>CM042177.1:51543350-51656695 GCA_023376005.1 Doryteuthis pealeii
GTTTAAAAATTGATTTACTAAATGCAAAAAATAAACCCATTAATATTGATCATGGGTAAGCAAAAAAATAGGAGGCCAGACAATTTTATTCTACAGGGTGTCTATAAATCAGAGTGCGCTTAAAATAATTTATGACTTTAAAGTGCATATGGACTTTATGGACACCCTGTGTCATTAATTGATAGATGTAGGCATCATCTATAATAAACCCAAGATAATTCATTAACCCTGCCACATAAAAAAGTAACAATAAAAGTGTCGATATTAGATTAATATTGATTAAATTATGAAATTGCCGTGAACAAGTGCTGTCCGGGAAAAATTTTCAAATGTCCTGGAAAATGATTTCCTAAAATGAACCCTGATATATTTACGTTTGAAAAATCAACCTGTGCAAAATTTGTAAATGTACAATGTACTTTTCAATCGTGCATCGTACATTTCAAACCCAGGAAAAACAGAACCCACAAATTTTGTAAGAAAACTATTAATTTTAACTAGGGGGGGGTAGGGTTAGTTTAATGGGAAAATAAATAATTTGGGTTCTGTTTTTTTTTTCTGTGTCACCCTGTAATAGAATGGGATTTTGATGAGAATTTAGCCGTAATATCATGGATTTTGAGTATGATTTGCAAGTTTTACCCAATATTTATTTAACAATAATTTTTGGCATCAGAATTTTCAGATTCACATGTAAAAAAATTTGATAATTATCGTATTTTATGGAAATTTCCACAACAACGAAATAACTATTTTTTTCTGAACTTTTTTTAGCTATGTTTTAAAGTCAGTAATCCTTAAGTTTTCCTTGTAAATTCCTACCATAAAATAAACTGAACCCTCATTTTATGTCTGTGTTTTGCAATAAATGTTTTATTTTTCTTCAAAGTGTTGTTATTTATTTGAATTAATACTATACATGTATATACATGCAGTATTATAATGAAAATTGAATAATTGGGTGGTAAACTTTTAAAAAACCCAAAATCGCTGCTATCTGTATCTCTTATTCTCTAAATAATGGGTTAAAGCATAGAGATACATACAATTTGAGTGTATAATCAGAAAGAACATACAATTTTGCATAAGAATACCAAATTCTATCAAAATTGCTAAAAAAAAAGAAACGGTGAAAAAATCACTGAATTTTTTTTTTTTTTTTTTTAATGGTCCGTGATTTTACATATTTTTGAAACAAAATCATGTCCACATTTGTACCCCCAATTTCGGGGCTTTAAATTCTCATGACTTTTGAACCACTGGAGATATTTACATAATTCAAACAGTTCTGAACAACAAAACCTCAATAAAAAAATCAACTGGGAATGCTACTTTATAGAAAAACAATTATTTCCATTTTTATAATTAAATCAATTCCACTGTATCTTTATAGAAAAACAATTATTTCCATTTTATAATTAAATCAATTCCACTGTATCTTTATAGAAAAACAATTATTTCCATTTTTATAATAAATCAATTCCACTGTATCTTTATAGAAAAACAATTATTTCCATTTTTATAATTAAATCAATTCCACTGTATCTTTATAGAAAACAATTATTTCCATTTTTTATAATTAAATCAATTCCACTGTATCTTTATAGAAAAACAATTATTTCCATTTTTATAATTAAATCAATTCCACTGTATTATAGAAAAACAATTATTTCCATTTTTATAATTAAATCAATTCCACTGTATCTTTATAGAAAACAATTATTTCCATTTTTTAATTAAATCAATTCCACTGTATCTTTATAGAAAACAATTATTTCCATTTTTATAATTAAATCAATTCCACTGTATCTTTATAGAAAAACAATTATTTCCATTTTTATAATTAAATCAATTCCACTGTATCTTTATAGAAAAACAATTATTTCCATTTTTATAATTAAATCAATTCCACTGTATCTTTATAGAAAAACAATTATTTTTTTATAATTAAATCAATTCCACTGTATCTTTATAGAAAAACAATTATTTCATTTTATAATTAAATCAATTCCACTGTATCTTTATAGAAAAACAATTATTTCATTTTTATAATTAAATCAATTTTTATAATTAAATCAATTCCACTGTATCTTTATAGAAAAACAATTATTTCCATTTTATAATGAAATCAATTCCACTGTATCTTTATAGAAAAACAATTATTTCCATTTTTATAATGAAATCAATTCCACTGTATCTTTATAGAAAAACAATTATTTCCATTTTTATGATTAAATCAAATCACCGCAGAGAATAAATATTTTTTGTATGGAGTCCAATTTCAAATCCATAAAGAAATGCTAAAAAGAAAGACAAAGTTGTGTGGACAAAATAAATTTGATTTATTTCTAAAAACAGAAAAACATGACCTTTCATAATTTTTAACAAACTGCCATTGTCATGTGGATATTAACAACAAAAAAGTTCATTTAACAAGTGCATTGCAGGAAATATATCAAGATGATAAAATATTGTCAAAACTTCAGTTTATTGAGTGTAGCAAATATACAGCACATAGATATTTCTTAAAACATTTTGAAATTCACATTTTAAATCCCAATGAAAGCATTGAGATCATCAAAAAAGAACCTTATAAAATATATCTTAACAAAAACATTTCTCAATAAACAGGATTACTTGTAAATAAAAAGATGCAGACACAATCAATGATGTCCTTCTTGGATCTCCTTGAGTTTTTGATATCTCATTATGGAATATTCCATTGCCCATATCAGTGTTCCTTTTCCTCCCTTGGATGGGCAGTGATAGTGGAAAACCCGTTGCCAATCCTTACATCCCAACTTCAGTTTTTGATGTCTATTATGGAATATTCCATTGCCCATATCAGTGTCCAATTTTCCTCCCTGCTCCAATGATGCAATAGTCATTGTTGGTTGTAGTGGATTTTATTTTGGTAGAATGGCAACAGATTTTCCACAATTTTGGAGGACTGGGTGCACCCTTCTGCACCAATTCTCAAACTTTGAGTAAGGGAAACAGTAGACAATAATTTTCTTAATTATATTTTCTCTTTCTGGTGATCCTTGTTTGGTTTTGCTGGATTCCAGGACCAGTTTAAGGCCGATCAGGTGGAGTATCCAGCTTAGCTCAGTGCATATCCATGATGAGGGGACCGTTTTATTCTGAGCGATATCCTGCCAGTATTTGTCTTCTGTATTCAAATCAATTTTAATTTATAGTGGAACAATTAGTCATTTACTTCCTAGGGGAAGTATTCTCATTTCCGATACTGACAAATACCTGTAAAGAGAGACTGAAGTCACTCAAGGCTGTGTTTGCAAGTGTATTTCCAAATGTGAATTATTTGAAAATGTCAAAAACTTCACAAGAAATGTTTTGTGTCCAGTGTGTTTCCAGGTGCCTATTCAGTGTGTATTTGCATGTGGTTTTTCAAACATGAATTACGTGAAAATGCTTTTTCACAAACTTTACAAGTAAATGGTTTGACTCCAGTGTGTTTTTGCATATGTTCTTTCAAACATGAATTACGTGAAAATGCTTTTTCACAAACTTTACAAGTAAATGGTTTGACTCCAGTGTGTTTTTGCATATGTTCTTTCAAAGATGCTTTTCGGGAAAATGCTGATTCACATACTTCACAAGAAAAAGGTTTCTCACCAGTATGTTTTCTTATGTGTCTTTTCAAAATGCCTGTCTCTGAAAATGCTGATCCACAAACTTCACAAGAAAATGGTTTCTCGCCAGTGTGTGTTCGCATATGAACTTTCAAATGTGAATTACGTGAAAATGCTGATCCACAAACTTCACAAGTAAATGGTTTGTTTCCAATGTGTTTTTGCCTATGTTCTTTCAAAGATGCTATTTGTGAAAATACTAATCCACATACTTTACAAGTAAAATTTTTCTCACCAGTATGTGTTTTCATGTGTTCTTTCAAATTGTATTTGTCCGAATATGCTGATTTGCACACTTCACAAGAAAAAGGTTTCACACCGGTGTGTGTTTGTATGTGTCTTTTCAAATTTGTTCTATGTGAAAATGCTGATCCACATAAATCGCAAGAAAACGGTTTCTCTCCAGTGTGTGTTCTCATGTGACTTTTCAAAGTGGCTTCCTGTGAAAATGCTGATCCACATAAATCACAAGAAAATGGTTTGTCTCCAGTGTGTGTTCTCATGTGACTTTTCAAATGGTCTATCCGTGAAAATGCCAATTCACAAACATCACAAGAAAACAGTTTTTCTCCAGTATGTGTTTGCACATGTCTTTTCAAATGGTCTATCCTTGAAAATGTTGATCTACAAACTTCACAAGAATATTGTTTCTCTGCAGTGTGTATTTGCATATGTCGTTTCAAACATGAATTAAATGAAAATGTTGATTCACAGACTTCACAAGAAAACGGTTTGTCTCCAGTGTGTGTTTGCATTTTCAAAATCTTTTCAAAATTCAACTACTTAATATGAACTCCGTTAATATGTAGGTTCACTCACCTTGCAAGAATAGGTTTACTCTTTACTCTTGTTAAAAACTGTAAAATGTTTGTCCTCCACTGAATATGATATCTGCAAATGAAGAAGAAGAGGTATTATTAAAGAAAATAAGAGACTCACGCTTTATTTGAAGTGAGAAATTTGATTAAATCAATTTGTGTTTCAATTGATGGTGACATATGTTATTCATGTTCAGACATAAAGATAAATCAATGATTTCAGAAATATAATTAAATGGAATTCAATTTAAATAATGGAAATTTTATTTTGGCCAAAGATTTATTTAGAAAGAAAAGGACACTCCATTATTGATAAATATGAGAATATTATTCACACTCAGTCAGATGTTTTACTTTGGCCCAAGATTTATTTAGAAAGAAAAGTACAAACAATTTTTCAGTCAAAAGTTTTCTAATCCTTAAAAAACGAATAAAATGTAAGAATGACAACTTTGGTTATTTCCCATAAGTCTAACATAAGCAAAGGGGAACCACTCTTGACAGAAATTATTTATTTATTTATTGATCTACTAGAAAAAAAAGATGGGGTTAGGGTTAGTTTGATGGGAAAATAAATAATTCCTCAGTCTAGAGTGGTTACCCTTTATGTTAGACTTATAGGAAATAACCACAACTTTTCATTTTTACATGTTGAAGATACACTACCTGAATCCTCGTCTTAGGAGTAGAACTTGACAATTTCAACCTATCAGTAGCCAATACTTAGTGCTTACTATTAAACTGTATTCACATTTGATCTTTTGTTAGAGTACACTATATATATTATTTTGTCATGTGACCTGTGCTCCTGCACCCACCATGGAGCTCAACATCTATTTAAAATTTACCAAGGAAATACATTTGCTTTGGCTGAGACAGGGGTACACTACCAGTATCCTCCTGTCTTGGAGTAGAACTTGACAATTTCAACCTATCAGTAGCCAATACTTAGTGCTTTACTATTCAACTGTTTTCACATTTGTTTTTTTATCATCCCATTCTCCTTCCCTAAATTATGGTATGTTTTAGTGTGCCAAGTGTTTTTAGTGTTAAGCAAATTTCAAACTCAACTTAAATGTTTTCTGAGTCGTGTTTTTGTTGCTTTTTATTGACAAGTAAATGCAGATATTTCACACCCCTCGTTTAAAAAAAAATTCAATTGAATTTTTACAAAACTCAAATTTCACAACAATTTTGATACCATACTCTTTCTGTCTTTATTTTACAATGAATCTTCCCCCGTAAATACAATTACAAAAAAGAACTCAGACAATTTTCTTTCCAATTGAATTTATGTAATATATTTTTACAAAAATAAGTAATAGTATTGATGCACACTACACATCATTTAAAAGCTTGGACCCATCTTCATTCAGATACTGGATGACTGGAAGAGAATGACGTATCATGATGATCTGTGCCGGCCATCAAAATAAGGTGATTATAATTGCTGACCAAGGCTCCCTGAACACTGTAAAAAAAATCAGGCATGAACTGGAGAATTGCAATGGAGATTACGAGGCTGTGGCTAGAAGAAAGAAACATATGATCTGATTGCGTTTGTACAGCAGAATTCCTTGAAAATCTGCAGAAAAATATGTTGGAGGACCATGGCATTGAAATTCGGGCTTTGTCACATGACTTGAATATTTTAGCCTCTACCATGAAGCTTACACTCAATGAAGACCTTCGCTACTACACCTACAATCATCGCAGAGTTCAACTGCTCCCAGAAAAGCCCCGTGAAAATCATCTGACAAAGGTGAAAAAACTACTGAACTACAAACAATCTAGTGTTTTTCCGATGATAAAAACTTTTGCCAAGATCAAAAGCACAACAAGCAGAATAACAGATGGCTTGCATACAGTCCAAAGTACACTCCACAGATCATGCAGACTTAATTTCCCCAAACTGTAATTGTTTTTGGATGTGTGTCCTCTGAGGGAGATGTGATGCCTCTGCATTTTTTCAGAGAGGGTATCAGGTTAAATTCAGATGCTTATGTGGAGTTGTTAACATAGGTAGGCAATGATAGGCCATATGTATGGAAGCAGGATTTTGCCCCCTGCCACACCTGGGAAAAGTAAAAAATGGTTGTCGGTGAATTTTTCGAGTACACTAGTCCCAATGTTTAGCCTTCTAACTCCCCAAATCTTAACCCCATGGATTATTATCTAGGGGGCGCTGTTGAGAAAGACACCAATCGCTGTGCCAGTACTACAAAAGCCCAGTTAATCAAGAGAATTAAGGTAGTTTTTGAGACCCTTCCCAAGGAAATTATAATAGCTTGCTCTAGGATCTGGAACTGAATTGAGGATGTGATCGACGCTAATGGCAGTTATTTTGAGTGAAATGTGTCAGTAGTGTAATTTCCATGCCTATTGTATTTCTTTGAATAACTGTATCCACAACAAACTCTTCTTAATCAAACCAACTTTGGGAGGCTGCAGACCAACTTTAAGGAAGTCTAGAAAGGAACAAGTCATTATGTCCCGATTATGCATTGGTCATACAAAACTAACACACTCTTATATACTCAAACAAGAACAACAACCACAATGTGAAACATGTCAAACACCCCTGACAGTCAAACACTTAATGATGGAATGCAGATTTTTTGCTCACATCAGAAAACATTATTTTAAAGCAAACAATATGAAGGATCTATTTGAAAATGTTAACATAGAGGATATTTTCTCCTTTTTGAGGGAAATAAAATTATACCATAGAATATAGACATGAAACAAATCAATGTCATAGAGTATGATTCCCAATAATGCTAACACATTGTTAAAACCAATTACTAAATGTATATATTTGAATACACAATATGTATAACAACCCAACCGCTAGGCATGATATAACCCTGGACGGGTTGATATGCCGTTAAAATTAATAAACCAACCAACCAATCCATTAAATTTTGTAGTTACCAAGCACTTTTTATTTTTCCCTATGAAACTGTCAAATTTATCTCAAACACCCTGTATACATATATATGGTCATTTTATGGGTGTAAGGGAGACAAATATGTAAACATCATTTACACCGAAAGATCAAGATGATTTTTGAATAAGAAGGAATCTATGGACGAACCTAAAGTAAAATTTTACCATGATCCAGGTTACTAAGGGAAATAACTTTTTAATACGTTTGGTGATACATACATGAAAATAAGATCGTTAGTAATAATTTTTTTGAATATATAAAAATCTTGGAAAATATGTTGCGCAAAATGGCAAATTTTATAACTTACATTTTTAGATAAATCAAACAGAGGTTTACCTCTGATGAAATTTAAATCTTCAAATAACTTTTTTTGAATATATAAATTTTTATATTTTCATGTTCTTCAGGATTTGATTTTTAGAAATATAAAAATTAGGAATGGGAAAATCTTTTTTTTTTGAATATATAAATTTTTATTTTTTCATGTGTTCTCCAGGATTTGATCTTTTTAGAAATATAAAAATTAGGAATGGAAAATCTTTTCTTTTTTTGAATATATAAATTTTTATTTTTTCATGTGTTCTTCAGGATTTGATCTTTTAGAAATATAAAAATTAGGAATGGGAAAATCTTTTCTTTTTTGAATATATAAATTTTTATTTTTTCATGTGTTCTTCAGGATTTGATCTTTTTTTAAATATAAAAATTAGGAATGGGAAAATCTTTTCTTTTTTTGAATATATAAATTTTATATTTTCATGTGTTCTTCAGGATTTGATCTTTTTTTAATATAAAAATTAGGAATGGGAAAATCTTTTCTTTTTTTGAAATATAAATTTTTATTTTTCATGTGTTCTTCAGGATTTGATCTTTTAGAAATATAAAAAATTAGGAATGGGAAAATCTTTTCTTTTTTTGAATATATAAATTTTTTTTTTCATGTGTTCTCCAGGATTTGATCTTTTAGAAATATAAAAATTAGGAATGGGAAAATCTTTTCTTTTTTTGAATATATAAATTTTTATTTTTCATGTGTTCTTCAGGATTTGATCTTTTTAGAAATATAAAAATTAGGAATGGAAAATCTTTTCTTTTTTTGAATATATAAATTTTTAATTTGATCTTTTTTAAATATAAAAATTAGGAATGGGAAAATCTTTCTTTTTTGAATATATAAATTTTTATTTTTCATGTGTTCTTCAGGATTTGATCTTTTTAGAAATATAAAAATTAGGAATGGGAAAATCTTTTCTTTAAATGACCAAAGGTCAAACCCACCTATTGATTTAAAATCAACTGATCTCACTAAAAGAAAATAACCTCTCCCCCATATACTTTGATTCTCGAAAAGTGCCAGTTCATATTTTACCCATGGTAGTGGCGAAATTAAAGAAAATGATGAAAGAAGGCATACTCGAGAGAGAGTGCCCCAAGGTGGTAGCAATAAGAAAACCAAATGGTGATGTGGGGATTACAAAATAGGAGAAAATAATCGAATTCATTTCTGTTGCCAAACATAGAAACAGAGACGCATAAATTGATTTAAAATTGGGGACCATATTACCTTTAGGCACCCTTTTTGATCTCGATTAAGAAAGGCCATGTTATTCATTTACACCATCAATATCCAGTCGTTTGTTAGGGGTTAGTTTTATAATTGAAAAAAATATCTAAAAATCGTCTGTTAAAACAACCGGATATTGACAGTGTAAATGAAAAACATGTCTTTTCTTATTTGAGATCAAAAAGGGGTGCCTAAAGGTCATATGGTCCCAAATCTGCATATAATCAAATAGAAATTGAAGAAAAATTTAAATGAATTACAACAATTAACACCCCTATTGGCTTATTACGATGGACTCATCTCCCATTCAGAATTAAGACATCAAGCCACATTTTTCAAAAGGCAATGGAAAAATACAATTATATACCTTGAAGTAAAGACGAAGTAAAGACGAATTAAAACAAAAAGCTGAACAATTTTTAAACAAATTAAAAAATGTAGGTATGATGATAAATAACAATAAACATGAATTTAACTGCATTTTTATGTCTAAGAATGAAAGATGATTTTTGAATGATGTTTACATATTTGTCTCCGTTATACCCATAAAATGACCATCTATATATATAAACGACAAGCTAATAAATAAAATATTAGAAATATCTCCACCAAAAAATAAAAAGATTTAGACTCTTTTTTGGGTTTACCTAATTTTTATAGCAAATTTTTACCTAGATACAGTGACATAGTAGAACCATTTGCAGAATTAAATGGACTCAAAGGCAAAATATATCTTTTGAAAGTTTAAAAAAGGCTCTAATAAGAAAACCGATAATAACAATATTTGATCCCAGAAAAGAAGTGACTGTAATGACAGATGCAAGTGAGCATTGGATTGTGACAATTTCATCTCAAGAAGGTCATCCAGTTATGTACCTATTAAGAAAACTAGCATTGACCGAAGATAACTACTCAAATAGGGAGAAAGAGGCACTGGCAATAGTTTGAAGCACAGAACGTGCGAGAGAAGTTTTGTTGGGAAAAAGATTTTTCTTAAAGTCAGACCATAGACATTTGGAGTTTATATTCAACCCAAGAAGAGAATTAGCAAAAGTAACGTCTTCCAGAATTTTCAAAAATCATGGCTTTTGATTTCAACATAATCTATGTTAAAGGAAACACTATCCCACATGTCGATGCACTTAAGATAAAAATGATTTTAATTTTTTTTATAAAGAAAAGAGTCTGAAAATTTTTATAAGTTCCCATACAGGATTATGCTAAAAAAAATGTCAATGTATTTTTAAGTAAAAATCATTTCCAATGCATTTTTATTTTAAAAATCATTGGCCAATGAATTTTTGGCTAAACTTGCAAATCGCAGTCAAATTTAAAATGGTAAATTTTGACAACGATTTGCAACACATCAAACTATATTTTGAAATTAATTTTAATTTTTAAAATCCGATTCAATAATGGTAAAAAGATTTTAAAAATCTCACAAACTTTTCTCTTTAAATTAAATAAAAATCTTTCTTGTTTTTATTTATTTATTTACTTTTTAAAATTTTATTTATTTACCTTTCTTTATTTTATTTATATTATTTTTTCCTACAAGACTTTTTTTTTTGGTAAGTCAGGTTAGTATTTATTTAATTTATTTAACGAATCTTGAAATATTTTCTAAACTGCACATAAATATTTTAGTTTAGAAAATATTTTACTTTAGAAAATATTTCAAGGTTCGTTAAATAAATGAAATAAAATAATTACTATCCTGACTTTACCAAAAAAAAAAAAAAATAGTCACAGTATTTTGAATCGGATTTTTTAAATTAATTTTAATTTCAAAATTTAGTTTGATGTGTTGCAAATCGTCGTCAAAATTTTCCGTTTTAATTTTGACTACAATTTGCAAGTTTAGCCGAATTCTTATAGTAAAAATCATTGTTTATTGTAAAAACCGTTTCTAATGCATTTTTACTATAAAAATTATTGGCCAATGAATTATAGTAAAAATCATTTTCCATGCATTTTTATAGGGGTATATTAGTGGAGTTCCATCCTGGTCTCCTGCCACAAAAACCGCTAGCCGGTGGTCGCTGAAAAAAATACCAGCTACGATTAAAGTCCGTAGCTGAAGCAGTGTCACTTGAAAAAAAAATAGGGTTGGTGTTTAGGGTTAGTTTAGGGTGATCAAGAAAAAACAGAACCCACAAATTTTGTAATAAAACTGTTAATTTTAACTAGGGTGGGTGGGTATTTTGGGGTTGGGTTTTCGGGAAAAACACCCCAAGCTGGTTGTTTTTTTTTTGTTTTTTTTTTAAGCAACAACACTTTGGCTATGGACTTCAATTGTAGCTGGTGTTTTTTTTGTTTTTTTGCAGTCACCGGCTAGTGGTATTTCAGGCTGGAGAATGGGACGGAACTCCCGAAGAGTACCTTTTATAGTAAAGTCATTCTTTAAATCAACATCTTGAAATTGTTAGAAAAAAATTAAAATCCAATGAGACAATTTATTTATCTATTTTTAAAAAAATTCACATTAAACGTTGTTTTTTTGTTTGATCGAATATTAACATCTGTAGATTAAACACTTCCATAAAATATTTAACCAGAGAAAAAAAAATTAATTAACATTTATATATTTCAAAACGTTTAAATATTTGTGGGTAATATACTGTAGGTTCCACCAATTTTACCCTGTGAAATTTACCGCGCCCCCCTATATTTAACACAATGAAACTTGCAGTAAAAATTAATATTTTCTTGAAATTTTTTTTCCATTCGAAAGAAAAAAACATAAAACAAACTCCTGATGATTTTTAAAATGTTTTTCCGCTTAGGAAAATAATGAAAATTATGATTGAAAAACAATGTTTTCATTTTTGTACTGTTAAATCAACTGAAATTTAACGTAGCTTAAAAAAAAGTTACGATAAAGGGTTTTTCAAAATTCTATGAAAAATCAATTAATGGTCAGTTTTCACGAAATAAATTAATCTGCGTGAAATAAATTCATTTTTTTTTTCGCGCAAAAAATCGATTTTTTCACGAATATTTTAAAAATATGATTTTTAGAATTCAGGAGAACTAAAAAGTTGGTCCGATCCGAGCTCGATTAATATTTTAAAAAAGAATTTGTAATTTTTATTGTTTGAATAGTAATGTATGGTTCTTAGAATATATGTAGAGCAAAAACTGACATATTTGTTTTACAAAGAGACAAGACGCTTCTGAGTAACCGAAGTTTGTTTTCTTTGGTCAAAAAAGTTAAATAAAATAATTTTTACACTATTAGAATAAAAAGTAAGTTATATAGATATTTTATCAGTTTTACTCTTAGAAAAATATTCAAATTTTCATTTCATTTTCGATTTTAAAAATTAATACTAAAACCGAGAAGACATTTTTTTAACTTCAATTTCACTGTTAAATTTTATATTAAATTTTTTCATCTCTCTCTGTGTGGGTGTNTATATATATGATATACACAATATGAATTAACAACCCACAGCCGCTTAGCACGGATATAATTTACAAACTTGCCGCAACGTGGATCACTACAAGACTCTATAGATGCCTAGCCGTATTTGTCGGGTTAATTAATTAATAAACCAATCTCTAACCACTCATTAGTGGAAAGCCAATCAATGAAATTAGAAATAATTGTGAGTACCCAACACTATTCTTTTCCTAGGAAACTGTCAAATTTATCTCAAACACCCTGTATACATATATATGGTCATTTTATGGGTGTAAGGGAGACAAATATGTAAACATCATTTACACCGAAAAGAATGTCAAGATGATTTTTGTAAGAAGGAATCTATGGACGACCTAAAAGTAAAATTTACCATGATTCCAGTTACTAAGGGAAATAACTTTTTTAATACGTTTGGTGATACATACATGAAAATAAGATCGTTAGTTAATAATTTTTTGAATATAATAAAAATCTTGGAAATATGTTGCGCAAAATGGCAAATTTTTAACTTACATTTTTAGATAAATCAAAACAGAGTTTACCTCTGATGAAATTTAAATCTTCAATAACTTTTTGAATATATAAATTTTTATATTTCATGTGTTCTTCAGGATTTGATCTTTTTAGAAAATATAAAAATTAGGAATGGGAAAATCTTTCTTTTTTTGAAATATATAAATTTTATTTTTTCATGTGTTCTTCAGGATTTGATCTTTTTAGAAATATAAAAATAGGAATGGGAAAATCTTTTCTTTTTTTGAATATATAATTTTTTTTTTCATGTGTTCTCCAGGATTTTGATCTTTTTAGAAATATAAAATTAGGAATGGGAAAATCTTTTCTTTTTTTGAATATATAAATTTTTATTTTATGTGGTTCTTCAGGGATTTGATCTTTTAGAAATAAAAAATTAGGATGGGAAAATCTTTCTTTTTTTGAATATTATAAATTTTTATTTTTCATGTGTTCTCCAGGATTTGATCTTTTTAGAAATATAAAATTAGGAATGGGAAAAATCTTTTCTTTAATATGACCAAAGGTCAACCCACCTATTGATTTAAAATCAACTGATCTCACTAAAAAAAAATAACCACTCCCCCATATACTTTGATTCTCGAAAAGTGCCAGTTCATATTTTAACCATGGTAGTGGCGAAATAAAGAAAATGATGAAAGAGGCATACTCGAGAGAGTGCCCAACGGGTGGTAGCAATAAGAAAACCAAATGGTGGATGTGGGGTTACAAAATAGGAGAAAATAATCGAATTCATTTCTGTTGCCAAACATAGAAACAGAGACGCATAAATTGATTTAAAATTGGGGACCATATTACCTTTAGGCACAACCTTTTTGAATCTCGATTAAGAAAAAGGACATGTTATCATTTACACCATCAATATCCAGTCGTTTGTTAGGCGGTTAGTTTTATAATATGAAAAAATATTCTAAAAACGTCGTGTTAAAACAAACCGGATATTGACAGTGTAAATGAAAAACATGTCTTTCTTATTTGAGATCAAAAAGGGGTGCCTAAAGGTCATATGGTCCCAAATCTGCCATATAATCAAATAGAAATTGAAGAAAATTTAAATGAATTACAACAATTAACACCGCCTATTGGCTTATTACGATGGACTCATCTCCCACTTCAGAATTAAGACATCAAGCCACATTTTTCAAAGGCAATGGAAAAAATACAATTATATACCTTGAAGTAAAGACGAAGTAAAGACGAATTAAAAACAAAAAGCTGAACATATTTTTAAACAAATTAAAAAAATGAGGTATGATGATAAATAACAATAAACATGAATTTAACTGCATTTTTATGTCTAAGAATGAAAGATGATTTTTGAATGATGTTTACATATTTGTCTCCGTTATACCCATAAAATGACCAATCTATAATATAAACGACAAGCTAATAAATAAATATTAGAAATATCTCCACCAAAAATAAAAAGATTTAGACTCTTTTTTGGGTTTACCTATTTTTATAGCAAATTTTTACCTAGATACAGTGAATAGTAGAACCATTTTGCAGAATTAAATGACTCAAAGGCAAAATATATCTTTTGAAAGTTTAAAAAAGGCTCTAATAAGAAAAACCGATAATAACAATATTTGATCCCAGAAAAGAAGTGACCTGTAACGACAGATGCAAGTGAGCATTGGATTGTGACAATTTCATCTCAAGAAGGTCATCCAGTTATGTACCTATTAAGAAAACTAGCATTGACCGAAGATAACTACTCAAATAGGAGAAAGAGGCACTGGCAATAGTTTGGAGCACAGAACGTGCGAGAGAAGTTTTGTTGGAAAAGATTTTTCTTAAAGTCAGACCATAGACATTTGGAGTTTATATTCAACCCAAGAAGAGAATTAGCAAAAGTAACGTCTTCCAGAATTTTCAAAAATCATGGCTTTTGATTTCAAACATAATCTATGTTAAAGGAAACAACTATCCCACATGTCGATGCACTTAAGATAAAAAATGATTTTAATTTTTTTTATAAAGAAAAGAGTCTGAAAATTTTTATAAGTTCCCATACAGGATTATGCTAAAAAAAATGTCAATGTATCTTAAAGTAAAAATCATTTCCAATGCATTTTTATTTTAAAATCATTGGCCAATGAATTTTTGGCTAAACTTGCAAATCGCAGTCAATTTAAAATGGTAAATTTTGACAACGATTTGCAACACATCAAACTAAATTTTGAAATTAATTTTAATTTTTAAAATCCGATTCAATAATGGTAAAAAAGATTTTAAAAATCTCACAAACTTTCTCTTTAAATTAAATAAAATCTTTCTTGTTTTTATTTATTTATTTTACTTTTTAAAATTTTATTTATTTACTTTCTTTATTTTATTTATATTATTTTTTCCTACAAGACTTTTTTTTTTGGTAAGTCAGGTTATATTTATTTAATTTATTTAACGAATCTTGAAATAATTTTCTAAACTGCACATAAATATTTTAGTTTAGAAAATATTTTACTTTAGAAAATATTTCAAGGTCGTTAAATAAATGAAATAAAATAATTACTATCCGACTTTACCAAAAAAAAAAAAAATAGTCACAGTATTTGAATCGGATTTTTTAAATTAATTTTAATTTCAAATTTAGTTTGATGTGTTGCAAATCGTTGGTCAAAATTTTCCGTTTTAATTTTGACTACAATTTGCAAGTTTCAGCCGAATTCTTATAGTAAAAATCATTGTTTATTGTAAAAACCGTTTCTAATGCATTTTTACTATAAAAATTATTGGCCAATGAATTATAGTAAAAATCATTTTCCATAGCATTTTATAGGGTATATTAGTGGAGTTCCATCCTGGTCTCCTGCCACAAAAACCGCTAGCCGGTGGTCGCTGAAAAAAATACCAGCTACGATTAAAGTCCGTAGCTGAAGCAGTGTCACTTGAAAAAAAATAGGTTGGTGTTTAGGGTTAGTTTAGGGTGATCAAGAAAAACAGAACCCCAATTTTGTAATAAAACTGTTAATTTTAACTAGGGTGGGGGGTATTTGGGGTTGGGTTTCGGGAAAAACCCCAAGCTGGTTGTTTTTAAGCAACAACACTTTGGCTATGATTCAATGTGCTGGTTTGTTTTTTTTGCAGTTACCGGCTAGTGGTATTTCAGGCTTGAGAACTGGACGGAACTCCCGAGAGTACCTTTTATAGTAAAGTCATTCTTTAAATCAACATCTTGAAATTGTTAGAAAAAAATTAAAATCCAATGAGACAATTTATTTATCTATTTTTAAAAAAATTCACATTAAACGTTTTTTTTTTTTTTGATCTAATATTAACATCGTTAACTTCCATAAAATATTTAACCAGAGAAAAAAAAAAATTAACATTTATATATTTTCAAAACGTTTAAATATTTGTGGGTAATATACTGTAGGTTCCACCAATTTTACACTGTGAAATTTACCCCCCCCCCTATATTTAACACAATGAAACTTGCAGAAAAATTAATATTTTCTTGAAATTTTTTTTCCATTCGAAAGAAAAAACATTAAACAACTCCTGATGATTTTTAAAATGTTTTTCCGCTTACGAAAATAATGAAAATTATGATTGAAAAACAATGTTTTCATTTTTGTACTGTTAAATCAACTGAAATTTAACGTAGCTAAAAACAAGTTACGATAAGAGGGTTTTTAAAAAATTCTATGAAAAATCAATTAATGGTCAGATTTTCACGAAATAAATTAATCTGCGTGAAATAAATTCATTTTTTTTTCTGCGCTAAAAAATCGATTTTTTCACGAATATTTAAAAATATGATTTTTAGAATTCAGGAGAACTAAAAGTTGGTCCGATCCGACCTCGATTAATATTTTAAAAAGAATTTGTAATTTTTATTGTTGAATAGTAATGTATGGTTCTTAGAATATATGGGAAGAGCAAAACTGACATATTTGTTTTACAAAGAGACGAGACGCTTCTGAGTAACCAAAGTTTGTTTTTCTTTGGTCAAAAAAGTTAAATAAAATAATTTTTACACTATTAGAATAAAAAGTAAGTATATATGATTATTTTATCAGTTTTACTCTTAGAAAAAATATTCAAATTTTCATTTCATTTTCGATTTTAAAAATTAATACTAAAACCGAAGACATTTTTTAACTTCAATTTCACTGTTAAATTTTAATATTAAATTTTTTCAAGTTTTTATTCATTTTAATACTAAATTTTAATATCAAAGTTTTTAAAGATTTTATTAATTTTAATAGTAAATTTTGGCTAAAAACAAGTATGTTCGTACAGTCAGCCATATGTAGATATATAATCATAAGAGGGTAACAATATGTATTTTTTCTGTCTATATTGTGGGCCTGAAAATTACCCTTTCACATGTAACATGAATAGGTTTATTTATTTTTTAAGATAACGATGTAATTTTTCCCAATCGGATAATTTGATCTTTGAATTAACTGTTTTTCTTTGTAACAATCCTGTATAATGTTTAATTGATTTTTACGAAAATTTTGATAAACAAAGTTCGAAAAATATTTATTTCCGTTTTATTCAAGATGGCCTAAACTGATTGGAGGTCCCTAAAGTATACTCATAATATAGGGACTGGCATTTTTGTCATCTGCTACGAATTTTAAAAGCGAATTAAAAATAATTAAATCTATTATTTAAGGTCAAACTTTGTCTAAATCGATAAGTAGTAACATAATAACCATCATTAAAAAAAAAAGAAAAATATCATTACATATGCAGTTTATTTTTGATGGATTTAAAACTATTTGTTTTGGTCAATTTCAACGCGGTCTGCCATTCAGCCTCTTTTTCAATGGTTTTAGGCGCTTGTTTATAATTTTAAAATAACATTTGGGATGGAAAAAAATTACCAAAAATCAGGTAATTATCTGATTTTAATGAAATTTTCAGTATTAATTTATCAATTAATGTATTTTATAATGCATCAGTTATTTTATTTCAAAGCTTTAATTTAGTATTTTTGCTATGAAAAATTAATATATAAAATTCATTTAAAAAAAAAATATTCGGATTTTAACTTTAAAATCTTATATTTTTAGATACTAAAAATAAATATCTACTTAATGCAAACCTTATTTTTTTCGAAAAAGTATACGTTCTGAAGAAAAACTCGATTGAAAATGTACCCCTCCCCTTTTTAAGCAGAAAAAACATCGATGTATAATTTTTTCTTTTATAAGATAATAGCCAATTAAATAATTATCGAAATGAGCAAAAAGAGATCTCCAAAAAATAAATTATCTATTAGTTTTTTTACATTCTATTTTTCGATTTTCGGTACTTATTTTCTCATAAAACAGTAGGTACCACCAATTTGACCCTGTGCAATTTACCCCCCCCCTTACATTCAACACAATGAAACTAGCAGAAAAATTTTTCCATTCGAAAGAAAAAACATTAAACAAACTCCTGATGATTTTTTAAATTTTTTTATCAGCTTACGAAAATAATGAAAATTATGATTGAAAATATACATCTGAAATAGTTTTTTTTCTAAAATATATTAGGGGAAATATTTTTTTACGAGGTCTATCACTCCCCCCCCCCCTATTTTATTTTATGAGATAAAAAAAATGACGTGGAAAAAAAATTTGGTACTTTTTTTTCTATAAAGATAAGAGGGTGAATAACTATATCAATGAAATTGTATAACGTATCGAACTATAGATTTTTTAGGAAAAATTAATGAAATCGGAAATAAAAAGTGCAAAAAAATGTCATAATATTAATATTTGAAAACTTTTTTTGCTTATGTAATTGGTATGTACTATATTCTATTAAATTGTCAAAAAAATTTTAAAAAATTTAAGAAATTAATTTTTACGAGTTTTTCTGAGGGTAAAAAAATATTTTATTTAACTTTTACGACCAATTAGAATAAAAATAATATATTGAATGATTGTTTTATCAGTTTTTCTCTTAGAACAAATATTCAAATTTTCATTTTATTTTCGCTTTTAAGAATTAATACTAAAACCGAAGACATTTTTTAACGTCAATTTCACTGCGAAATTTTAAGATTAAATTTTTTCAAGTTTTTATTCATAGTGAATTGTAATATTAAAGTTTTTAAAGATTTTATTCATTTTAAATTGTAATTTTAAGTTTTTAAAGATTTTATTCATTTTAATAGACAAAGTTCGGCTAAAAAAGTTTGTCCGTTACACCCATCCGTACTTAGATGCATAACCGTAAGAGAGGAATAATATGTATTTCTTTCTCTCTAAATCGCGGCTTGAAAATTACCCTTTCGCACGTAATATGGATAGGTTTGTTTATTTTTTTAAGATAACGATGTAATTTTTCCCAATCGGATAATTTGATCTTTGAATTAACTATTTTTCTTTGTAACAACCCTGTCCGTAATTTTTTTTGTTTCTATTCATAATAGATATTTCCGAACTTTGTTTATCAAAAATCTCGTAAAAAAAAGATCGTACAGGGTTGTTACAAAGAAAAATAGTTAATTCAAAGATCAAATTATCCGATTGGGAAAAATTACATCGTTATCTTAAAAAATAAACAACCCTGCCCGTATTACATGCGAAAGGGTAATTTTCAGACCGTAATATAGACAAAAAAGTTACAAATTATTTCCCTTTTATGATCAACCAGTAAAAGTATGGATAACACTAATTTAACTTTTTGTCTTGTGCATATTCAATAACCGATTTTATTTGTTTTCAACGATTTTTAAGATATTCTTTTTTTTATCTTGAAATATTATCTAGAATTTTTTTTTTTGTGCATTCGAAAGAAGAAACATTTTAAAAAGTCCTGATAATTTAAAAAAAAATTCATCTTAGGAAAATAATGAAAATTATGAACGAAAAACAATGTTTTTACTATTAACATGAATAAAAACTTGAAAAAATTTAATAGTAAAATGTCACCGTGAAATTGACGTTAAAAAAATGTCTTTGGTTTTGGTATTACTTTTTAAAATCGAAAATGAAATGAAAATTTGAATATTTTTTCTAAGAGAAAAACTGATCAAATAATCCTGTATACTTACTTTGTATTCTAATAGCGAAAAAAATTATCTTATTTAACTTTTTTGACAAAGAAAAACAAACTTCGGTTGTTATTCAGAAGCGTCTCGTCTCGTCTCTTTGTAAAACAAATATGACGGTTATGCCCTTCCATATATTCTAAGAACCAAAAATTACTATTCAACAATAAAAATTACAAATTCTTTTTAAAATATTAACCGAGCACGGATCGGACCAACTTTTAGTTCACCTGAATTCTAAAAGTACCAAATTTTTTTTCCACATCATTTTTTTTTTATCTCATAAAATAAAATAGGGGGGGGGGTGATAGACATCGTAAAAAATATTTCCCCTAATATATTTTAGAAAAAAACTATTTCAGATGTATTTACATCCAATGGTACACATTTATGGAAATTTTCGTGAAAATCGGACCATTAATTGATTTTTCATAGAATTTTTTAAAAATCCTCTTATCGTAACTTGTTTTTAACTACGTTAAATTTCAGTTGATTTAACAGTGCAAAAATGAAAACATTGTTTTTCAATCATAATTTTCATTATTTTCGTATGCTGATAAATTTTTTAAAAAATTATCAGGAGTTTATTTAATGTTTTTTCTTTCGAATGGAAAATTTTTTTCAAGAAAATATTAATTTTTCTGCAAGTTTCATTGTGTTAAATGTAGGGGGGTAAATTGCACAGGGTCAAATTGGTGGTACCTAATAAGGGGGGTCAAAATTAAGCAACCTGAAAAAAAAAGAGAAAGTTTTGAAATAAAATAAATAATGCATTATAAAGATCACGTTCATTGATAAATAAACACTGAAATTTTCATTAAAATCCGATGATTCCATGATTTTTGGTAAATTATTTTTTGTATTTTTTTTGTAAATTATTTTTTGTATCTTTTAAAGTAATTTTGTCAAAAACGCATTTTAGTCTCATTTTGCCAGTAGCTAGTAAAAACGGTAGATTATCGTCCAAACAAAATCAACCATAACTTCTGCTGATGGGGGTGAGTTACTTGTTACGAGGGTAGCGAAAATTTAGCAAATTAAACATAAAATTCATAATATGAAAATAAAAATTGGATTAATTACCTTGTCTTTATTGTTTATTAGGTGATAAACGTAATCAGCAGAACATTCTCTCAACAAAGGCAAAGGAAATGGACGGTGTTTAGGGAAAACTAGTTCCGCAACATAATTAACCCGAGAAAATAAGAACAATCAAGAAACAACATATATATATATATATATATATATATATATATATATATATATATATGTTGTTTCTTGATTGTTCTTATTTTTCGGGTTAATTATGTTGCGGAACTATATATATATATATATATATATATATATATATATATATATATATATATTAAGTTTAACCATAATGGATAATAGCAACAAATTCGACTACTAAGTTGTAATTACTGTTTTTAGTCAAAAAGTAAAAAGTCGAATCACGACAAAAATTCGTTCTTTTCTTTTGAAGTTTGGAAATCTAATTGTGTTTAATTACTAAGTACCACCAATTTTACCCTGTGAAATTTACCCCCCCCCCTCCCACTATAATTAACAAAATGAAACTTGCAGAAAAATTAATATTATCTTGAAAAAAATTTATCCATTCAAAAGAAAAAACATTAAACAATCTCCTAATAATTTAAAAAAACAAAAATTTCAGCTTATGGAAATAATGAAAATTATGATTGAAAAACAATATTTTCATTTTTGTACTGTTAAATCAACTGAAATTTAACGTAGCTAAAAACAAGTTACGATGAAATGATTTAAAAAAAAAATTCTATGAAAAGTCAATTAATACTCCCATTTTCACGAAAATTTCCATAACTATTTACCTTTGAATGTAGATATATCTGAAATAGGTTTTTCCTAAAATATAATAGGGGAAATATTTTTTTTTGCGAGGTCTACAAGCCCCCTATTTTATTTTATGAGATAAAAAAAAAATGACCCGTCAGAAAACTTTTTAAGATAAAAGTCTGAATAACTATATCCAAAAGATTGTATAACATACAACGCATTAGATTTTTTAGGAAAAATTAATGAAATCGGAAATAGAAAGTGCAAAAAAATATGATATTATTATTTGAAAACTTTTTTTTCTATTCTATTAGATTGTCAAGAAGAAACTTTTTTTTAAAAAGAAATTCATTTTTAAGAGATTTTTAATCTTTTGTGTGCTTAAATAATTTTGTTGTTGTTTATGTTTATTGTTTAAAAATCTTTTTTTGTGTACTCTGTACAAATTGAATTTTTCAAGGATATTCAAATATATGAATTTTAGAATTAAGGTGAACTAAAAATTTGTCTGATCCACGATATATTAATATTTTTAAAAGAATTTGTAATTTTTTTGTTGAATAGTAATGTTTGATTCTTAAGATATATGGAAGAGCAAAACTGACAAAATTTGTAATAAATCTTTGTTGAATCAGCCTCGTGCGCTCAACTCTTCACTTTCTCTTTTACCTATTGTAAATTCTTGCTTTTCTCACGCATTGTTTTCACTATTCAATACGAATACTCAACCTCAACATTTATTGTCTTTTTTTTTTTTTTTTTTTTTGCTTTAGTTAGAATTTAAAAAATATTCCTGTGTTATTCTGAAACCACAAAAAAAAAGGGAAGAAATCTTTCAAAAATCGTTGAAAACCAACAATCGGTTATTGAATATGCATAAGGTAACAATTATGTCGAATACAACCACCCATACATTTAAATATATAATAGTCAAAGAGAAATAATATGTGAAGTTACAATCCCCGTTTCCACATAAAAATAATCCGTTTGTATGTAAAAACGGATTATTTCATTTTTTTTTTATTCTTTCATTATCCGTGAGTAATTTTTCCCAATATAATTCCCAATTTGATCTTTGAATTAACTGTTTTTCTTTGTAACAACTCTGTAGGATCGCTCCTTTTTTTTCTTCTTTTTAAAAAAAAAAAAAACAAAGTTCAAAAATATTTACTTTCGTTTATGAAATATAGCTTAAAATGATCACGTGACCGGAAAATGAAGGTGCCTATTACTTACATTTTACAGCCAGAATCATAATAAAAAAAATAATTTCCAATGCATTTTTATAGCAAAAATAATTTCCAATGCATTTTCATACTAAAAATCATTTCCAATGCATTTTTATAGTAAAAATCATTTCCAATGCATTTTTATAGTAAAAATCATTTCCAATGCATTTTTATAGTAAAAATCATTTCCAATGCATTTTCATACTAAAAATCATTTCCAATGCATTTTTATAGTAAAAATCATTTCCAATGCATTTTTATAGTAAAAAATCATTTCCAATGCATTTTTATAGTAAAATCATCTCCAATGCATTTTAGTAGTAAAAAAAAAAAAAATTCCATTGCATTTTATTGTAAAAATCATCACCAATGCATTTTTAGTAAAAATCATTGTCCAATGCATTTTTATAGTAAAAATCCATCCAATGCATTTTATAGCATTTTTTTATAGTAAAAATCATTTCCTATGCATTTTATAGTAAAAATCATTTCCTGCATTCATTTCCTATGCATTTTTATAGTAAAAATCATTTCCTATGCATTTTTATAGTAAAAATCATTGTCCAATGCATTTTTATAGTAAAAATCATTTCCAATGCATGGCATTTTTAAAGTAAAAATCATTTCCAATGCATTTTTAAGTAAAAATCATTTCCAATGCATTTTTATAGTAAAAATCATTCCAATGCATTTTTATAGTAAAAATCATTTCCAATGCATTTTCATAGTAAAAATCATTTCCAGTGCATTTTATAGTAAAAATCATTGTCCAATGCATTTTTATAGTAAAAATCATTTCCAATGCATTTTCATAGTAAAAATCATTTCCAATGCATTTTTATAGTAAAAATCATAATGCATTTTATAGTAATAATGCATTCATTGTCCAATGCATTTTCCATTCATTTCCAATGCATTTTTATAGTAAAAATCATTGTCCAATGCATTTTTATAGTAAAAATCATTTCCAATGCATTTTCATAGTAAAAATCATTTCCAATGCATTTTTAGTAAAAATCATTTCCAATGCATTTTTATAGTAAAAAATCATTTCCAATGCATTTTTATAGTAAAAATCATTTCCAATGCATTTCCATTTCCAATGCATTTTCATAAAACATTTCCAATACATTTTTAATAAAGATAAACCTGTGCGATTTTTTTTTTTTCAATTAAATTTTTACGATATATTTTTACAAAAATCAAGAAAAAACAAAACAAAAAACAGTTTTTGTAAAATAATACAATTGAAAAAAAAAAAAAGAAAAAAAGCACAGCTTTATAAATATCTATTTGGATTTGCCGATAGAAAGTGAGAATGATCCCACGGTAAATATCTAAGTAGTTGCAATTTTTACGCCTGTAAAAGTCAAGGAAAAATATAGCGTTAATAAGGACAGGAATCCAGGTTGACAACATAGCGTTAATAAGGGCAGGAATACGTGACGACAACATAGCGTTAATAATAAATAGGAATACGTGACGACAACATAGCGTTAATAAGGGCAGGAATACGTGACGATAACATAGCGTTAATAAGGGCAGGAATCCGAGTCGAAAAAAATCTTTTCAGAACACAAAACACGTTCTTCATTGCACAACGTTTATCGTTATATTCCTTTTTCAAAACACAAAATGTTTGTGTAAAGAAAGATAAAAAGAAAGAAATCAGACGAATTAATACAGAAGTAAGTATGACTATTTAATTTTTTATATTCATCTACTATTAAATATATGTATTTCCTGCTATATTTCCCATCTAACAACACACATTTAAAATCTCATATTTGATTTAAATAAGTAGTGATATTTTTTGTTAACTTTCAAATTAATTAAATGGTGTCACCAAATGAATTTTGCCATTTGAACCCCCTAAACAATTCTTTATTAAAGAATTTAATATAATGCATTTACAATTGACTCATCACCAAATTTTATGGGCTGAACTTGCAAAACGGTCGGAAATATTAAAACGGAAAGTTTTGGTTGGTGCATAGAATTTAATGAATTTAAATATTACTAAAACAATAATAAATGCGAAAATTAAAAGTTGGTAAATTCTATACAACTGCATTTTTTAACACAAAAATAACATAAATCGTGTCCTTAGTAATATTTAAATTCATTAAATTCTATGCCCCAACCAAAACTTTCCGTTTTAATATTCCGACCGTTGTGCAAGTTCAACCTTTAATTTATTTCCCTAGTGAATGTTTTTTGAAAATATATTAATTTTAATTTGTATTTTGTAAGAAAGATTTGGTTTCACTTAGTTATAAAGTGGGGGTACGATTTACGATGTAAACATTGTGATAAACTGAACCCTAATTTTATGTCCCTCTTTTTGTAATAAACCTTTTTTGTTTTTGTTTTTATGCATCCATAATTTTAAATTTAAATTTATTATTAAAGAAAATATTTAGTACGCTTAGATTACTAATTTAAGATTAAGTATTTTGTTCAATAATAATCTTCAATCTGTATTTTAATATTCATTTTAATGTGTATTATTTTTTTCTTTCCTTTTTGTAAGAAAGGTTAGTTCTTAAGTGGGGGTGCTATTTACAATGTTAACGTTATAATAAACCTAACCCCCATTTTATGTCCGTCTTTTTGTAATAAACGTTTTTTTTCTTGCACTCGTAATTTAAGAGTGCTAAATATTTTCTTTGATAATTATCTCAAAAGTATCTTTATATATTTTAATATTCATTTTAATGAGGAAGTTTTGTTGTCTTAAACTGAACCCTCATTTTATGTCCCTCTTTTTGGTAATAAATGTTTTTTTTAAGAGTTCTATTTTCTTTGCTGATTGTTACAATATTATAGAATTTTAAAATCGAATTAAAAATAATAAAATCTACCATTTAAGGTCAAACTTTTGTCTAAATCGATAAGTAGTAACATAATAACCATCATTAAAAAAGAAAAATATCATTACATATGCAGTTTATTTTTGATAGATTTAAAACCATTTGTTTTGGTCAATTTCGACGCGATCCGCCATTCTGACTCTTTTTCAATGGTTTTAAGCGCTTGTTTACAATTTTTATGTAACATTCGCGATTGCAAAATTACCAAAAAATCAGGTAATTACCCGATTTTAATGTAATTTTCAGTATTGATTTATCAATTAATGAATTTTATAATGCATTAGTTATTTTATTTCAAAACTTTCATTTAGTATTTTTGCTATGATAAATTAATATATAAAATTCATTATTATTTTTTTACATTTAATTTTTCGATTTTCGGTACTTATTTTCTCATAGAAAAGCCACCATAAAATTGTTTTTTGTTTCTATTCATAACTTCGGTCTTTTATCTCCTTATTTATACTGTAATTAGAAAACTATAAGACCAACTCGAAAAAAATGTTACGCCCTCAACATAAGGTGGGGGTCAAAATAAAGTGACCTGAAAAAAAATGAGAAAGTTTTGAAATAAAATAAATAATGCATTATAAAGATCATTCATTGATAAATAAACACTGAAAATTTCATTAAAATCCGATAATTCCCTAATTTTGGTAAATTATTTTCTGTAGGTGGGGCTAAAGTCATTTTGTCAAAAACGCATTTTAGGACCATTTTGGATATACCTATTATAAGCTTATATTCCGTTTTATAATATGTTCGAAGTAACATCAGCAGGAGCTTAAAACTCCACCCACTTCCGCCCAAAATCATTTCCCACTGTTTGTAATGATTCTTTTTCAGTTCGTAATAAAATCTTTGCCGAATTAACCTCGTATGTCCAGCTCCTTACTTTTTTCTTTACTTATTGTAAATTCTTGTTTTTCTCACGCATTATTTCCACTATGCAAAACAAATAGATTATGGGCCCAGCCATAAAAACAGAATTTACTTTGATGGAAATCCTGAACAATTCCAATTCTGGGAAATTAAATTCATCTCCTACCTACGACTACAAAAGCTAGCACATATTTTAGAATCTGAAACAGACAAAATCGATCCAGACAAAAATGCTGAGGTTTTTGCTCTGATGACACATATGCTAGTCTCACTCTGATTATTAGAGATGCTAAAAATAATGAAAGATTGGCAATGAAAATATCAAGAGATCATTATGTTGGAAGCAGTAAACCCAGGATAATTTCTCTTTATACAGAATTGACATCATTAAAAATGTCAGCACATGAAAATGTCACTGATTATATGCTAAGAGGGGAGAATGCTGCATCGTCATTAAATACTGTAGGTGAAACTATATCAGACAGTTTATTGATTGCAATGATATTAAAAGGACTGCCCACTGATTTTAAACCATTTTCAACAGTGATAACACGGAGAAAGGATGAATTAAAATCTAATGTGTTCAAATCAGCTCTCAGAAGCTACGAAGAGACTGAAAATGGTAGAAAAAATGGACCACGAGAAGATTACTCGATGAAAGTTGATATTCAGCAAAAAGATATGAAAAACATATAAATACTCAACCTCAACAATTATTATTATTAACTACCTGTACTATTATTCTTTAAGTCTTACTCTAATTATTAGAGATGCCAAAAATAATGGAAGATTGGCAATGAAAATATTGAGAGAACATTATTTTGGAAGAAGTAAATCCAGGATAATTTCTCTTTATACAGAATTGACATCATTAAAAATGTCAGAACATGAAAATGTCACAGATATGTTAAAAGGGGAGAATACCGCGTCTTCATTAAATTTAGCCGGTGAAAGTATATCAGACAGCTTATTGATTGCAATGATTCTTGAAAGGATTGCCCAGCGACTTTAAACCCTTTTTGACCATGATAACACAGAGAAAGGATGAATTAAAATTGAATGAGTTCAAATCAGCTCTCAGAAGCTACGAAGAGACTGAAAATGGTAGAAAAAATGGACCACGAGAAGATTACTCGATGAAAGTGAATATTCAGCAAAACGATATAAAAAACATACAATGTTTCAATTGCCAGAAACTGGGGCACCGAAATTTTGAATGCAAAAATGTGCCAAAATTTAAAAAAAGATGGTGTGAATATTGCAAAAGAAATACACATGACACAAAAAATTGCCAAAATAAAATAGAATAAAATTCAGTCAACTCACTGAAAGGCACAGATCAAAAAAATTAATTTCTTTTCACTGTAAGTACTTTAAAAAAAATCTTTTGAAGATGATACATTCAATTTGCTAGTAGATTGTGGAGCTACTGCTCGCATAATTACAGATAAAACAATTTTTTTCATTTTAATAAGGTTTTAATGCCTTGTAACATACCATAGAACTTGCTGACAGTAACCGAACCACAGGTTTGGTACATGCAAAAGGCGATGCAAAATTTTTAATAAAATTTAATAAAAGCAATTTTCATGAAACAACATTAAAAAGTGCATTATATAGTCCATCCTATAAACAAAATATTTTTTTGGTACAGTCAGTGACCCAAAATGGCGTTTCCCTCCATTTTTACAAAAATGGCACCAAACTCAAGATGTGTATGCAATATTAAAAAACAAGGAAAGTTATATTTTCTATTTTAATGTGTATATTTAATTTTTTTCATTTTTATGAGAAAGTTTAATTTTGAAGTGGGGTTTCAATATACACGGTAAGTATAATGATGATTTAGACCCTCATTTTATGACCGCATTCATGTTTTTTTTTTATTCCTTATCAAAATCACTTATTTTAGAGTACAGAAGTCTAAAAAGAAAAGAAAAAAAATTATTGTATTTAAATCTAAATGTTTGACTGTAAAGTGGGGGTTTGATTTACAATGTAAGCATTATTATGAACTGGATCCTAATTTTATGTCCATCTTTCTGCAAGTAACAGCTTTGTCTTTTTTGTTAGACGTGACTAATCTAGCACCTGTAATTTTACAATATGGAAGCCTAAAAAGGAAACAAAATTATTGAAGTTGCAGTTTCTATTTGTCTCCGAAAAATATCTAACTGATATAGATTAGTAAAGTAGGCAAAGTGGGCTATTATTGGCATAAGCAATTTAGGCTCAGAATTAAAATTAATTAATTTGATTATTTAAGGTAAATTTTTTGTTTTAGTTGAAAAGTAGTAACATAATGATCATCAGTAAAAAATACAAAATGATATCACATATGTAATCAATTTTTAATACATTTTAAACAACAAATTACCCCCAAAATTTAAGAAATCTGATGCTAAGCATGAAGTAACTTACATACTTACCAAACATGTTTTTAGAATTAAAAAAAAAAAAAATTTAATTTATTTTTAGAAATCAATAACAAAAGACATTGAATACATAATGTACTAAAATTAGTAACTTGTTGATTTTTTTATTTAAAAGGAAATATGTTAAAAATTTGATGTCCGATAAGTGATCCAAATTGATAAACAAAAAATTACCAAAAATCAGGGGAATTATCTGATTTTAATACAATTTTCAGTGTTCACTTATTATTCAATGAATTTTATAATGCATCAGCTTTTTTATTTAAAAAATGGGTTGGAAATCATTTGATTTTCACCTGTTCAATGACTGTGATATTGATGACAAAGTCACTCCAGTGTATGTTTAGTCAATGCTGGTCTTAGAGTTTTATTTTCATTTAAACTTATAGAAATTGTCAAATTAATTCAGGTGTAAATACAAATAAATCAGGGCCAGTTTAGCTCAGTCCGTAGCATATCCAGCTGGGAACCTCGAGGTTCCTGGTTCAGTTCTGGCCCTTGCCAACTCAGGGTATGAGTAGCACATGGATATGTGTGGTAATGCCCAAACAATCTCCTTGGTCTAGCACTAGTGAAAAGGGGATAGACTCCCTTTGCTGTCTGGCTGATACCAACTGTAGTCCACCCCGATGACTTTACTTACTTTTTTTGACTTGCGCCTCCACTTTTTGGGGACTAATAACACTCAAGACATTTTTTATAATAAACATGTTAATATTCATTTATTTCAAATTACAGTATGTTTTAATTAAACATAGTAATAAAGAAACTTGGCTTTCTTTTAAATTTCTGAATCATTTCAATCAAACTGATACAATGGATATAAATCAAAATTCTTTAGAATATATATAACTGTCAGCTCCATCCATATGAGCCTTTAAAGCAACAATTTAAAATTAATTTAGGACAGAATGCACATAATTCTAAGTTTTAAATTTCATATTTTTAGATTCTAAAAACAAATAATCATTTAAAAATAAAGTTATTTTAATAGGATGATATAATAATTAATGGAGATGTCTCACTTTAAAAGTTAAGCCCCCACCCTTTTAAATAGAACAAATATTGATGTATAATTTTATTTATTTTATTTACTGATAATCTCAAACAAAATCATAATTCTTAAACAACAGATTAAAAAAATCTGAAAGAAAAAATTTAGGGTATTTTTTACATTTAATTTTTAGATTTTCAGAACTTATTTTCTACCAACATTGCTCCTTTAAAAAAATTTTTCCTATTGACACCTTCAGTCTTTGTCTTTTTGTTTATTAGTTTCATACTGATATTTTGGTCCCCAAAAATAACAGAGAGGGCGAAAGTTAAGTGACCTGAAAAAATTAGAAAATTGTAACAGTGATTAGAATTTGCTTAGGAAATATTACTATTACCTTTCAGTGGTTAGAATTTGCTTAGGAAATATTACTATTACCTTTCAGTGGTTAGAATTGCTTAGGAAATATTACTATTACCTTTCAGTGGTTAGAATTTGCTTAGGAAATATATTACTATTACCTTTCAGTGGTTAGAATTTGCTTAGGAAATATTACTATTACCTTTCAGTGAGAATACCCGTTCTGCACCCTACACCTTTGCTGCACGATGTCTAGACCCCAACATTGTGATGTTCTGTGCTGGCCGATTCGAAGGCACGAGTCAGATGGGTTCACAGGGATTAAAAGAAAAGAAAAGAAAACAAACACAAGTCTGTTAATAGGACACTGATAGAAGAGGGAGTTTTGACACTTAGGCAGTTTGTGGTGGCTCTGTCAGCTGGGAAGAAGTTGTCATGAGACTAAATCGAATTACTGGCTTCACTGGCTAATTTCTACGTCTACTGCTACTGTCGATATCACCCTCTGCCGGCCGAAATTCTAACTGTCTTTTTAGCTGGGACCGTATATATATATATATATATATATATAATTCCACCCTCACCATCTCCTTTCTAACTAATCCATGCTGGACATTCAATCACTTTTACAGATGTTCCTTTGTTTGAAATATTAAAACGAACCATAATAATACAGGCACAAACAGATAAACAAATGTCCTCATCATCAATTTGCACAATGCCGAATTAAACCCAGGCCTCAGACATTTGTCTCGGTTGGATATCAAATATCTTCCCATCTGTCTTATTTATTTATTTATTCATTCTTTTTCATTTCTTGGTTATTTTATCACTAGTGTTTACACACATGATTCACTACCTCCTATCTAAGTATATATATATATATATATATATAATAAATTTTTGAAGGCGTAATAATGCACATTTATGTTTAAAAAACATATTTATTTCTTTTTTTTCTTTTTTTTTTTTCATATTAAGGGTCCAAATATTTTCAAGCAAAGCTCATCATCAGGGGAATGAATTATTTTCTCATAATTTTCATCTGTATTTGATAAAATTCAATTGTGTTGTTGTTCATTGAATGTTTGGTGGTAACTGTGAAAATTTTTTTTTTTTTTTTTTTTTCCGGCGAAGATATAGTTACGCTCGGTAAATTCCGTAATAAATCGGTGCAGTGATCGTGTTCCGCGGGATTTTTTGAAAATTATTTCATATATAAATTCTTTTTTCTTTTTTTTATAATACTATAAAATAATGAAGTCCTGCTCAGGGACACTGAAATAAAGATTTTTTTTGTCATTATTTTCATAGTGAGTTCGAAGCATTAATTAAAATGTAATAATAAATTTTTGAAGGCGTAATAATGCACATTTATGTTTAAAAAACATATTTATTTCTTTTTTTTCTTTTTTTTTTCATATTAAGGGTCCAAATATTTTCAAGCAAAGCTCATCATCAGGGGAATGAATTATTTTCTCATAATTTTCATCTGTATTTGATAAAATTCAATTGTGTTGTTGTTCATTGAATGTTTGGTGGTAACTGTGAAAAATTTTTTTTTTTTTTTTTTTCCGGCGAAGATATAGTTACGCTCGGTAAATTCCGTAATAAATCGGTGCGGTGATCGTGTTCCGCGGGATTTTTTGAAAATTATTTCATATATAAATTCTTTTTTCTTTTTTTTATAATACTATAAAATAATGAAGTCCTGCTCAGGGACACTGAAATAAAGATTTTTTTTGTCATTATTTTCATAGTGAGTTCGAAGCATTAATTAAAATGTAATAATAAATTTTTGAAGGCGTAATAATGCACATTTATGTTTAAAAACATATTTATTTCTTTTTTTTCTTTTTTTTTTTCATATTAAGGGTCCAAATATTAAGAAAAAAGAATTTATATATGAAATAATTTTCAAAAAATCATATTAAGGGTCCAAATATTAAGAAAAAAGAATTTATATATGAAATAATTTTCAAAAATCCCGCGGAACACGATCACCGCACCGATTTATTACGGAATTTACCGAGCGTAACTATATCTTCGCCGGAAAAAAAAAAAAAAAAAATTTTCACAGTTACCACCAAACATTCAATGAACAACAACACAATTGAATTTTATCAAATACAGATGAAAATTATGAGAAAATAATTCATTCCCCTGATGATGAGCTTTGCTTGAAAATATTTGGACCCTTAATATGAAGAAAAAAAAGAAATAAATATGTTTTTTAAACATAAATGTGCATTATTACGCCTTCAAAAATTTATTATTACATTTTAATTAATGCTTCGAACTCACTATGAAAATAATGACAAAAAAAATCTTTATATATATATATATATATATATATATATAAGTATATTGAGAAAAATGAAAAAACACAGGTTTAAATGGGTTAAGTGGTGTTTTTTAAATTTTTCTCAATATACTTACATACCGTCGGATTCACTTCCTTTCTTCACACACACACACACATATATATATATATAATATATATATATATATATATATATATACACACTACACACATGACCCCTTAGATGCATTCTGGTGTGATGCATTTTAGTGCAATTCAAATGTCACATGTCTATAGGTGAAATTTAATTAGGATAGATTAGTTTTTCCTACATTTGATTCAGTTTGTTTTTCAATGATGATAAAACACGTGACCAAAGTAAACATGTCTGGTTAGCTGCAAGTGATTTATTCTAATTTTCTCACCTGAAATAACGTATGAGTTTCTTGCCTTCTTTAATATTACCTGTTATTCATTTACAGATATCAAATGCAGTGGAGGACAACAATTTTGCAATTTTAAAAAGGACTAAAGAGAACCTATAAAAAACATGGAAACATATACGGGAAACAAACCATTTTCTTGTGAAGTCTGTGGATCAGGATTTTCAGATAATTCACGTTTGAAAATACACATGCGAACACACACTGGCGAGAAACCTTTTTCTTGTAAAATTTGTGGATCAGCATTTTCACAGAAGGGCAATTTAAATAACCACATGCTAACACACACTGGTGAGAAACCTTTTTCTTGTGAAGTATGTGAATCAGCATTTTCCTTTAGATCACAATTGAAAAGACACATGCAAACACACACTGGAGATAAACCATTTTCTTGTGAAATTTGTGGGTCAGCATATTCACAAATGGAATATTTGAAAACCCATAAGCGAACACACACTGGTGAGAAACCTTTTTTTTGTGAAGTTTGTGGAGCAGCATTTTCATTCAAATGCAATTTGAAAAGCCATATGAGAACACACACTGGTGAGAAACCTTTTTCTTGTAAAGTGTGTGAATCTGCATTTTCCCAAATAGGAAATTTGAAAAACCACATGAAAACACACACTGGTGAGAAACCCTTTTCTTGTGAAGTGTGTGGATCAGCATTTTCACGGAAGGGTGACTTGAAAAATCACATGAGAAGACACACTGGTGAGAAACCATTTACTTGTGAAGTATGTGGATCAGCATTTTCTGTTAGTTTACAGTTGAAAAGACACGTACAAACACACACTGGCGAGAAACCATATTCTTGTGAAGTATGTGGTTCAGCATTTTATTGTAGTTCACAGTTGAAAATACATGTGCAAACACACACTGGTGAGAAACCTTTTTCTTGTGAAGTATGTGGATCAGCATTTTATAGTAGTTCACAGTTGAAAAACCATGAGCGAATACACACTGGTGAGAAACCTTTTTGTTGTAAAGTTTGTGGATCAGCATTTTCAAGAAAATCATATTTGAAAAAACACATACAAACACACACTGGTGACAAACCATTTTCTTGTGAAATATGTGGGTTAGCATTTTCACGTAATTCGAATTTGAAAGTTCATATGCGAACACACACTGGAGAGAGACCGTTTTCTTGTGAAGTGTGTGAATTAGCATTTTCACGGATGGACATATTGGAAAAACACATTAGAACACACACTGGTGAGAAACCTTTTTCTTGTGAAGTATGTGGATCAACATTTACACGAAAAGCATCTTTGAAAGAACATATGCTAAAACACACTGGAGACAAACCATTTACTTGTAAAGTTTGTGGGTTAGCATTTTCACTTAATTACCATTTGAAAAAACACATGCGAACACACACTGAATAGAAACCATTTCCTTATGTAGTGTGTGGATAAGCATATGAAAAGGCACCTGGAAACACACTGGAGACAAAATATTTCTTGTAAAGTTGGTGGACCAGTATTTTCATGTAATTCACATTTAAAAAGATGCACTGAATAGAAACATTTTTCTTGTGAAGTGTGTGGATCAACATTTGAAAAGGCAATTGGAAATACACTGGAGACAAAACATTTTGTTGTGAAGTTTGTGCCTTAGCATTCTCAAACAATTCACATTTTAAAAGACACATGCAAACACTTAATGAATAGAAACCATTTTCTTGTGAAAAATTGGCATTACCATTTTCATGTAATTCATAATTAGAAAGTCAGATGCTAACACTCAATGAAAACAAACCTCTCTCTCTCTCTCTCTCTCTCTCTCTCTCTCTCTCTCTCTCTCTCTCTCTTTATCAAAATATAATTAAAAAGAGAGAAATTTTTTTCTTGGTAAGTTTGTAGATCAATATTTTCATTTAATTCACTTTTGAAAGTCCACATGCAATATGTTGAAAAATAAACCTTATTTAATAAGAGTAGCTTGGTGAGCCTATGAACTTTACAGCCAACCCTTAATTAGCAAAATGATGACAATCTTTAAGAATTTAGTACAAAACATTCCTAGAATACCAAGGAAGAAACCGAAACAAAATAAATTGAATAGTAAATAAAAGATATAATGTTTAAATGAAGCCAATGTTACCAGATTTCAAAGAAAGAAAAAAATTGATTATTATTGTTGTCACTCTTCTCACTGAAATAAAGGAAGATACTTTAATTTTTGTTTAATCTAACAGTGTGTATATAATGATTTTCAAATAGTTCAAAATGAATTATAGTAAATTGGATGGATGATTTAATAATTGCATCATCAAATTTGAGAAGTGGGAAAAATAATAAAGAGTCACCCAAAATCTTCAAGATGAATGGTCTTGGTCATTTATCATATATTTTAGGCATCGATTTTGAATTAAGTGATGTTATTTAAATAAGCCAAAAAAATATTCACAAAGAATATGAGATGAATGCACATCCTAAATCAATTCCATATGACCTAAATGTTAATAAGGGTTTTAGTGTAGATTAAAAAGAACTTCTATGTACACACTATACAGAGAGGTTGTAGGTAATTTAATTGGTTTGACTTGCACTAGGGTAATTCCAGGCCATGAACACCAATACCTTTCTATTTTTCTTAATTTTTTTTTCCTAGTGCTGACTATTAAAGTAAAAATCCCCAAAATTTCTCATATCGAGCTTTGAGAAGATTCTGGATTTGCTAGTTTGCTCAGGTTTTCATTTACTGAGGTCATCGGATGGATCTTGAATTAAACAGATTTTTTTTAGTTTGATGTCCACTTTAAGGCGTATTGAATTATTTGGTTTTGGGACTACCACTATATCAGAGGTGGTAAGTCCCTTGACTGATAAAATCACATGCAGTTAAATTCCACATTCTATTTTGGTTAGAGGGGATATGCAATTTTGTTAGGGGCATAGATGCACCCCAGCTTTTTATCAGGTCTTAGGGTGATGTTGTAGGCTCTGTCAAGTTTTCCCAATTGCTTTTGGAATAGTTCAAGAAAACCCCCTTTTGTTGATATTATCACTCGAGTGATAATATAAGTAATAGCAAATTCAAAACCTATGGCAACTCTAATTGATGCTGGTGCTATGCTAACCGAAGCCATTAGTGAGATATTCAAACAAGAATTGTATCTATCAGCAATTGAAGAGCTACGAAAAATAATTTGAAAAGTTCTGGAATTCTTTTATTTATTTTTATTTTTTTTATGTAGACTTATGGATCTGGACTGCTAATATTTTTATCAAATTAAGTATTTGTATTTCTCTATATTACTATATTGTTTTTAACATTATGAAAAGTGAAAAAAAAAACTCTTTCAAATTTTTAGATAAATAAGAAATAGGCCAATTGAATCAGAAAAAAGAACTTTTTTGCATCAATACATAGAAAAATATTGTTTTTAATAATAAAAACTTTTTTAAATGAACATTAATCTTATGTAATTCTTAAATATTTGTATTGTTTTTTTGTTTTTTTTGTTTTTTTTTTCAATTGATCATTTTCAGTCAAAATTTTGCATGCGTGCATGCTATTCTATACCTTCAAGTACAAAACATTCTTTGATTTTCAGTAACTATTTTACACGTGTGCTATTCAAAAAAGAAAAAAAAAAAGATTCATACTCACTTCTTCAAATAAACGTTATCTGAGCATTTTACGCAAAATTTCTTCTAAATAACGGTATTTGTAATGACAAAATTAAAATGATGTCAATTCAGTTGTGGAGATGTTTTTATGTCAAATTTCTGTGAAAATTATTTGACTGACTTACAGACAAAATATTCCTTTAAGCCTTGCTAAAATATTAAATCATTTTATTCAATTAAACACTACAGAACATGATTATCAAAAAATGTTAAAGTTAAATCTTCTGAATTTTACGAAATTTTACGTCTTGTAAAACGGAATTTATTTTTAAACCTTTAACTCTTTAACAATTTTTAAAGTAGTCTGACTAATTCTTGTCTTGTTTATCTTCAATGTCACGTAAAAATAAATCAAAATATAATGAAAGCGAGACTTATTTTTTCATTTTCTTATTTAATAACATAATCTTCTGGATTTGATCTTTTTAGAAATGTAAAATTTAGAGATTGGATTAATAATAAAGTGATGAAAATTTAATTAATATTATTTAATGATATTTGGTAATTGTTTTAAAATAAAAGAATTTTTCACAAATTGTATTACCTATCTTTAATATTTTTGCTCATCCCTATTATTGAGGTCAGTTAGCCTGCTGTTGGTTTTAATAACATCAGCTAAACAGAAATAAAGCAGTGTCCAATACAGCTGGTATAAATAGGAATGAAGAATGATCCATTCATGAATCAAGGTGATTTGGGTCATTTCATTCCTTGAGCTCTGATTGGCTGCCTGACTGGTTGATTTGCATGACACTGTGGAGTCCCATATATATTGGTCGCTTGGCAGTGGACTTTGTGTCATTTCGAGCTTGTATTCAGTTACAATCACATGCCACCTTGTCTTCCCAGTTCGACGGTAATTGGAACTTATTCTACATCTCCCCTTCCTCCCCCCATTGCGCGGGCATAGCGGCCTTTGAGGGGAATTAGTTCCTTTCGACCCGGCCGATTACAGGGGAGTAATCTTGATAAAGCGCGGGTATTTTTGATGGCATTGGCTTAGGAGTTGGAGTGACACTGGGTGAGGCTTGGTCCCTAGTTGATGTTACCATTCTTTTGGTTTGTGGAACATCCTCTAATATTGGTTTAGGGGGCTCAGGCAGAGCGCTAGGAATAGGGACAGGGGCCACTGGTGCTTGGAGCTTCCTGAGGAATCGGCGATTCCGCAATGTGATCCTACCTGATCCATCAATCCTGATTCGGTATTGTTGATTGGGGAGTGTTTCGACAACTCTGCCTGTTATGTCCCACCGGGTTGTTTGGACGTTGTACAGACACTGTGTCTCCCTTTTGAAGTGGATAGAGTGTATGTGCTGTGCGATTGTATCTCTCTATTAGCAGTGCATTCCGCTGAGATAGGCTAATTTCGCGGTTCTGAGCCGCTGTTATCCACTTAGTATGCGGTTTATATAGTGCAGGTTGGGATGGTATGAAGTCACGGAGTCGTCGGTGGAGAAGGAGTTGTGCAGGGATAGTCCGATCTTTTGAATGGGTGTGTTCCGATATTGAAGGATTGCCCTCGCAGTCTGGTTATTATCCAGAGATCCCTGGGGTCCTATGTTGCCATTCACTATCCTTTTGGCCATCTTGACAGCTAATTCCGCCCGACCATTAGATTGTGGGTAGGCGACTGATGACAATCTATGTTTTACCGCCCAGTCCTCTAGGAACTGCTTAAATGGTAGGGAAGTAAAGGGTGGTCCGCCATCAGTGCTGAGTTCTTCCGGGGCACCATAAGACTGGAATATCTCTCGACAAATTGAGATGATCCTGTTCGCAGCGCCATATTGAGGTCAGTTAGCCTGCTGTTGGTTTTAATAACATCAGCTAAACAGAAATAAAGCAGTGTCCAATACAGCTGGTATAAATAGGAATGAAGAATGATCCATTCATGAATCAAGGTGATTTGGGTCATTTCATTCCTTGAGCTCTGAAATTTGCATGGTGGAGTCCCATATATATTGGTCACTTGGCAGTGGACTTTGTGTCATTTCGAGCTTGTATTCAGTTACAATCGCATGCCACAGTTCGACGGTAATGGAACTTAGATGAATCAGTTCTTCCTCCAGCTATGCCAAGTAGCAGGGCTGACTAGGCTCTGGCTAGCAGTCTCTCTGAATTCAACTCTGCTTAAGAAATTGACCTTGTGTCGCATCCTGCTCATGCGGAGGGAATGGCAAATATGTATATATATATATTGGGCACTGCCAATCAGTTTGCTCATTTCAAAAACGAATAAAAATGAATTAAATCGATTATTTAAGATCAAATTTTGGTTTAAGTCGAAAAGTTGTAAAATAAGGCAAAATGAAAGAGCCTCATGTGGCTGGCTCTGGAAGCTGGACAATTGGTCTCTTTTGGATTCAAGGCCACGAGGAGTTGAAGACACTCCTATTTCTCTGGCGAGCAACCAGAAGATTGTCCATTCTTATTGCAGACTGGCAAAAGCCTGAGGAAGCTAGAACTTGACATTGACTCGTCCCAACGAGGAACTTTATTTAGCAAATTGACTTAATGCGATCAGAGGCCAGCCCAGATCCCTTGAAAACGAAGCACTTGGTCTCAGTGAATACCTTTGGCGAGAAAGGACGCAATACTAACTTCTGATGAGAGAAGAACCCAGCTACAAATTGTCTACACTTCCGGCGCAGACTGATGCGAGCCTGTGAGGAAGAAAAAATATTGGCATACTCATGACAAGAGGAAAGAGCCTTGTTTTCTGGCGGGAGGAAAAAAGAATTATTGAAAAGACTTCTCATTTTTCTGTGAGAAGAATCTTCTTCGCTTACCAACTTTCAAACTGTTTTTTTTCCTCTCCTGCCCGAGAGAAGATATTTTTAAGGGTCATTTTGTCTACACAGTTAAATTACCTGTATGTTAAACCTTCCTCCTTTTTTATATATATTTTATTTTAAATTGTTATTTGGCACTTAAATTTGTATCAATTTAGCTGATGCCCGAATGGGAATTACATGCAATTATTTTGTATTGTATATCTTTAACTTTCTGCCTCCTTTCAGAGACATTTGTCAATTAAATTCTTTCTTACATTCAAGCAAGACCATTTGTAGTTTCATTTTCCCCTACCCATTTTCATTTAATGACGTTAGTTAAATTTTAAAGGTCAAAATTTTTCTGAAAACAGAAAAATTTCTGACAACTAATACAAAAATCTGACCTTAGATAATCAATTTATTTATTTTTAATTTGTTTTTAAAATGAAAATGAGCGAACAAATTGGCATTGCCTAAACTATGGTCACCATTCTTAAGTTTCAATTTCTTTTCAGTACCTCTTTGTGAAGTAACACTTTTTTTTTACTGTTAGAATTTGAAAAAAACAAACTTTATTGCTCACACCTAAGTTTGGAGTGCCTAAACTATGGTCTCCATTTTTAAGTCTCAATTTCTTTTTAGTACTTCTTTGTGGAGTGATAAAAATATACTGTTAGAAATTTAAAAAAAAAAAATCTTTATTGCTTGCATCTAAGTTCAGAGATCAAAAATTTTGTGAATATTTTGTGGTCCTTAAAAGTAACTTTTTATTTCTCTCTGGTGAGGGGAGTTTTTTTGTTTGTTTGTTTGTGTATTTTTAACATTTTATTATGGATTTCAATTCCTCGTTGTCATCTTCCTTATGACTGTCAGATCATCGAAAATGAAGATCATTGGTGAGGAAATTCGTAGCCAGCTCCTCTCTGGCAATGCATTCCTCATGTTCAACATCGTAGTCTTCAGGTCTATAGTAAAATAGAATATAATCATTGGCTTTTGTTGAATTATAATTTTGTTTTCTTTCGTGATGTATTTCAAATAAAATCAGCAGGTGCATAAGTTCTGCCCATTTCCTGCCTATCCTTTTTGGCGCCCTTTTTAACGTGTTTAACCTATTGGAGTTTCGCTTGAAATGTTGAGTAGATGCGTGTGCATGTTCACATAAAAATAATTTGCAGAAAAAGTATCCATGACATATATACCACACCAAAATGTTGCGCACCCAAAACAAGGGGGTGTCAAAGTTAAGTGACCTGAAAAAAATCATAAGGTTTGGAAATAAAATGTTAATTTGTTGCGTGTATATCATGTGACCAAATCAGTTCAAGCCATGGAAGGTACCTGCTGTGGTTGGTAGTATGATGGTAATTGGTGTGCTGACATGTTATGCATTGCTTTACTTTGTGCATGATTTAAAAGCTGCACAGATGAATGAATGAAATGTAGTCTAATTTGGAAACTTATGCTTTACAAATTTGAACGAGATCATAATGCCACAGAAACAATCAAAAACATTTTGTGTGTGAGGTGAAAGCATAGTTGATGACAATACAGTGACCAGACGATTCAAGAAAATTTGCTCACCTTTTAAGAATAGGAAAGGTCAGTAGACCTAAACCCATAGATTCCAAGGCCATGTTCCAAGCCGCAGTCGTACACTGAGAATTCAGCATTATAGAATTCATTCATTGTAGACTAACAAGAGACTTTTTCACCCACAGCAAAAATGACATCCATTCAAATGTTAATACAGATAGTAGTACAAGATGACCTTATTGTTCATCAAATGGACTTTAAAACTGCATAACTTAATGCAGATATCGACTGTGACATTTATGTAGAACGGCTGAAAGGTTTTGTGCAAACAAATAAAGATGGTGAAAAACATGTTTGCAAATTTAAAAAGTTTTGTATGAACTAAAACAAAGTGGAAGAAATTTGAACAAATTTGCTACAAATTTTTTTAACTGACCAGAACTTTGAACAATCATTAAAAGATTATTGTGTGTATACAAAAAATTATAAAAATTCAAAGATAATTGTAATAACTTGGGTAGATGATATAATCATTGCAACTACGGATTTAAAAAGCTTGAATGTCTTAAAACGCAATTCATCACAAAATTTTAAAATGAAAGACTTAGGTCCATTATCTTACTTTTTAGGAATAGAATTTCAATTAAATAATAATACCATTAAAATGAATCAGACAAAATATCTACAAAGAGTTTTGAATAAATTTGGGAAGGCTGATTGCAATCCAAAAGCTATACCCTGTAATTTAGATATTGATCAGAATAAATCTTGTAACTCAAAAGAATTAACTGACAATAGATTATATACAGAGAAATTATTGGTAGCTTAATCTATACAATGACATGTACTACGTTGTACAAATAACAATGAAGATGAGGACAATAGTCCGAATAATGCTGATAATACTAATCAGCAAGCCTCATCTCAAACATTCAGAAAGAAATAGTAACACTGTAATTGTTATCGTGGTTGCAAACAGACACAGCGGTCTGAGTTCAAACCCTTAATGAGGCTTTTTGCATTTCTCATCTATTAATAATGGAGATTCGGTTTCGGTTTTTGTCTGTAACAAAAATTACGTCACTGCTTACGTCACATTACCCAAAATCGTCATAACATAGAATAAATACACTCAAAATTTGAACATGCAACATTAGACAGTCCTCATTGGTTTTTAAAACAAGTTTTAATAAATACATGACTGGTATTATATATCTATATATAGTTTGTTTTATTTTAATACATATTTAAAGTTTACATTTCAAATTGTAGTAGGTAAACTGTCCCAACACTTGTCAGGATCTACAAATATACACTTGAACCGTAGTAAATTTGTCTTAAAGTATATTAAGGGAACACTTGATTGTAGCTTATTTTTCAAGAAATCTGAAAATAGTTTGAACCTAAATGGACATTGTGATTACGATTTGGGCAAATTCAGAGGAAAGAAGAAGTATTTCTGGATACTGCTACCAGTTGAACAGGATGGTCCATTAATTTCATGGAGATCCAGAAAACAATCAACAATAGCTCTCTCGACTTGTGAAGCAGAATATTTAGCTTTATGTAATGCAGTGCAAGAAGCAAATTTTATAAAGCAATTATATCAAGATATGAAGGGTGATAAGCTTAAGATATATATATATGCAGATAACCAAAGTGCTAACAAATTAGCCAAAAATCCTGTTAATCATCAAAGATCTAAACATATTGATTTAAAATACCATTACATAAGATCAGAAATCGAAAATAATAATGTAAATTTAAATTACACTTCTTCAAAAGATAATATCGCCGATATGTTTACTAAACCATTAAGTAAGTTTAAATTGAGAGAATTTATTGTAGATGTAATGAAAGTAACGTACCTCGGAACACAAAGCGTGCGCGGACGAGTCTGGCTTGCATCGCAGGAAAGAAACATGGCTGCTGTAAGCACTACCTTTAATAATGGGCGATCTCGAACCGGCGAGAATAGCATTGCACGTATGCAAATTCTCACGAGATCGGGTGTGTATAAAAACATACGGCGACGGAGAGACAGGGAGTCAAGCGATTACGTACGACAACTGAGAAACAGCTAGCAGTATTATTTTGACTATTGCGACAGGTAGAGGCCTTTCGAGGATATATTTGTGACATCATTACTAGTGTCATTGAGAAGCGAGTTCGATTCCCACTAGAAGCTATTTCGGCATTATGGCCTTCGACCCCAAGTTGATACCCCTTTTTGACGGGACGATTCTGGGCAATCGGTAGTTGAATGGGTAGAGAAGGCGGAACTAGTGTGTCAGCTGAGCGGCGTGAAGAGAATCGAGTGTGTGGTTCCGATGCGCCTTACAGGTGGTGCATATGCTGTTTACCAACAACTGAGCGACGAAAAGAGGGCCAACTTCGCCTGTATAAAAGAAGCCTTATACACAGCGTTTGCCCTTAACTCTGTGACAGCTTACAAGCAGTTTGCGGCACGCCGCTTGCGTCCGGGAGAAACGGTCGATGTTTTCTTGGCAGAGCTGCGCAAGCTTGCAGTTCTGTTCGGAGGTATGCCAGAGCGGGGTTTGATATGTGCGTTCATTGCGGGTTGCCAGAACATGCAGAGGAACTTCTCCAGGCCACATCCCGGGTGGACGACCTGGGCATATCAGAAATATTGGCCCGCGCCCGACAATATTAAAAGACAGCTCTGCAGGTATAGGGCTGGCAGCCGCAGCAACACATCCACCATGTTGTCAGGCAAAGGAAACTGCTGCCCAAACAAAGTGTTACGCATGTAACGGACCCAATCACCTGGCTCGTGATTGTCTCATGCGACGTGAAAGTCCCAGACCGCGAACAACCCTCACCTGTTACCGGTGCAAGCGACAGGGTCACATTGCTCGAAATTGTCCGGGAAACGGAAAAGGGACGGTTCTTCAGCGCCAGTCTCCTCCCCAAACCTCAACTGAGCGGCGCGCTGCCTGTGATCGCTGTACGGATCAATGGGAGGATGCATACCGCCTCGTGGACACTGGTTGTACGCAATCACTGATACGCATGGCATGCTGTCAGACGTGGCGAAAAGAGAAGGTGCAGGTACTAACAGTGGGTGGAAGGACACTCAGTTGCTGCGGAATTGGAATAGTCCAACTTGGCGTAAGCAACAGGAACCCCCTCGACATTAAAGTTCTCGTCGTGGATGGGGGGTTACTAGGATTTGACTTGTTGCTAGGATTGGACGCAATCAAGCAGCTGGGCGGAGTGATCGTTACTAGCACCGGCGACGTCAAATTTCCCCAGTCTAGCGAACCGTTCTGCGCTGCCATCCGGATCAGTGAGCCTGACTTCTGTGCAGAGTATGATGCACGTGAAAGAATTTGGACTGCATCGTGGAAGTGGTCCGACAACCAGCACCAGCCGCGTTGAAAACAGGCTAGCAGAATATACCATCCCTATCCATCTCCAAGAGGAGTACAATCGCGAACTGCAGAGTTGGATAGACAATGGCTGGCTGCTTTCGTACCCTGAAGACGAGCTTGACCCCCCAAGGGTCTGATTCCGTTGATGGCTGTAGTACAGGAGAATAAACACAAATTTCGACCAGTCATGGACTATCGCGAGCTGAATGCGTATGTGGATGCGTACACAGCCAATGCAGACGTTTGCGCCCAAAAGCTGAGGGAATGGCGACAGCAAGGGTCAAATGTCGCTATAGTAGACCTGCGCCGTGCTTACCTGCAAATTCACGTTGACAAGTCTTTGTGGCATTCCAAACGGTGAAGGTTAACGGGCAAAGGTATTGCCTTACCCGTTTGGGGTTCGGGCTGAACGTGGCTCCACAGATCATGCGATCCGTTGTCAAAGCTGTGATCGGGCAGGATGAAACAATCAACAGCGCTACCTCGTCATACATCGACGACATATTCGTCAACGAGAGTGTATGTCTGGCGGCTCATGTGAAGGCGCATCTTGAGCTGTTTGGGCTGACCTGTAAGGATCCGGAGCAACTGAGTAGTGGCGCTCGTGTGTTGGGCTTGCATGTCTTGGAGGAGCACGGCAGACTCCAATGGCGACGAGACGGCGAGTACCCGACAGCTCCTGACGTACTTACACGTCGAAGCATCTTTTCAGTGTGTGGGCGGCTGACCGGCATTTTCCAGTGTGCGGCTGGCTCCGTGTTGCAACAGCGTTCTTGAAACGGAGAGCGAACGCCGTAACAACAGGATGGGATGACGAAGTTGAAGACCCTCCACTGCGTCGGATGATGGAGGAGATTATTGTGAGGACGGCACAAATTGATCCGGCACACGGTGACTGGTGCGTGAACGGTCGGGATGTCACTGTGTGGGTAGACGCAAGTTCCTTGGCCACCGGTGTGGCTATTGAATATGGCGGAGCCATAGTTGAAGACGCAAGCTGGCTACGACCAATACACTCAGATCAGCACATAAATCTGGCAGAGCTTGATGCAGTGTTAAGGGGTGTTAACCTGGCATTACAATGGAAGGCGAGAGTGATTCACCTGCGGACGGACTCGGCCTGTGTGCAGAGATGGATTTTGGACACTCTGTCTGGGAAAACGAGGATACGGACTAAAGCAGCATCAGAGATGTTAATAAGACGCCGGCTGAGCACGCTCTATGAATTAGCTGCGGAGTATGGACTAACAATCGACGTGGTGCTCGTCAAATCTCACGCAAACCGAGCTGATCCACTTACCAGAGTGCCCCAGCGATGGTTGGATGCAATCCGTAAAGAAACGGAACCCACTGAGCCAGTATGCGCCGCGTCCATAGGAGAACTGGATCCCGGTCGCATTCGGACTATTCACCGATCTTGTGGACATCCCGGCGTAAAACGCACACTCTACTTCGCAAGGTTGGTTAGTCCCAAGGTCTCTAAGGCAGCTGTGCGGGAAGTAGTCAGGGACTGCGAGGAATGTCAATCCATAGATCCGGCTCCGGTAAGGTGGAGGACGGGTAGACTGGACGTATGTGAGAACTGGAGCAGGGTCGGGATGGACGTGACCCACCTTGAAGGTCGGCATTACCTAATGTTGATCGACTGCGGTCCCAGTCGATTTGCCATTTGGAGACAGTTACTGCGCCAGGACTCTGCCAGCATCATCCGGCAGCTAGAGACTATATTCTACGAAAGGGGGGCGCCTGCCGAATTACTCACGGACAACGCCACGGCCTTTTGTGGAGAGACATTCACTAACTTTGCCGAGCGCTGGGGTGTCCAGATGAGATTCCCATGTGCACACGTGCTGTCGGGTAATGGGATTGCAGAGAGATCCCATCGTACGATCAAGCGCATTGTCACAAGAACACGGTGTTCAGTGATGGAAGCAGTGTACTGGTACAATGTAACTCCCAAGGATGATACAACAATTTCAACTGCACCAGCTAATGCGATACGTATAAAGGGCATCGATGTAGCATCGCAACCAGAAGACTCTGGTCCCAGCAATTACAAAGTGGGTGATATCGTCTGGGTCAAGATCCCGCATGGGCGATGTACGACTCAATTTGGAAAGGGACGGATAACCAAGGTCTACAGCCCACATTCGGTCCTTGTCGACGGGACACCTCGCCACATAAAGGATGTTCGTCCTCTGCGTGGAGCAGACGCCACTAGTTGTCGCACCACCTCCTCTGACGATGAAGCACCGAGGCTGTATGAGGATTTGACGCAGGAGGATTTAGCAGCATCTGAAAGCGATCACGAGTGTGGCCAGAATGGGCCCAGAAACATATCCGATGTTACAACTGAGGACGGAGATACCACAGAGAGAGACACATCCGATGATACAACTGAGGATGAAGATACCACCGAGCGTGTCCCACTTAGACGAAGTAGCAGACTAAAGAGACCTGCTCCGCACTGCACTTTGTGTGATCCTCAGATCAGGGAGGAGTGTAGATGTAATGAAAGTAACGTACCTCGGAACACAAAGCGTGCGCGGACGAGTCTGGCTTGCATCGCAGGAAAGAAACATGGCTGCTGTAAGCACTACCTTTAATAATGGGCGATCTCGAACCGGCGAGAATAGTATTGCACGTATGCAAATTCTCACGAGATCGGGTGTGTATAAAAACATACGGCGACGGAGAGACAGGGAGTCAAGCGATTACGTATGACAACTGAGAAACAGCTAGCAGTATTATTTTGACTATTGCGACAGGTAGAGGCCTTTCGAGGATATATTTGTGACATCATTACTAGTGTCATTGAGAAGCGAGTTCGATTCCCACTAGATTTATGAAACCTAGTTTAAATTAATTTAGCAAGAGTATTGGAAATTGGGTTATCTGCCCTCACCCGGAAGTCCGGACAATAGGGGCCAGAGACACTGAACCCTGATTCACCAGAACAGGCCCGACAGGCAAAGGGAACAGAATTAGCTGGCACTAGGAGAAGAACAGAGTCCGCACCTATGAGAGAAATACGTCAACTCCGACAAGCAGACATCACAGAACCACAACGACCTTACCGGACAACACCGAGACATTGCTGAGACAACAAGATAAGTGTCCTTGTATCTTTTGCATTACTTATATATATCCGCCAGGAGAAATTCTCTGGGAACCTCTTACAGACATTTACACAATTTGTATACTCACACATTTAATACCAAAACCAATAAACTGTTAACCCAATTATAAACACTGTAATTGCCTTGTCTCCTTTCCTTTGCGACAGAGATACTATTTCACCCCAGTATTTCTATTAAGAGTTGCATACCTTTAACTGTCATTCTTAACGATAATGAAAAGAAATCAAAGATTATGGGGGGGGGGGGTAATATTATAATCTTGTCTTTCTTTTCATAACATATCTAAAATAACATCAGCTAGAGCTCAAAGCTCCACCTATTGTCTTTTTAACCTTTTATCGTCTTTTTTAACGATGTATTTCAGTTCGAGAATAAATTTTGACAGGGCCACCTCGTCATTTCAACTCCTCCCTTTCCTTTGTTGTAGTTTCTTGTTTTCAACACGCTTTATTTATTCATCATGGAATATGAATATGCAAACTCTACATATTTAATTGGTTATTATAAAATAAAAAAATATACATCAATATTTGTTCCGTTTAAAGGAGGGCTAAATTTCCAATACAGTTTTCGACAAAAAATTATTAGAATTTGATAATAAAGTGAAGTATATATTCGATAGATATTTTCTTAGAATCTAAAAATTTGACATTTTAAACTTAACATCATAATATCTATATTCTAAATGAACTTTATATATTAATTTATCATAGCAAAAATGCCTAATTAAATTGGAAAGTTTTGAAATGAAATAACTGATGTATTATAAAATTCATCTATTGATAAATCAATACTGAAATTATTTTTTTTTCATGGATATAAAAAAAAATTACATGTGTAATATCATTTAAAAAATTTTTTTTACTGATGCTCATTATGTTACTACTTTTCGACTTAGACCAAAACTTGACTTTAAATAACCGATTTAATTAATTTTAAATCGTTTTTAACATGAAAAGCAGATGGACTTGGTTTGTTTGTTTGTTTTGTTTTACGGCATATCAACCTCAGTGGGTCATTTAATGCCGATAAAGTTTTGAAATAAATCAATTCTTAATGGATAATACAATTTTTTTATAAATACATTTTTCTATTTAACCCATAGATGGGACCCTAACAGGTACTACCACTCCGGGTCAGAGTGGACCAGGGAGCAATGGTGATGAAGGGGTGCTCCAAAATCCCCTAAACCTCCAAAACTGGAACCTCACCATCAGATAGAGTTTAACGTCATTCCCAGGACATGTAGACTCGCAGCCACCGCCTTCTAGCACCCATATGATAAAAAGGGGTTGGGGCTTGCCATAAAGGCAATAGGGTTTGGAAAATCATATAGGTGCTAGGGCTTGACGTGACCAGCCGATTGATCGGAGGGGACTCTCCGACCGCCCGTCTAGCCCAAGATAGGGCCAAAGTGGAGTATTGCATGTCATGAACTGCTCATCCACCTGGGCTCTATCCTTAAGCATCACGGGTCGCCACCCACGGCCAACAGGTGGCCCCATTGGGGGAGTCTTACCCCTCTGCAGAGGTGCAGTCGGTGCATTCTAACGCCCCACCGACAGGGTGGAGATGGACTTTGGGTAACCTTTAAAAAAACTACTGATCTCTCAGAAATGCTAGTTAAACTAATTAACAACGAAGGTGTTATATAGCAAGTTATAGGTACCACCAATTTGACCCTGTGCAATTTACCCCCCCTACATTTAACACAATGAAACTTGCAGAAAAATTAATATTTTCTTGAAAATTTTTTTCCATTCGAAAGAAACAACATTAAATAAACTCCTGATGATTTTTTAAATTTTTTATCAGCATAGGAAAATAATGAAAATTATGATTGAAAAACAATGTTTTCATTTTTGCACTGTTAAATCAACTGAAATTTAACGTAGCTAAAAACAAGTTACGATAAGAGGATTTTTTAAAAATTCTATGAAAAATCAATTAATAATCTGATTTTCCCGTTTTATTCAAGATGACCTAAACGGTCTGGTGGTACCTAGCAAGTTAAATGATTTACTCTCTACTTTGGTGATTATTGTGACATTCTTTACTGGATATGTTAAAAAGGGAAAGAGAAAATGTGGTAATTTCGGATCCCATGAAGGTACATCAGTCTGCAGGGGACAGGAAGTCAGGACACCGCCGGTGAAAACAGAACGACTAAAAACGCAAAAAAAAAACGATAATGAATTGCTTGCTGTTGTGATATAATTCGAAACTTAATTCCTTCCTAATTCTTAAAAAAATTGTCGACGATCAGAAGAAGGAAACTGATATCCAATGGAAAAAAAGTAATTTTCTTCTCACTGTAAGTAATTTTTAAAAGTATATTTCTGAGTTCACATACGTACGGTAGGTGAGGTAAGTTACGTAAGTTAGGTAAAAAAACTGAAATATTAGAAATGAATTCAAGTCTCACTCAACTAATTGTTCTGCTAGAATAAAAGGGGATTCCGTTGTAACTTGCCATAAAATCGTTTTTCATGAAATAAGTATGTTTTATGATTTAAAAATAAAATAAAAAGTCCCACTTCTTAATTTCTTTATTATTTAAAAAAAATGTCAATGAATACGAAAACAATTCTACAGCCATAAACTAGGTACCACCAATTTTACCCTGTGAGATTTACCCCCCCCCCTCGTAAAAAACCCAAACATTTCCCCTATTATATTTTAGGAAAAACTATTTCAGATATATTTACATCCAAAGGTAAATAGTTATGGAAATTTTCGTGAAAATCGAACAAGTAATTGATTTTTCATTAAAAAAATTTTAAATCCTCAAATCGTAACTTGATTTAACAGTGCACAAATTCTAATCTCGGATAAGATAGTGCATATTATCTATTTTATTTTATGAGATATAAAAAATGAACCGTCAGAAAACGTTTTTACTTTTTTTTCTATAAAAATAAGAGTCTGAATAACTATATAAAAAAAATTGTATAATATACAATGCAGTAGATTTTTTAGGAAAAATTCATGAATTTTGAAATAAAAATTGCAAAAAGGTGTCATAATATTATTTAAAATTTTTTTAAAAAACAAAGTTCAAAAATATTTATTTCTCTGAATGTTTGAGATCAGGCTTGATTAGTATTATCTGCGTTATTCGGACTATTGTCCCCATCTTTATTGTTATTTGTACAATGTTTCGGCCGATATGCCCTCTGGCCTTCTTCAGGTATTTCTTGTCGGACTCGGGAACCTTCTTGTCATAATCAGGAGCCATCACGGAACTTTGAACCTAACCCTTTATTTAGTCCACGGGGGTATCCTGTTCTCATTCTAGATATTCTAGCCAAAAACAAGACATTAGGTTTATAAGTTCCCAAAATTCACACTGAATTGTCCAATTGGACACACATGGCCTAGTGGATACGGTAGTTAGGTTGAGACAGTTTTAAGTGACAGTTATCTCTGGATTCCGGGTTCAATCCTGAGTAGAGGCAGTAACATAGAAAAATAATTAACACAACTCCTACCCCAGCTATGGTTAGCGGAATGAAAACAGGATACCCCTGTGGACTAAATAAAGGGTTAGGTTCAAAGTTCTGTGATGGCTCCCGATCACGACAAGAAAGTTCCCGAGTCCGAAAAGAAGGTTCCGAGTCCGAGAAGGTTCCGAGTCCGACAAGAAATACCTGAAGAAGGCCGGAGGGCATATCGGCCGAAACGTTGTACAAATAACAATGAAGATGGGGACAATAGACCAATAGGATAATAAGATTTTTACACATTAACATTTCACAAATATCTTCAGTTCTATAAAGTACAGACCAACAATTTTTTTAACTTCTTCAACCCATAGATTGCTAATGAAATTCAAATTGATATCCACTTCAAAATATTACAGTCTCACAAATATGTACGTGATTATTTTAGAATTGAATAAATTGTTATCAGAAAATAGATAATATGCACTATCATATTCAAGTTTAGACTATAGAATATTTGTAAGATATTTTGTTTGTACTTGTAAGAAAATAATTTCCCTAATACAAGATATTACATTATTTTCTTGAAAGGAAATATTGACAAAATATAACACAATTGTGAGAGGTGAAATGTACTGGTCTTCGCTATTTTACTGTCTACTATTATTTATTTTCACAAAAAGGATCATTTTAAAAATATTACACAATTAGGGGAGGTGAAATATGTTTGTTTTCACTATCTTACTATTAGTTAGGGTTTATCTAGCATCTAAAAAGGCAAGAATATGGTGTTCCTTACAGGAATCAAAAATTGCTAAATGCCTTTGGGTTCCTATTCAAGGGTGGCTGGCAATGATCTTATCTCTTTTATCTATCTTACAATTTACTTAATAGAAAAATATGCAATAATTAAAATATTGAATTTAAAAAAAGTATTTTTGAATGGAGATATTACAATTTTGTTTATCTTCACTTGTATAAAATGTAGATAAATTCCACAGATTGTTAGTGAAATTCAAATTACTATCCACTTCAAAATTTTCCAGTCTCATTAACATCTACATGATTATTTTAGAATTGAATAAATTATTATCAGGAAAGAGATAATGTGAAATATTTTTATTGAAGTTTAGACTATAGAATATTTGGAAGATAGAAAATAATAAGATAATTTTAATGGGGATTTATTCTTTCATTTTATGTTATTCATAACGATTGCTCTTCTCTTTGTAAAAGACAACGTTTTTATGCATCGAGTAGAAATATTTTTATTTCTATTGATGTGTATTATTTTGTAACTTTTTCAACTCAAAATAAAATTTTATTTTATGTATCCCCTCCCCTTTTTTGTTTGTTTTTTTGCTTTTTTTCCCCCACCCAGCCACCATTTCGGTAAATGAGTTGATACCGGGTCATCGTCTGCATACCGAAATCATCATTGACAATGAATATTATTGATTAGGCATGCTAGCTATTTTATTTTTATTTTTTTGCTGGTTTTCCCGAGAAAATTCTTTAGGTTGAATGAAGGGCAGTGGTCCAGCCAAACACCAAGAAGAGAAGCTCTGGAATTGTTTGTTTTTTGGAAGAGACATATTAACGATAATAGAAAAAAAGATATTACATTGTTTATTTTCATGAAAGGAATCATTGACAAAATGTAATACATTGTAATGAATGCGTGTTAATGGTAATATGAAAGTTGGAATACAATCTCGAGAGAAGATGGAAGAGAGAACTTTATGTACAGGATTCGTATTATACTATTTTCTTATAATAACTGAGTTTTGTGTGATATGACCATGCTGACAAATGGTACATGTACAAACTGGATCTCTGTATAATATTTAGCAAGTTAGGCTCGCAGTTTCATTACTACCGAATAGAATACATATTTTAACGGATAATAGGGACATTGTAAAATATTGTCGCATAAAAACCAAAAGTTTTACATCAATTACGATACTTATTCGTCTTGAATAAAAATATGGGGTTTATGGGGTAGGATGAGGTTTTGGATGTTTTATCGTTTAAAGGTATCTGGATATATTTTGCTGCGTGTTCTTAGGGGGTTTTTTTTGGGGGGGGTTTGCTTTATACCCCATCTCATTTGATGGTCGCGCTGAAAAGAAGGAATTTAAGGAACAAAAAGAAAGAGACAAAGGCAGGAGGTAGTTTCATGACTTAGGCTTTATTGACCGAATTGAGTCGAATCACTCAGTTCTGGTCTTCTCTATCTTTATATTTACTATTATCTATTTTCACAAAAAGGATCATTTTTAAAATATTACACAATTAGGGGAGGTGAAATATGTTGGTCTTCAATATCTTACCATTAGCTAGGGTTTATCCAGCATCCAAAAAGGCAAGAATATGGGGTTCCTTACAGGATTAAAAAACTGCTCAATGCCTTTGAGTCCCTATTCAAGGGTGCCTGGCAATGAACTCATCTATTTTATCTATTTTACAATTTACTTAAAAGAAAATATGTAATAATCTAAATATTGAATTATAAAAAAATTATTTTTGAATGCAGATATTATAATTTTGATTATCTTCAATTCTATAAAATGTAGATAAATTCCACTGAATCCTATTTTCTCATATCTGCTAATTAATGAATATATGATTTTATATGAACTATATTTAATTATTACTTTTCTTTCTTTCTTTTTTTTTTTCCAGATGAAATAATTCCCTGAATTTGAATATAGTATTTTTGGTAACCTGGATTTTCAAAAAACGGCAAATTTGAATCAACATGAGTGAACAGATATTGAAGGAAAACAGATCTTTGGGAAGTAAAGCTTTTATTTCTTTTCACGGAAAATAAGATTGGTAGTGCATATTCATAAAAACACAGGAGAGAAATATATTTTTGAGAAATCTCTGGATCTGACGTTCAGTTTTTGTGAAAGAAGTATATGCAGAAAGGAGATAAACCTTGTTCATGTGAAGTGTGTGGTAGTTCCTTTTCTTTTCCACCAGAATTGGTGAGGCATATGCAAACACACCAAGGAGAAAACCCATATTCTTTTGAAGTGTGTAACACTTCCTTTTCAGGAAAATCAGATTTGCTGGCACATATGCAGGCACACACAAGAGAGAAGCCGTATTCTTGTGAAGTGTGTGGCTATTCTTTTTCACAAAAATCACATTTGGTGGGACATATGAGGATACACACAGGAGAGAAACCACATTCTTGTGAAGAGTGTGGGTCTTCCTTTTCACGAAAATCAGATTTGGGGAGGCATATGCAAACACACAGAGGTGAGAAGCTATTTTCTTGTGAAGTGTGTGGTGTTTCTCTTTCAAAAAAATCAAGTTTGGTGCCACATATGAGAATACACACAGGAGAGAAGCCATATTCTTGTAAAGTGTGTGACTTCCTTTTCACGAAAATCAAATTTGAGGACACATATACGAATACACACAGGGGAGAAACCATATTCTTGTGAAATATGTGGCACTTCCTTTTCACAAAAATCAAGTTTGGGTCCACATATGAGAACACACACAGGAGAGAAACCACATTCTTGTGAAGTGTGTGACTCTTCCTTTTGCCGAAAATCAGATTTAGAGAGGCATATGCGAATACACACAGGAGTGAAGCCATATTCTTGTGGAGTGTGTGGCGCTTCTTTTTCCCAAAAATCATGTTTGAGACCACATATGAGAACACACACAGGAGAGTAATCATACGATTTGGTGAGGCATATGCAAATGCACACAGGGGAGAAGGCATAATCTTGTGAAGTGTATAGTGCTTCCTTGTCAGGAAAATCTGATTTGGTCAGGTATATATGGACCCACAGGGAAGAAGCCACATTCTCGTGAAGTGTGTGAATTTCTTTTTAAGTAAGTCACATTTAGTTGTAAATATGCAAATTCACACTGGATAAAAAAAACAACCTTCTAGTGATGAACTAGATTCTTTGTTTTTACTTTTGTTAAATTTACTTTTTCATTGTACATACACAATAAAAGTTTAAATAAACAATTTAAACTTGGATATTATACATTTATTATTTGCAATAGATACATATTGTACTTAATAATATTTCAATGAGATTGCACTTCTTAGATAATTCTTTTACTATAATATGTTATATTTTGTAGAATGTGAATTATTATTACTAGTACAAAATAAAAAACGCCCTCTGGGTGATGTAAAAATAGATTTTTGAAACATATTGCCTGAGCGGTGGGAGTAAAAAAATTCAATGTCAGCAAGTTTGTACGCTAAGTAAGTAAAATCATCAAATTCATTAAAGGATTAAAAAATGAAACAATTTGAAATGTAAACTTTAAATATATATTAAAATAAAACAAACTATATATAGATATATAATACCAGTCATGTATTTATTAAAACTTGTTTTAAAAAACAATGAGGACTGTCTAATGCTGCATGTTCAAATTTTGAGTGTATTCTGTTATGACGATTTCGGGTAATGTGACGTAAGCAGTGACGTAATTTTTGTTACAGACAAAATCTGGAAGCAAATCTCCATTATTAATAGATTGTATTATTCTTATTATCTTCTCAACTTGTGTATTGCTGGGTTGAGTTCTCGTCTTTTGGTTTGGCTTGTGTTTTCCTTAGGATCTTCATCTTTATATCTCTCTGGATAAAAAATCCAACCTTCTTGTGATGGACACAAAAGGGGAAAGTTACATTCTTGTGATGTGGCACTTCTTTTTCAAATTTTTTAACTGGTTTAACAGTACATATGTAAATTTACACTTGATAAAATATTGTCGTAATTTCACCCCGAAAACTACTCGGAATAAAATAACCACTGTGTCGTAACAGAGCGCCGACGATAAAAACAAAAGAACAAAAAAACAAAAATGAAATAACAAATAAATGACGCTGTAAGCCTAAAATAATTTAATAATTGCAAGTTAGTCCATCTTGCGGGAAACCAGTAGAACTTCCAAGGTAACTGTAATATGAATGTTCTCTGGGGGGCACAGTTAAGTCCGACGAAAATGCTGCACTCTTCTCACCAATACTATCACAAAGTCTTGTCTCTCGTCCACTCATCACCACGGCCAAAATGCTACTGCAAGCTTTTCCCGGTTTCTCAGAGCTGGTCAAATATATACACAATTACAGTGTTCATCCGGGCTCCCTCCTCTGACCAGCACGTGCGACACTAATCAGCACGCGTCAATCCTTCACATCCTGGCCACTCTGGATAGTTTAGTTATTCCCATGCATCGGGCCACGACTCACGATCAGGAGAATGCGAGTTCAATCTCCCCACTCGCCTCTGATCTTCGTTCTGCATGCCAAACACAGTCGTGCATGCTTCAAACTACTACGTTCGTGGTTTCTCTCGCCACAGTAACACAAAATAGTTATGGAAATTTTCGTGAAAATCGAACAAGTAATTGATTTTTCATTAAAAAAAACTGAAATATTAGAAATGAATTCAAGTCTCACTCAACTAATTGTTCTGCTAGAATAAAAGGGGATTCCGTTGTAACTTGCCATAAAATCGTTTTTCATGAAATAAGTATGTTTTATGATTTAAAAATAAAATAAAAAGTCCCACTTCTTAATTTCTTTATTATTTAAAAAAAATGTCAATGAATACGAAAACAATTCTACAGCCATAAACTAGGTACCACCAATTTTACCCTGTGAGATTTACCTCCCCCCCTCGTAAAAAAACCCAAACATTTCCCCTATTATATTTTAGGAAAAACTATTTTAGATATTTTTACATCCAAAGGTAAATAGTTATGGAAATTTTCGTGAAAATCGAACAAGTAATTGATTTTTCATTAAAAAATTTTTAGATCCTCAAATCGTAACTTGATTTAACAGTGCACAAATTCTAATCTCGGATAAGATAGTGCATATTATCTATTTTATTTTATGAGATATAAAAAATGAACCGTCAGAAAACGTTTTTACTTTTTTTTCTATAAAAATAAGAGTCTGAATAACTATATAAAAAAAATTGTATAATATACAACGCAGTAGATTTTTTAGGAAAAATTCATGAATTTTGAAATAAAAATTGCAAAAATATTATTTAAAATTTCTTTAAAAAAACAAAGTTCAAAAATATTTATTTCTCTGAATGTTTGAGATCAGGCTTGATTAGTATTATCTGCGTTATTCGGACTATTGTCCCCATCTTTATTGTTATTTGTACAATGTTTCGGCCGATATGCCCTCATATGAAACATAAAAATTCTCCAAACTCAAATATTACAAAAGTACCAAAAAATGTTTCTACTTACAATTGTAGAACAAAATTTACATAGTACAAAAAATTGAATCTTTTTTCTTTTTCTTCTTTCTATCGCCAGCAACCAAGAAGGCGATAATGCAAATTTTCCGAGGAATTCTCAGTGGTCCTTTCGTTCTATCCAGCTATTGTATGCAGACAAAGTTCTGTGTAGAATTGTTATTCAAAATGTCTTCTTTTAAGACGAAATCGACAATATTGTCCCGTACCAAATTTCTTTTACTTTCTTCCAAGAAGAAAGTACAAAGTTCAAAATTAGTCGGTATTTATATACCGACTATAAAAATAATATTTCTTTTTTTAGAGAAAAGAAAATAAACAAATGCAATAATATTTGGTAAGTCCAAATATTATATTCAATTACGGATAAGACTATGAATAACTTTCTCATTAGACAATCTTCGTCTTATCCGGTAAAACAAATTTTCGATGGCATTTTACCAATGGAGATAGAGAATATAGGACCTCCAACTTCAAATTCCTTCTCGAGTCTGCCTGAATTTGGTGTCCAAATTCAGGAACTGGAAAACCAGTCACAGCTGCTGCTACTGCAGGCATGAGTCAGCACATACCGAAAAGGCCATTCTGGCAGGGATAAACCAAGGGGCGTAATTCTTATTGTCCCTTTATTTTTTTCTCTTAAAAATTCTTAAACCATATGCAAGTTAATCATATCTATATGAAAGATTTAAACATTCTTTCTTTTTAATGTTACATATCACTGAATATTCTCCATAAACCTTCAAACCATAAGTGTCTCTGAAATTTTTCATAACAGATTCTTTTTTCGAACACATCCAAATTCTCTGTATTATTACCGTTTTATTTTCAAATATCAAAATAACTTTCCCAGCTGTTAGTATACTTAAAATTTTCTATATTTTTCCTTTAATTATTTTATTTCATTTTGTATTTGAAATAATAATAAATAGAATACAATGTATACAAGGACAAACTCTTGGTCGAAAACACGTGTCGGCATTCCAATAAATAATTTTTATCGATACATTTTCTTCCCTCTTATTATTTCAACATAATTTTGGGATTCACTTCTATTTTTAACTTTATATATATATATATATATATATATATATATATATATATTAATGTGTATGGTTGGCACTAGTATACTAGAAAAAGTAATAGTAATCCAACGTACAGTGTTATTAGAAGAGTGCTCAATATCTGTGATAGAGCGTTGATAGTTCAATGAGAAATCAAAACAAATAAAAGTTTTTGCTTTTATTTATTTAATTACGGGAACGGTATTCAAAGGAACTTTTCGTCTTACCCGATGAATGCTTTCAGCAAGAAACCGCTGGTTGTAATACCGTTCCCGTAATTAAATAAATAAAAGCAAAAACTTTTATTTGTTTTGATTTCTCATTGAACTATATATATATATATATAGTTTATAAGAATGTCACCTGATATGAACTGGACCATATCTTTTTATAAAATAAGAAAATGCGTCTCTGTGCACATTGATCGGTACATACTGAGACGGAATTATCATACAACATCAAAAGAGTCATTTTTCAACCAAGGAGACTTAAAATCTGGTCCAAGCTGATCCCCTCAAAACATATAAACACACAATTTATGTGCGTCCTTATTTAATTTCGCTAGCTTTTCTAATTTAATATATTTCATAGCATTAAAAATTAAATACTTACGCCCGTTTGCTAGTTTAGATAATAAAGCGATTTCCAGTCCAATTTGCAAGTAAAATGATTTTTTTTAATCATTCAAAATGCTCACTTAATTGAGATATGTATGAAATGGTTTTATTTCACCTTTGAATAGAAGTACATATATCATCATGGACTGCTATTACAACAGGAACCCAATGTGCACATGAGTCATATAGTAATAAATAAAAAGCAAAATTAGGATTTGTAGAAGAAGAAGAAGATTATTGTCAATCCCCTGAAATTCTGAGGGGATGACCCTTTTCATACCATGGCCGGGTCCCCATGGAAAATTATGCTGACTGTGGTGTGAGCACAAACTCCCTTTGTCTCAATTCTACACCAGCAATCAGAGATATCATATTTCATATACCAACCCCGGACATTCTATGACTGCGAGCTGATCAACCATTCCTACACAAAAGTGAGAAGTGGTCTCAAAACAAAGTCAGTTCCATTTAAAAAGAATTCGGACAGGTGGTTAAATTGTATACACAATTTTATATATAACAAAAAGTAAGAATACAGCATTATAATTCCCATCCCGTTTTAATTATTTTGCCAAAGCAACTGCTTTTTCTTACATCTAACAACGTTGTGAGTAGCTTGCTATATAAATTGATTAAATGTATTGATTTTTTTCTCCTATCCCTAATGGGGTTAGCTAATTTGCATATTTTGCTTTTAAAAATCACTTATCAAAAAATGATAAAAATGAGTTAATTTGAAAAAAATAGGATTCAAAATGAATAACTGTTTTATTATTCATTTTCAATCTTTGATAACTTGTTTTCTTTATTTTGTTTTATCTTCAGATAAGCAAGTTTGTTGATAGCTTTTATGTATACTAGCGGGACCTGTGCATATACCACAGTATGATAATTTAATTATTACAACGTTTGATATATTTACTTAAGTGCTATTATAAAATAGTTCAATGTATAAAAAAGTATAATATTTAGTATTAGTGACCGAATATGCTTGGTTTGGTCGAAGAAGAATAGATTCTGGTCAGTGTTCACAAGGCATTTCTTAACTTAGTGACAATGATTTAAGTTCTGTTCTTGTCAACTATGGAAGATAATTTTCTGCCACCGACTCGGACATTGTCTCCGGAACTGACTCTCAGCAACTCTACTCTGCCGACTCTACCAGCTACTAATATAAAAAATACTTTGCTTGAATAAAAATGTTCGATTCCGACTGTAATTCGGTCTTTCTGACTGCTTCACACAAAAGTAGTTCTCAAGAAATAGTTTCCGTCCTAATTTGGAATCTTCTCTGCCCTTTTTTTACTCCAATTCCTTATAATTGTCATCTATTACTGACATTCATGATAGGTATCATCTCTCACTCTCAGGCGTTCGTCTATTGTAACCCTCATAATTGGGTTTTCCCAAAACAATATTTTTGGCAATTATAACACTATGTATGGCAGTAAAATGCATAGGTGCAGAATGTGTATAGTGTGTAGTGCGTGTATATATATGTATGTATACATTTATATATATATATATATATATCCTTATGTAGATAGGAGAAAGTGAATCATGTGTGTAAACGGGTTCTAAAAATGAATGAATAAATAAATAAAAAAGAGAGATAGGAAGATATTTGATATTCTAGAGAGTCAAAGATGATTTATTTCTGGTTAATTGTACATTGTTATTTTGTTTAGAGTAATGTGCCAATTATTGTTAGTACTTCAAACAAAAAACATCTGGAGATGAAATTGAGTGCCGGGCAGAGGCTAGTCAGGTGGTGGGTGGAATTTTATATATAGAGAGTTCCAGGTGGGGCAGTTAGTTTTTGGCTAGCAGTCAGAGTGAGTTGCGAGTTAGTGCCTGGGAACTGAAGAACAGAGATCACAGAGAAGACAACCTTAGCAGAAGTATTGACTGGATAGAGAGGGGGTGCGTCCCCCCTCTCGGGCACCCATGCAGAGTAGAAGATGTGAAGGATGACTAAAGAATGAATGCGAGTCGTTTACGTCATCTTTACCGTTTTGATATGTTCACCTGGTTTTGTCTTTGTCTTGTTTGTTCTGTTCTCTCTTTGTTTATTAATTGTTCACCTTTTGATGGTGTGCGGTAGGGTCCACCGGAGAGCTCGTCACGGACACAACAGGTCCTAAGTATAGCAGACAACCTGAGATAACGGCCAGAGAGAAACAGTGCAGAACCTGCAAGATGATAAGTGCAGTGAATGCAGGAGTACTGCAGTAAGGACATGTTACACATTTCTCATATCTTATCATTTGCCAATATTATCCAGAGATGTCTGTCAATATCACCCCGCAATCCACGTTTGACTGATCACCTTCAAGCACAAATAAGCTCTTGAGTCATTTCCATTGTTCTCTGTTCCCAAACATGTTATCTTTTCTTTTCTATTTTTTGCTTGTAAAATTTGATTGTCTTTTCATGAAAATAAGAACCTCAGCACTTTTCAACATTTTTTTTGGCAAGCAGAGGAAGAAAAAAAAAGGTAAAAAATAGCCATGCGTTGCAACATATAGAAAGCACTTAATTATATTACATGACCACACCTGGCACTTTGAAGTTCAGATTTTCGACTGGCACTCGGTTATAAGTACCTCTCCATAGTCTAAATAGTAAGAGGGCATCTTCAGGCAACACATTTCTCACATCAAAGTACTTCGATAGGCAATAGCTCTGACTCAGTGTAAATCATTGGCATGACTTCCTTTCTGGTTACTGAATCAAGAGAAGAAGAAAAAGAAGAAAAACAGATTTTTGAAAATACCATTCACACTATTCCTTAGACGTTGAGAATCAAAACGAATGTGACACGGAACGAAGAATGCTGGCTTGTCTTTAAAAGGCTCGATTGTTACATTTCTGTGCACCAACATAAGAAAGCAAGAAGGAGGGCGATTGTTTGAAATGTCACAACAAAATATAAAAGAGAAATACCATTGCATTCTTACTGTTAGAAGGATTGGTTATTTCATTACGGTGTTGTTGTGTAATTATATTTAGTATGAAGTGAACGGCCATATTTGAATACTAATTATTGTACATGCAGTTGTTAACGATATATATGGGAGTGTATCTATCGACCTTATTCTCTTCATATCTATATCCCACTGTTCATATCTATTTATCTATCTTATTCTGTTCATATCTATTTATCTATCTGATTCTGTAAACTGCTATTTGGTTGAATATATAAATAAAATTGCATGTTATTAGTATGAAGATAAAGCCAATAGTATTAATAATATAAAAAGTTATTAATAAGGGAAATTTAGCTTGTCAGGTGGTGAGTTAGTTAACTATGAGGCTAACCCAACATGCATATATCTGGATTGTAATTTATCAATAGGTTTTTCCCTCCAATGCCTGTATTCTGGCATTGGAGGGAGGTCTTGTGGAAAAGAAACTTGACTGACCAGTTGGTCAGATCTAGTAGTATGGCAAATTTGTGGGTGGGAAAAAGAGGAAGTAGTCCTTACTGTTGAGAGAGAGAGAGAGAGAGAGAGAGAGAGAGAGAGAGAGAAATGAAATGAATAGAGCGAACGCGAGAATGAAAAAAATCTATATAGAGATATATAGAGAGAAATATATATATATATCAGAAATCTATATAGATATATATATAGATAGATATAGATAATAGATATATAAATATAGATATTAGATATATAGATAGATATAGATATTAGATAGATAGATATAGATATAGATAGATATAGATATATAGATAGATATAAAGATATATGTATATATATATATATAGAGAGAGAGATAGAGATAGAATTGAGATGTAAGCATGTTTAGTACTCTTATCACTTAACTTTTACACCAAAAGGTCTAATTTAGAGATCTGGTGGTGAGGCCTCAGTTCTGGAGTGCTGGAGAGTATGAAGTCACTCCTTTGTTACCATTGATGTTTTAATTTGTTGTTTTTTTTCTACTTTTACAATAATATTTTTTGGTATAATTCTCCTCTATTGTTTCTTAATACATTTTGCTGTTTAGTAGTTCTCCTCATAAATATTAATTATTATCAATTTATTTTCTGTCAAATTCAATTACAAATCCGTAACTACAGTTTAAAATGACATTAGCACGGTCTATGGGAAATAACTCTGAAAAAATGATAACAGAATGCTCTCCCTTTGATTGTAGATTTATTACTAATGAGTATCTATTTATTTTTCTTGTAAAATTTATTTTCTTATTTTTTAACCTTTAACTTGATTTTCATGCATATATTTATCTTTTCTTTTCTATTTTATGCTTGTAAAATTCGATTTAAAACAATTTTAATGTTTTAATTTCTTGTTTCTTTTCACTTTTACAACATGTAAAGATTTTTTTATTTATCCGTGTTAATTGTACTTTTATCATTTTCCACTTACAAAACTTTATAAGTTAATTTGGGTGGGTTAACTCCTTAAAGACCAATGTTGGCAACCTTTAGACGATGGCTTAGTTTTTTTTTGTTTTTTTTGTTGTTTTGTTGTTTTTTTCTGTTCTTTTTTTTTGCTTTTTTTGTTTTGTTTTTTTGTTTTGTTTTGCTCACTTACAGCCACATGAGTGGCTGAACAGACCGATCCTCGAATTACAGTCTCTGGTGTAATGGCTGCAAACAAAAGGTGATGCTTTCTGTAGGTGTTGGCAGTGCTGATGTTTCTCCTTTCTTTTAGCTCTCTTTTCTGTGGCAGCTTTTTTCCTCTCTTTTTCACTTCTTTTTGTTCCTTGTTTGCACGGTCTTCTGCACAAGCCTCCCACGTGTCTATGTCGATGTGGCATGTCTTCAGGTCTCTCTTGCAGACATCTTTGAAGCAAAGGCGTGGTCTCCCTGCCGGCCGGGTACCCTCCACTAGTTACCATACAGTAGCTCTTTGGGGATGCGGCCTTTGTTTATCCTCAGTCACTATATTACATTGCAAACTTCAATTTCGATTGAAACATTAATGTTCTTTAACTACAATATGCACATATTACAAATACAAAAAGAATGTATAATATACAAGTTTTAAGTGTTTGTTTGGACTTTTTATTAAGGATTTACAATGCACCAGAAAATTTAACAAGAGTTAAGACAAAGAATCTCACCCATTACAAAAATTTTGTCCAGTGTGAATTTGCATATGCACTGCCAAACATCACTTACTAGAAAAGGAAGAATATGGCTTCCCTTCTGTGTATGTTTCATCTTTCTCTCTTGCACGCATCCTCTTTCTCTCTCTCAGTCTCTCTATTTCTTCCTCTCTCTCTCCCCTCTCTCTCTTTGCTTTTCGCTTTCTATCTCTCCCTCCCCTTTCTCTTCTTTCTTCTTTCTCTCTTATCACTGTTCTCTTGCATCCCTTCTCTTTCTCTCTGTTTATTTTTTACTCTCTCTCTCTGTCTCACTTTCCTTTTTGCTTTCTCTTTCTCTCTCTCTCACTTTGTTTCTTTCTTTCTTGTCGCTGTTCTCTTATATCCCTCCTTTTTCTCTCTCTTTTCATCAATTCTATTTTTGTGAAAAGTAAAAGCTACACACTTCACAAAAATATGGCTTTTCTCCAGTATGTGTCCATATAAGCACCAACAAAATTGATCTTTCTACAAAGGAAGAGGTACTTCCCAAAACTCCATTACCACAACATTGCATTTATTGTAATAACAAAGAAATCTGCGATTAAATGACACCAGATAATCTATATTCACATTACATCTTGGACAATTTGGATGATGTCATTTTTAACCAGAGGGTATTGCAGGATGAAAACGGCCGGAAGATTTAGGAACAAACGTATTAATATATAGATAGATTCAGTCCAGTTTGCTCATACAACTACAACATAGACACCTCCATTTTTGCCACCGATCAACAAGAGATATAAGCCACGCTTATTTTATATATCTTATTATAATGGAGATTCTGTTTTTCTATCTGTAACCAAAACTATATTACTGCTCAAGTCACAATTCCCTTAGTTATTAACATCACATTTTTCATGATTTAGTTTTTATTTAATCCTCAATTATTAATAAAATTGTTTGACATTATTAATATTGTTGACAATATCTACATACTAATAACATGCAATTGTATTTATATATACAACAAAATAGCGCTTTACAGTGTGAACAGGAAGGCTATTTGCATATTTATTTCAATTCATATTAACCAAAGAAAAAAAAAGAAGAAAAAGTCAAATAAAAATAAAACTATTTACAATTTACTAACATTATGTGTTTCTCTTGACAAACTCTCTTCTGCTTTTTAATGTAAAATACTTATGCCAAGTAGAATCTCTCTCTCTCTCTCATAAGTTATAAGTGTCGAGTTTGAAGCTGTATTTTTTTATGAACGTTATTTTTTTTTCAGAATACAAGGTGTGTCAGAAATTACAAAACATATCGATATTTTTGACACACCATGTATTTTTAATTAGTAATTTAATTTTTTCAAAAGAAAGAGAGATACACATCAAGATCATGGCTTTTTTCTACTGTGTGTTTGCATATGCACCACCAAACTTGATTTTGCTGTAAAGGAGGAGGCACATAATTCACAAGAATATGGTCTTTCTCCAGTGTGCGTTCGCATATGATACACCAAACCTGATTTTTGAGAGAATAAAGAGCCACACACTTCACAAGAATAAGGCTTCTCTCCTGTGTGTGTTTTCATATGTATCACCAAGTTACATTTTTGTGAAAAGGAAGTGCAACATATTTCACAAGAATATGGCTTCTCTCCTGTGTGTGTTCGCATATGCTTTACTACACTTGATTTTACAGAAAAGGAAGAGCCACACACTTCACAAGAATATGGCTTCTCTCCTGTGTGTGTTCGCATATGACTCACTAATTGTGATTTTCGTGAAAAGGAAGAGCCACACACTTTGCAAGAATGTGGCTTATCTCCTGTGTGTATTGGCATATGCATCACTAAATTTGCTTTTTGTGAAAAGCAAGCACCACAGATTTCACAAGAATGTGGCTTCTCTCCTGTGTGTGTTTGCATATGATGCACTAATTTTAATTTTTCTGAAAAAGAAGAGCCACACACTTCACAAGAATATGGCGTTTCTCCAGTGTGCCTTCGTATATGTGTCACTAAACTTGATTTTCGTGAAAAGGAAGAGCCACACACTTCGCATGTATGTGGTTTCTCTCCTGTGTGTGTTGCATATGCATCACTAAATTTGATTTTTTTGAAAAGGAAGCACCACAGACTTCACAAGAATGTGGCTTCTCTCTACTGTGTGTTCGCATATGACCCAGTAAATTTGATTTATCTGTAAAAGAAGAGCCACACACTTTACAAGAATGTGGCTTCTCTCCTGTGTGTGTTCGCATATGACTCAATAAACTTGATTTGTATGAAAATGAAGAGCCACACACTTCACAAGAATGTGGTTTTTCTCCTGTGTGTGTCCGCATATGATTCAACAAAGTTGATTTTTGTGAAAAGGAAGCGTCACACACTTCACAAGAATGTGGTTTCTCCCCTGTATGTGTTAACATATGCCTCCCCAAATCTGCTTTTCTTGAAAAGGAAGAGCCACACACTTTACAAGAATGTGGCTTCTCTCCTGTGTGTGTTCGCATATGCTCCAGTAATTTTGATTGACAAGTAAAGGAAGACCTGCACACTTCACATGAAAATGGTTTATCTCTTTTGTTTTTTTGCATATTTTCACAAAAACTGGCTATCACAAAAAAGGGCGTGAGATTTCAGAAAAGTATAATTGCTCTCTTATCTTTATCAGCATATATTCCACTGATCTGATGTCTGTGAAAAGAAACAACTCCTTACTACACAATAATATGCTTTTCTCCAGGATCTCTTTACAGATGCACCTTCAAATGTGTCTTCTTTGAAATCCCAGGTCAGCAAGAAAATACTGTATCCAAATTCAGCGAATTATGTCTTCTAGGTTAAAAATCTGTGATCAATAAAAAAAGAGAAAACTAGAAGTTAAAAGAAAGAAGAAGAATGAAAAAAAGATATTCATACAAATTAATATATTCTAAACCATTCAGATGTATTCAATATTATAATTACCAATGTAAAATAAAAACTATTTTTCTTAGATAAAATCTTTTGATATAATTATTCAGAATCTTATCTTATTTGCAAAGGTTATCACTCGTTCAATACATACAATTCTTACATATTTTATAAGCAAGCAGCACTTGTCTCTTTTCCAGCCATTGATAAATGTCATACATTTATCTTCTTCTCTACTTAAAGATTTATCTTCTTCTTAGATCAAATGATTGTCTCTTGTCTCTTTACAAAGAGGATCATTAGAACAATAAAGTTGGCTTCTCTTTGAGGCTTTGTTACTGGTTTTTATAAATTTTAACACAATGTGTGTTATATATCACTAAGAAAAATTTACAGATGGTGAAAAAAGTGCTCATTTAGGAGTTTTAGGTGATTTTCGAGGCTTGATAACCCCCCTGAGAGTGGGCAAAAATGGCAAATTTCGTGTGCAAATAATGTGCCAAACTAATATGTTTTTCTGATAGAGTTCGATGTTACTGGTTTTTATAAATTTTAACACAATGTGTGTTATATATCACTAAGAAAAAAAAAGATATTCATGAAAAAATTACCAGTTATTAATTAATGAATAAACATTAAAAAATTTAAATATCTGATTTTATTTTTATGAGAAGTTACAATTTAAAAAAAAAAGAATTTAGATTGTAATAGTTATAAAAATGCATACATAGTTATTTTAGATGTCAGAAAGACAATTTAAATACATTTTAATTTCCAACGATTGAATCAAAACTTTAAAGAAATAAGTAATCAAAAAATTCAAATAAGTTACCAATATAAAATAAAAACTATTTTCTTAGATTGTACAGGATTGCATATAATAAAATCTTTACTATCCATTTTTTTGTGCCATTAAAAATGAAAATGTGATCATTAATGTGATTAAAATCCTACAATGTATGTTACATATCACTAAGAAAAAAAATTTATGTACTATAATGAGTAGAACATTTCTATTCTAGTTTTGATAAATAATTACTTGATTTCTAATATTATTGTTTAATTATTCTATAATTTTATACAGAACAAAATTAAAAAGCTTTTTAAAAACATTTTTTTTTTTTTTTACTGAACTCAGTCAAAAAATGAAATGAATACATGGAAAAATATTAAAAAAACTTAAATTTAAAATTTAAACAAATTAAGATTAAGTCTTCTGACTTACCTTTTTGAGATTCTGTCTAGAAAGGACAGGAAAAAAAATATTGTATCTAATTTTGTCTGCTTAGTTACATATATATACAGTGGTACCTTAACTTACGAGTTTCATCAGTTCTGTTTGTAATTCAAATTCATCGTATATCAAATCAATTATCCCCACTGAAATAAACTTAACTCCCATTAATCCCTGTTTTTTTAATACATTTTTTATTAAGAAAACAAGCACTGTATTGTATGAAATTAATGTGGATTGGGAGTGAATATGATATTTTTTAAGTAAGTAAGTAATCTGTTTTTGTTTTTTTTTTTTTAAATCTTTAACGTTTCCCCCCCCCCCATTTCCCTCAAGCAATATATTTAGAAAATTTATTCTTACACCACCATCAAGGTGTTTTTTTTTATATGCATTTTTTATCTTCTTTTTCTTGCTCTTCTTGGCTTCTCCATGCCATATCCCCCATTCTTTTCCCTCTTTCTGCTTTTCCTTTCTCCTCCTGATTTTTCTTTAAAATCTTACAATATGTGTTACATATTACTAAGAAAAAAGATTTATATACTATAATGAGTAGAAAATTTCTATTCTAGTTTTGATAAATAATTACTTGGTGATATTGATTTCTAATATTATTGTTTAATTACTTATTCTATAATTTTATACAGTAATCAATTAGAATAAAATTAAAATCAATAATTTTTTATATGCATTTTTATTCTTCTTTTTCTTTACCTCTCCATGCCATATCCCCCATTCTTTTCTCTTTGTTTTTCCTTTCTCCTCCTGATTCCTTTTCTCTCACTGACTCTGGTTCTTTAAATGACCAGTTCTTCCTCTTCAGGTAAGTGTTGTTATCCCTTAACATCAACATCATCAATTTGTGCTAGTAGCATGGATATCCACAACAATCTCTCGCCAACCGTTGCTATTATTCACTAACTCTGTTCAATTTTGGTTAAGTCTTTGCTAAACAGCCCACACTGGCATTTCTATGAGCTGGCTTTCACACGAGAATGTTGTTAAGAAATTTCTAATATAAGGTGTGTGCTGAACGCCCGCTCCTATCTATAGACTCAGCGATAACTATGTGATCATACTCTTGGCCAATCTGAGACAATACTTAAACTGAGCATACTAAGCATACTGGCTATAATTACTTTGAACCTTCGTGGACGACAGACATAGGATTAAATCACTGGACCTTTAATACTACGCAGGATAGGACTTATTCACTTACCAAAGGATTCCATAACTCAGGACTTACTTACTCTAAGATGGCAAGGATGGCATTTAAAAACTTAACAGGTTATGGGCCCAGCACGCTTCCACTGCTTCTACAGTTCATAAGTTCTTCCTTGCTTCTACAGTAGTTTCCGACATGTCTTGTTCATCTCACTCGGATAGTCTGTGTGATAGGGGGCAAGTGGCCATACAGCTGCTTGCTTGTGGGATGTTGTTTCTACAATTTGTTCTTCAGCAGTTCTCATCTAGTTTAATCTCTAGATGTTTCATTAGGGTCTAATGTTGTCTCCATGATTTCTTAATGATCACATGCAGCATTTTTGTGCAGTTCTAATCTAGCTTCTTCTCTAGGTGTTTCATTAGGGTCCAGGTGGTACAGCCATACAGTAGCGCTGATGCAACTATGGCCTGGAAGAATTGCCACTTTAACGTGTCAGTGAGATTGGATTTCCATATGACTGATAATCTGTTTATAGCACACCATTCCCTTCCAGTGCAAGCATTAATATCACTTATTATAGATGAGATATTACTACCTAGGTATGTGAATTGTTATACCAGTTTTAGAGGCTTCCCGTCAAGTGTAGAGATGCCTCCTTTCTTTTTAAAACACATGAACTCAGTTTTATCAAAGTTCACATAGTGGCTGATATTCCATGCTGCCTTCTCTAGGCTATGTAGCAGGCGTAATTGCAAGAAGTGCTAGATCATCTGCATAATCAGCTTCCGTAATAATCTCTGCAGGGTATTACCTGCTTCTTGCTTTTTTTAGTGTTATCTTCCCAGGAAATCGACACAGTGATGCGAGTTAAAAATCCTGGACAAGGCTGGTTGCATTTCATATAGAATTGGTACATTTGTAAAAAGTATGAATCTCAGTATTTTCACTCCAGTTATGGGTAAATAGTAGAGCTGACTGAGACCTTTACCATGGTATGGCCACTGGGCATGGAGAATTAAAATCCTTAAATCAAACCTGTAAAACTCCACTTGAAACTTGACCTTGTGCCATACTTGCTTGTGTGGAAGTGTTTTAAATACATAATGTTATCCAGGGTACAAAAGCAAAGTTTCATGGGAATAATTGCCATTTTCTCTAGTTTTACAGTATAAGCAATTAGGAAATAACATATGCTCTCCAGGAATAAAATTTGTGTTATGTACTCTTATCCAAGACACAAAAGCAACGTTTCTTGGGAATAATTGCCTTTTTTTATAATTTTATCTTTTATGGGATCTTATGATATTGGTAGTAAATAGTCTAGGCATATCATAAATATATACGGTGCTAGTATATCTCCTTGTAGGACTCCAGTGACTATGCCAAAGAAATCTGTGTCACCATCAGGTGAGTGTACCATTGCTTTAGTGTATTAGTAGAGCATCATTATAGCGGCAACATTTTCTTAGGGGAGGATGTATTTTAGTAGTATTTGCTCGATTTTCCCTCTGTGTATCGAGTCAAATACTTTGGAGAAATCTACAAAAAACAGCATTGCTTCAAGATTTTTTGCTCAAACCCCTTTTATGATTTGACGGATATTCAGGATCTGGGAAGTTGTAGATTGATTTCAACAGAATCCATTTTGATTTTTCTTATGGATTTTCTCTATTCAATTCTTTGGGGTTTATCAGTCATTGAAAGTAATCTCACAGATGTCTTCAGAGTTATGGCAGGGGTGTCAGAAAAGGATAGTGACATTTCTTGGAGGTTGGGGAAAATATGGATATGTTTTGCTGTGCTTTTTTAATGGTTGGAAGACAAATGTTGATCTATATTTATCAAGATTTTGCTTAGCAAATAAAAAAAAAACAAACATGAAAGGCCATTAATAGGGGAAACTTCATCACTGGCAGGAGTCAGAAGTGACAAAACTGCACCTGGTTTTGAGTTTGAAGATGTTATTGAGGAGTAGACATATGTAGGTTACTGAAGAGAAAAAAATGAACTACTTCCTCACATGCCACAGCACAACCCTGCAGCGTAGGAAGATTAGGAACTGACACAGACCCTTAGGGGTAGAACTACTTCAAACACTACCCGGGCCTAGACGCACATACTACATCTCTCTGTATTATTTATAACATAAATAAAAGTATATGTTTTTACAATAACGCCTTTGTTATACTCGACATTATACAACACATCTCTTCACAGAGATACACTTAGGTTAGTGAAGAGATAGAAAAAATGAAAATGTTCATCTGTATATACTCTACTAATCTGATTTATGTGAAAAGAAACAACTTTGTATTTTATAAGAATATGCTTTTCTCAAATATGTGTTTACTTACGTTGATTTAAATGTGACTTCTTTGAAAATCCAGGTCACCAAAATTCTTCATTCAAAATTCAGGGAATACTTTCAATCGGCTTAAAAATCTGTAATCAATAAAACAAAAGAAACTATAATTCAAAACAAGAGTAATGATGAAATGTAGTTCATATAAAATTATATTTTTAATATGTTCAAATGTATTCAATATTATATTCACAATGTAAAATAAAAATGATTTTCTTACATTAGAAAGACCTGTATAATGTTCAGAAAATCCGTGTTTTTGTATTTTTATAATGTTCAGAAAATGTGCGTGTTTTTTTGTTAAATGTTTTATTTTTCTTGCACCCGTTATTTTACAATACAAAATATATTTTATTTATTTATTTTAATATTCATTTCAATGTGCACATTCTAAAAGTTTTTATTTTGTGAGAATGGTTAGTTTTAAAGTGGGGACTCGTTTTTACAATTTAGGCACAAATTGGATCCTCCTTTTATGACCGTAATTTTGTCTTTTCGTCGACGATTATTAAAATCTTTATTTTAGAGTAGCAAAGCCAAAAATAAAAGAAATAACAACAACAAAAAGTAATATTCAACTTTTTACTCGTAAATTCCTGCCATAAAAAGTTGAAGAGTAAAAAGATGAAGTGTAAAAACGAATCCCCATTTTAAAACTAAGCATTCTCACAAAATAAAAACTTTTAGAATATACACATCGAAGTGAATATTAAAATAAATAAATAAAATATATTTAGTATTGTAACATAACGGGTGCAAGAAAAATAAAACATTTAATACAAAATCACGGACATAAAATGGGGGTTTATTTTATGGTAGGAATTTACGAGCAAATAGTCCTTCATTACCACATTAAAAAAGTTTTATTTGAGGGTAAGTCAAACAATTTTTTTCCAAGCTCATAACCTAATATAGCGAGCTGTTTGTTTAGACACAACAAAATATGTCGTTCCCTCCACACGCGCGTAAACCCCAAAAATATAACTACTTTAAAAAGTACTTACAGTCAGAAGAAAAGTCCGGTCTTTTTACTGGATATCAGTTTCCCTCTTCTTTTTGTTACCAATGTAATATCTTTAATAAGAATTACGAGGAAATTAAGTATTAATAGTCTGTATTTGATGTATATCACAACAACAGTGACCGAGTCAATTTCGTTCCTTTGTTCGTTCTATTTTTACCACCGGTGTCTTGACTGCTTGTTCCTTGCTGACTGATGTACCACAATCCTTTTCGACATTTCCAATAAGGAATGTCACAATAATCAACAATGTTGAGACTAAATAATATGTATGGCTATATTTATATAACAAACACGTTCGATGGACAAATAGTATAACAAACATTTTTTTAAAGATTCTTTATAAAAATTAATTCAATATTGAATAAAGTACTAAAAATTGTATTAAGATTGGACAATTCCCTTATATTTGGTAACTTCCATGAGTAAAATTGCATATACCTAGTTTTCTAGTCTGTTTTAGACGACAAAATAAACACATTCATATTATTTAGTGTAGGCATACCCAATTTTTCATCTGCTAAATTTTTTAAAAACTAATGAAAATCAATTAAATCTATTATTTAAGGTCAAACTTTTGGCTAAAATGATAAGTAGTAACACAATGACCATCATAAAAAAAAATCATTACATATCCAGTTTATTTTTAATATATCTAAAAGGATTTGTTTTGGTCAATTTCGTTCACATTCGCCATTTTGGCTTTTTAAAAAAATGGTATAAGGGCTTGTTAAAAAAAATGAAATGTAACATTCGCGATTGCAAAACAAAAAAAAAATTATCAAAAATCAGGGAATTATCCGATTCTAATGAAATTTCGTTCACGTTCGCCATTTTGGCTTTTTTAAAAATGGTATAAGGGCTTGTTTACAAATTTAATGTAACATTCGCGATTGCAAAAAAAAAAAAATATCTAAAAGGATTTGTTTTGGTCAATTTCGTTCACATTCGCCATTTTGGCTTTTTTTAAAAATGGTATAAGGGCTTGTTTACAAATTTAATGTAACATTCGCGATTGCAAAAAAAAAAAAAAAAATTATCAAAAATCAGGGAATTATCCGATTCTAATGAAATTTTCAGTATTGATTTATCAATTAATGAATTTTATAATGCGTCAGTTATTTTATTTCAAAACTTTAATTTAATAGTTTTGCTATGAAACATTAATATAAAAAATTCATCTAAAATAAAAAAAATATTCTGATAAATTTAAAATGTTATATTTTTAGATTCTAGAAATAAATATTTATTTAATGCAAAACTTATTTTAGTCAAATAGAGTATATACGTTTTGAAGAAAAACTCTATTGAAAATGTGCCCATCCCCCCTCCCCACACACACCTTAAGCAGAAAAAAACATTGATGTATAATTTTTCTTTTATAAGATAATAGCCAATTAAATAATTATCGAAATGAGTAAAAAAGAAATCATTTATTAAATCATTTATTATTTTTTTTACATTTTATTTTCCGATTTTCGGTACATATTTTCTTATAAAATATCCCACATGAAATTTTTTTGTTTTTTTCTATTTACAACTTCTTTTTATTTATACTGTAATTAGTATCAAACAAGGAACAACTCGCCAATATTTTACACCGCAAAGTAAGGGAGGAGTCAAAATTAAGAGAAAGTTTTGAAATAAAATAAATAATGCATTATAAAGATCATTCATTAATAAATAAACACTGAAAATTTCATTAAAATCCGATAATTCCCTGATTTTTGGTAAATTATTTTCTGTAGAAGGGGGGGGGGCTAAAGTCATTTTGTCAAAAACGCATTTTAGGCCAATTTTGAGTATATCTTAATTTAGTGACTGCTTTTTGGCGATTATTGTGACATTCTTTATTGGAAATGTTGAAAAGGAATGTAGTGACTTCCAACCCCATGTAAGTACAGCAGTCAATAGGGGACAGGCCAGTCAGGACACCGGTAGTGAAAATAGAACTACTAAAAACGAAGGAACGAAATTGCCTCGCTCACTGTTATTGTGATATGCATCAAATATCAACTATTAAAGTCTGATTCCTTTGTAATTCTTATTAAAGATATTACATTAGAGACGAAGAGAAGAAAGAAACTGCTATCCAGTGAAAGATCAGAATTTTCTTCTAACTGTAAGTACTTTTTAAATAGTATTTTTCTTACTTGGTTCCACGCACACTATGAAGAGGAAACCACGTATTTTGTTAGACAGACTTTGAACAAACAGCTTGTAATATGTTACCAATAATAAAATTATACCTACGGTAAACCAAAACAAAATAAAAAAATAAAATCTAGATTGAGGGGATGAGTAACTAAACCTTAAAGGCAATAACTTTATTTATTCATTTTTTAGATTGTCCAATTTCAGTAAATTTATTATCATTTTGTAGGAGTTATGATCTTGCCATCCAAAAATTTCCTTATAATTTTTTAAAATTATGTAAATAATGATTTTCCTAAAGATAGAGAAATAAAAATAATGCTAAAATATCAAGTGCAACAATCGCTTTAGAAAATTATTTACATCCCTGAAACTAAACTTAATGACCATTAATAAAAATAAAAAAATATATATATTAATTCATCTTGAATACATTTAAAACGACTTTTTTTGGTCAATTTCTATCGCGTTCGGCCTGAAACGCTGTTTGAAAATGGTGTGTTTACAAATTTAATGTAACATTAGCGATTGAAAAGAAATTACCAAAAAATCAGGGAATTATCCGATTTTAATGAAATTTTCAGTATTGATTTATCAGTTAATGAGTTTTATAATGCATCAGTTATTTTATTTCAAAACTTTAAGTATTTCTGCTATGAAAAATTAATATATAAAATTCATTTAAAATATGAACAGCTAAATTTTAAGTTTAAAATGTCATTATTAGATTCTAAATTTTTAAAAAAATAACTACATTACTTTAGTATCAATTATCCATATTTTTTGGTCGAAAACTGTATTGAAACTTTTTAAGCAGAAAAATATCGATGTATAATTTTTTTCTTTTATACAATTAAATAATTATCGAAATGAGTAAAAAAGAAATCTCAAAATTTAACAAAAATTTTTTTTTACATTTTATTTTTCGATTTTCGGTACTTATTTTCTCATAGAATATTCCCCATGAATTTTTTTTTCTATTCACAACTTCGGTCTTTTAACTTTGTATATATACTGTAATTAGTATCGAACACTGAGCAACTTGCCGAGATTTTACGCCCCCAAAATAAGGGGGTTAAAAATTAAGTGACCTGAAAAATCAGAAAGTTTTGAAATCAAATAATGCATTATAAAGTTAATTTATTGATAAATCAACGATCAAAATTTCATTACAATCTGATAATTCCCTGATTTTTGGTAAATTATTTTCTGTGGGGGGGGGGGGCTTAATTCATTTTGTCAAAAACTGATTTTACGTCAATTTTATACCTACTATAAACAATAAAATTGTGTTATTAAGAAATACAGAAATAAATTCTATAATTGATGTAAAAGGTAAAGGATATAATGAAATAATTAGAGGCACATCAATTATTTTAATAGAGACCAACAATTTTGGGTATACCTACTATAAACAATAAAATTGTGTTATTAAGAAATACAGAAATAAATTAGATAATTGATGTAAAAGGTAAAGGATATAATGAAATAATTAGAGGCACATCAATTATTTTAATAGAGACCAACAATTTTGGGTATACCTACTATAAACAATAAAATTGTGTTATTAAGAAATACAGAAATAAATTAGATAATTGATGTAAAAGGTAAAGGATATAATGAAATAATTAGAGGCACATCAATTATTTTAATAGAGACCAACAATTTTGGGTATACCTACTATAAACAATAAAATTGTGTTATTAAGAAATACAGAAATAAATTCTATAATTGATGTAAAAGGTAAAGGATATAATGAATTAATTAGAGGCACATCAATTATTTTAATAGAGACCAACAATTTTGGGTATACCTACTATAAACAATAAAATTGTGTTATTAAGAAATACAGAAATAAATTAGATAATTGATGTAAAAGGTAAAGGATATAATGAAATAATTAGAGGCACATCAATTATTTTAATAGAGACCAACAATTTTGGGTATACCTACTATAAACAATAAAATTGTGTTATTAAGAAATACAGAAATAAATTCTATAATTGATGTAAAAGGTAAAGGATATAATGAATTAATTAGAGGCACATCAATTATTTTAATAGAGACCAACAATTTTGGGTATACCTACTATAAACAATAAAATTGTGTTATTAAGAAATACAGAAATAAATTAGATAATTGATGTAAAAGGTAAAGGATATAATGAAATAATTAGAGGCACATCAATTATTTTAATAGAGACCAACAATTTTGGGTATACCTACTATAAACAATAAAATTGTGTTATTAAGAAATACAGAAATAAATTCTATAATTGATGTAAAAGGTAAAGGATATAATGAATTAATTAGAGGCACATCAATTATTTTAATAGAGACCAACAATTTTGGGTATACCTACTATAAACAATAAAATTGTGTTATTAAGAAATACAGAAATAAATTTGATAATTGATGTAAAAGGTAAAGGATATAATGAATTAATTAGAGGCACATCAATTATTTTAATAGAGACCAACAATTTTGGGTATACCTACTATAAACAATAAAATTGTGTTATTAAGAAATACAGAAATAAATTCTATAATTGATGTAAAAGGTAAAGGATATAATGAAATAATTAGAGGCACATCAATTATTTTAATAGAGACCAACAATTTTGGGTATACCTACTATAAACAATAAAATTGTGTTATTAAGAAATACAGAAATAAATTTGATAATTGATGTAAAAGGTAAAGGATATAATGAATTAATTAGAGGCACATCAATTATTTTGATAGAGACCAACAATTTTGGGTATACCTACTATAAACAATAAAATTGTGTTATTAAGAAATACAGAAATAAATTTGATAATTGATGTAAAAGGTAATGGATATAATGAAATAATTAGAGGCACATCAATTATTTTAATAGAGACCAACAATTTTGGGTATACCTACTATAAACAATAAAATTGTGTTATTAAGAAATACAGAAATAAATTTGATAATTGATGTAAAAGGTAAAGGATATAATGAATTAATTAGAGGCACATCAATTATTTTAATAGAGACCAACAATTTTGGGTATACCTACTATAAACAATAAAATTGTGTTATTAAGAAATACAGAAATAAATTTGATAATTGATGTAAAAGGTAATGGATATAATGAAATAATTAGAGGCACATCAATTATTTTAATAGAGACCAACAATTTTGGGTATACCTACTATAAACAATAAAATTGTGTTATTAAGAAATACAGAAATAAATTCTATAATTGATGTAAAAGGTAAAGGATATAATGAAATAATTAGAGGCACATCAATTATTTTAATAGAGACCAACAATTTTGGGTATACCTACTATAAACAATAAAATTGTGTTATTAAGAAATACAGAAATAAATTCTATAATTAATGTATAAGGTAAAGGATATAATGAAATAATTAGAGGCACATCAATTATTTTAATAGAGACCAACAATTTTGGGTATACCTACTATAAACAATAAAATTGTGTTATTAAGAAATACAGAAATAAATTTGATAATTGATGTAAAAGGTAAAGGATATAATGAAATAATTAGAGGCACATCAATTATTTTAATAGAGACCAACAATTTTGGGTATACCTACTATAAACAATAAAATTGTGTTATTAAGAAATACAGAAATAAATTCTATAATTAATGTATAAGGTAAAGGATATAATGAAATAATTAGAGGCACATCAATTATTTTATTGTATATATTAGATATAACTTTCGTTTTGATTACCAGACAGCATCTGCCACCTCATCTAAAAGGAGCAGGGTTGAATTTATAGCCCAATACCTGAGCCTCACCCCCAAGGGAATGCCAACAATATCCACATATTTATTTTGCAGTACTTCGGTTTGTGCATATAGGCTACGTCAAAAGAGGCTTAGTTTTCGAATTACATAGGGAAACAATTAGCGGTAATAATTTTAGCGTAATTATTAATTAAAAACGTCAAAAGAGGCTTAGTTTTCGAATTACATAGGGAAACAATTAGCGGTAATAATTTTAGCGTAATTATTAATTAAAAATAAAAAAAGGCTAATAAAAAGTTTTTGCAATCAGTGGCCTTTCTTGATATTATGCGAAAAGTAAAATTTAAACGGGCTACTTTGTAAAAAAAATACGAAGCAAAATGGAGTAGCTCCGAAAACAGAATTAGCGAATGAGAATCGTGTATTCGGAATACGAATAAGTAAACAAAATGGCCACCTCCAGCGAAGAAGAAGCAACAGTTAGCGACAAAAAATGTTTTATGTGCATTTTACCTTCCAAAAAGTCACGTAAATAAAACGAGTAATAAGCGAATTTGCTTTTTAGAAAAAATAAAAAATAATAGTATTTCGCATCATGTGACAACAAGTCACGTAAATAAAAGGAGTAATAAGCGAATTTGCTTTTTAGAAAAAAGAAAAAAATAATAGTATTTCGCATATCGCGTAAATTTTTGTTGTTTCTATTCATAAGTTCGGTCTTTTATCTCTTTATTTATACTGTAATTAGTATCGAAAATGACCAAAACAATTTACGCCCCCAACATAAGGTGGGGTCAAAATTAAGTGACCTGAAAAAAATGAGAAAGTTTTGAAATAAAATAAATAATGCATTATAAAGATCGTTCATTGATAAATAAACACTGAAAGTTTCATTAAAATCCGATAATTCCCTGATTTTTGGTAAATTATTTTCTGTAGAGGGGCTAAAGTCATACGCATTTTAGGTTCATTTTGCCAATAGCTAGTATAAAAATGAGCATTTTTAATATCTGTATACGAAATACTATTCATTTTTTTTTTTTTTTATGTCTGAGACTTTTTAAAAATAGTAGCAAATTTATGCACCCTCCGGGTGCAAGTTTTTAAGTTTTAATATAATAAAATGTCATGTTAAATTAGAAAGGCTAATAAAACTAAAAAAGAAAGCAGATAAAAAGATTTGGAACAGAGGGGGTATTATCGAAAAATAGAACAGCTTTGAAACTAACTCTTCCATCATTTTCCATTACTCCCGTCTTTCATTGGTAAATTTTCCTAATTTAACTCTTTACTTAAAATAGGAAGTAAAGGATAATATTACAATTATTTCTTCTTCTTAATGAATTTCTTTTAAGATTTATCCCAGAGATTTTTGCTCATATTCAATAAGATAAAACCAAACAATTAGAAATCAATAATACTTAGCATATATTTATTAAAATCAATTTTTTAAGATCAATATGCAAATTAGCCTTCCCGTTCACACTGTAAACCACTATTTTGTTGTATGTATAAATACAATTGCGTATTATTAGTATGTAGATATGGTCAACAGTCTTAATAATGTAAAACAATTTTATTATTCATTGAGGTTTAAATAAGAATAAAATCATGGAGAATGTGATGTAAATAACTAAGGGAACTGTGAATTGAGTAGTAATATTGTTTCGGTTACAGACAAACAAACACACAATCTCCATTATAATAAGATTTTGCCAGTAGCTATACTAGTATAAACTAAGCATTTTTAATATCTGTATATGAAATACTATTCATTTTTTCCCCCCCGATTTTCTAAAAAGCCAGTTCTTTAATTGAAAATTATATTTTGAAATTTTTCCTGAAGAAAAAAAATTGTTTACTTTAGTTACTAAAGTATTATTATTGTTTGCTTTAGTTACTAAAGCATATTATTAGGAATTTGGGGGGGGGGGGTATTTTGAGGGTCATTTTTTTATTTCATAAACACAGAACACCAGCTGATGTTTACATTCCAGATAAAATCTGTAATCTCATTGGCTAATTTGAATTCAGAGCTATTTTCGTTCTATACGTATTTTAATCACTTAAAACTTATTTTATTAATTCTCGAGGCAAGAAACTTATGCGCGAAAAAAAATTGGAATTTTGGGATTATATCATTTTAATAATAAAGGACAATTTATTCGGCCACTTTTTACGTTCGACACAACTGAACGATAATCGGCTTGGGACTGTAGCCTAATAGGTCACCATGTTGAAAATACTTTGTGTCACATCCTAGCCTGGTTAGGGTCCTTCCGTGTCAATTCACCAGGGCATTACACCCACCGACACTGAATCACTTGAAATTTATGTCAAATGTTCTCCTTCACGAGTTAGAAAAGTGTCCCAAATTATTTTGTGTTAAACCTTACAGTTCCATAAGGCTGTGCTGTGTTGTAGAATCTCAGTGTTTTTTTTTTTTTTTTAATTTTTTAATTTAAAGATATTTCCATTCATTCAATATTTCTGAAATTTGGTATGTAGGGCAAATAAGGATGGCAGAATCCTAATATCCAACTAATTATAACTTATAGAAAATTTTATTTTGCTCAACCGAATGCATGAATTTGTCCTAATATCTACTATGTCTGTTTAAGTTCACCAAAAAATTTTGTGACAGCTTCAAGTCTACTTTAGAAGATATGCCCCAGCCAAGTTCGGAATTTTTTTCCAATGAATTCCAATATGAATTTGGGAATATGGTATTAACATATCTGAACATATCGAAATATCTTATTGCATTTCTTTATTACTCTTCTTTCTTTTAATTCATAGTTTAAAAAAAAAAAATTTTTTTAAACAATTTAATAGAATATAGTACATACCAATTACATAAGCATAAAAAAGTTTTCAAATATTAATATTATGACATTTTTGTGCACTTTTTATTTCCGATTTCATTAATTTTTCCTAAAAAAACTATAGCTTAGAACATTATACAATTTCATTGATATAGTTATTCAGACTCTTATCTTTATAGAAAAAAAGTAAAAAATTTTTTTTCCGCGTCAATTTTTTATTTTATCTCATAAAATAAAATGGGGGGGGGGGGGGTGATAGACCTCGTAAAAAAATATTTCCCCTAATATATTTTAGAAAAAACTATTTCAGATGTATTTACATCCAATGGTAAACATTTATGGAAATTTTCGTGAAAATCAGACCATTAATTGATTTTTCATAGAATTTAAAAAAAAAACCTCTTATTGTAACTTGTTTTTAGTTACGTTAAATTTCAGTTTATTTAACAGTGCAAAAATGAAAACATTGTTTTTCAATCATAATTTTCATTATTTCCGTAAACTGCAAAATTTTTTTTTTAAATCATCAGGAGTTTATTTACACACAAAGAATATCTTTATTACTCTTCTTTCTTTTAATTCATAGTTTTCTCTTGTTTTTATTAATTACAGATTTTTAAATACAAAGAATTCCCTGAATTTGAATGCTGCATTTTCTTGGTGATCTAAATTTTCAAAAAAGTATATTCTTGTGAAGTACAGAGTTATTTCTTTTCATGGAAGTCAGATTGGTGGAGTGAACACAGGTGAGAAATCATATTTTTGTGAAATTTCTGATTCTTTTCTGATGTCAAATTTTTGTGAAAATATTTATAGAATACAATCCTATATTTCACACTCAAATAAGGATAAAAACACATAAACACATTTCTTTTCCCAAACTTAAGGAAAAAAGATAAAAACAAACACACGAACACAATCCTTTTCCCAAACTTTTCATATTTTAAATGAATTTTATATATTAATTTTTCATAGCAAAAATATTTGATTAAAGTTTTGAAATAAAATAACTGATGCATTATAAAATGCATATTTTTGTGAAGTACATATTTCTTTTCATGGAAGACAGATTGGCGGAGTAAACACAGGTGAGAAATCATATTTTTGTGAAATTTCTGATTCTTTTCTGATGTCAAATCTTTGTGAAAATATTCATCCACTTAAAGGAGATAAACTTGGTTCATATAAAGTGTGGGGTTCTTGCTGTTCACAAAAATCAATTTTGATGAAACATACATGAACACACAGATGAGAGAAGCTTTATTCTTGTAAAAATTCCCTTTAATTCTAGTTTACTTACATAAAAACAAAATATCAAGAAACTGAGCGTGTCATAAAAATTCTATTTTACTTTACATGAAAATTATATAAAAATGTGATATGTACATTCAAGTATTTAAATAATTTTAAGACATTTTCCTCATATTTTACGATTGCATCTTGTATCTAAAGAAGAAAAGGAATCCTAATATAATCTCCTTCCCAACATCTTCAAACTCAGAACATGTTTTTTTCATTTGAAACTTATGAAACTATGAACCTACCTCATGATGATACTTCAAAAATCATTTGCCTTTATTTTTCGTCTTTCTTTTTGTAAAGAATGAAATATGTTCAACAATAATTAGATGAATAATTATTGCCATTTCTTCCATCCATTCAAAAGATACATAAAAATGAATCAATGTATTCCATAACTCCCAAGAAATCTCACTTTTCTGCATCACCCTTAACCCTGAAGACATTGTAGTCTATAATTTGTGAGTTTACTTTTAATGACTAATAAACTGTAACAGTATAGTTTACTAGAAAATAAAGCAAAATACAACCGTCCCCTCTAACAGGTGGAGTTGAATAATAGATTCATATCAGTAATAACTTTGTTAGAGTAAGAAAATAATTTCATTATCTTTTGTCTTATTCTAATGACAATTGAGCAGAAATATGAATATTACTACCACTGTCCCATAATAGCTGTTAAATTTAAGGTATGAATTCTATATGCAAATGTAACGTAGTAGGTATTTACCCAACCCATTTGCCACAGGTAGGATGTGACACAAGGTTGCAAATATGAGGTATCCAATAAGGATCTAACTCACTTTTCCGTAGTAATAGATCTGCAATTCTAGCTTTCTAACCATTAAATCACAATGGGACGCCTATGCAAATGTAAAATATTATGGGACAGGAGTAGTATAATTTTTTTTTTTTCTCAACACTGTCTTCAGACATTTACACAAAAAAAAAATCTTTGTTTGAATGTAGATGTAGATATACAATGTCAAACAGGGTGGAATGTTTTATCTTATGATGAAAAGCAAAAATGATGATATTCTCTCAAACCAGTATGTTGAATTGACAGGTGCTCTGTATCTGGCAGGGGGGGGGGGGTTGCGGTGAAAAGAAGAATGTTTTTGTCAACCCTCCCCACTGAGGACGTGGGGTGCAATAAGATCGGTTTAATTTGAAGACTTCCCAAGAGAAGGTACAAAAATTGGTAATATGAACATTAGTTACATAAATGAGAGTAACCTCCCCTTGTTTATTTCACTTTGAGGAAGCCATATATTTTGGTCGGCCATTTTCATTTCACCATAAATCTACACTGAAAATATGAATTTGTTCAAATCAATACAACTGCATGTTTAAAATGTGTTCTTAATTGTGCTTACGCATTATTTGAAATGAACTTAATTGTTATTAAGAATACATTTTATGATATTTTCGTGTTAAAACATGCAGTTGTATTGATTATTGTGAAATGAAAATGGCTAAAATGTATAAAACACAAAAATAAAAATTTTTGCATCACATTTATTTATAAAAACATTAGTAACATTAAAAATTCCACCTTGTTTTACTTATAATATTCTAAAATATTTCCTGACAAATTTTTACATCACATTTATCTAGAATAACAAGTTACATTCAAAAATCAAACATGCTTCACTTTTTAAAAATTTAAAAAGACATGTTCTTTAAAGTTTCAGATAATCTTATATTGTAATGTCATAATTGAAAAAAAAAAAAAAAAGATAGTCATACACTACATACTATAAAGATCTTGATTATTGAATATCAACAAACCTTTCTGTTTGTAATTCAGTTGTTTGGTTTAATAAATATCTTGTCTGTTCTTTAGCTGCCTGGAAAAATAACATTCACTAAGTTTTTATCTATAATTATTACAATAATGATACATAAATAATAAAATAGTAATGATTAAATGTTTTAGATAGTAAAAATAGTTTTTTTTATTTACAAACTATCTTTAAGTTTATTCAAATAAAAGGATGTAGTTCAATGTTCAGAAATGGTATTGTACAATTTATAAAATTTATTTTCTATCTGCCTCCACGGACAGTTAATTAAAAAAATGAGTTATTTTATGTTGTTGTTTTTTCACATATGCTAACAACAACATGAAATAACTCATTTTTTAAAATTAGAATCAAAAACTATTTTAGTATAAATAATGGAGGTTTTTTTTATTTTTCTTGTTGTTTTCTTTGGGTTTATTTATTTTTTTGATTATCTTTGCAATTAACTTATTGCTTTTATCTAACTTACAATTAATATGAAAACATGTAATAATTAGAACACTACATTCAAATATTCAATTAGGGGTAATGTTTCTAAATTACAATATTTTTTAAATGCAGATTATTGAAATATTTGATTACCACTAAATAACATTTCACCATTTCATACTTTCTTCTTTCTAACGGCACAGAAATTGATAGCATTAACTTTTATGCAATAATTTTTTCCTTCTCTATTCAAGTAAAAAGTTCTGACAATTTCAAAAGATTCAACAATGGTAATCTTTATCAAAAAAATTTCCACTTAGTTATATTTTCATATATCTGCTAATTAATGAATGAATAATTAAAAGTTTTCTTAGAGAAAATCCTATATAATCTACAAAAATAATTTCTATTTTACATTTGTGAATATAATTTTGAACACATTTGACTATATTGAAATATATAATTTTATATAAACTGTATTTTTTTTTTATTGCTCTTCATTCTTTAACTTATAGTTTTCTCTTATTTTATTCATTTCAGATTTTTAACCTGAATGAGATAATTGCCGAATTTGAATACAGTATTTTCTGGTGAATTTTCAGAAAAATCATGTTTGAAGCAACATAAATGAATATTCTTGTGAAGTTCAGGGAAATCAAAGTATAAAAAAACACGGGTGAGGAATCATATTCTTGTGAAGTTTCTGATATGTTAAATTTTCTGAAAACCCCGTTTTATGAAAATATGCAAACACACAGAGGAGAGAAGCCACATTCTTGTGATGTATGTGGCTTTTCTTTTTCACGAAAATCAGATTTTGTAAGGCATGTACAAATACACACTGGAGAGAAGCCATATTCTTGTGAACTGTGTGGCTCTTCTTTTTCACGAAAATCACATTTAGTGAGGCATATGCTAACACACACGGAAGAGAAGCCATATTCTTGTGAAGTGTGTGGCTTTTCCTTTAAAGGAAGATCATATTTAGTGATGCATATGCGAACACACACAGGAGAGAAGCTACATTCTTGTGAAGTTTGTGGCTCTTCCTTTTCACGTAAATCACATTTGGTGGTTCATATACGAACTCACACAGGAGAGAAGCCACATTCTTGTGAAATGTGTGGCTCTTCTTTTTCATGTAAATCACATTTGGTAATTCATATGCGAACGCACTCTGGGGAGAAGCCATATACTTGTGAAGTGTGTAGCTCCTCTTTTATAGATAGATCAACATTGACAAAGCATATACGAACACATACAGGGGAGAAGCCATATACTTGTACAGTGTGTGGCTCTTCCTTTACACGTAAATATGATTTGGTGATTCATACACGAATACACACAGGAGAGAAGCCATTTCTTTGTGAATTCTGTGGCTCTTCTTTTTCAAGTAAGTCACGTTTAGTAGTACATATAAAAAGTCACACTGGATAAGAAATGACTTTCTTCTGATGGATGAGATTCTTTGCCAGATTGCAGTCGGTCATATTCAGAGTCACGCATCACACGTGCCATTTAATACTCCTTATATTTTGATGAATAAAGTTTGGATACATTGCTCTGTATTAATAGCATCAAACACTTTTTACTCTAACTTTTCTTATTTGCATTTCTTTCATTATTTATATATATGCGCTTGTATCTCCGTGTGTTAGGCCCTGTCTAATGTATCATTCCGTTTAGATTGTGAGGAAACAAATGGAAGAACAAGAACAAACAGCACATCAGAAAAGAGTATAATAAGAAAGAGAAGGAGAAGGGCAGAGAAAGAGAGAGGAAGAGAGTCCATGAACGGAAGTGATGACGCTAATCAGATGCGTATCATCTGTTTCAATGGAATAGAATGGATAGATGGAAGCAAAGAAAAGATAAATGGAGAGAGGGGTGAAATAAACGGAAGTGGGAAAGAAAGAAAGGGATATAGAGAGGGGGAGAGACAGGGAGGGGGAGAGAAATAGAGATGAGTAAAATAAAAAAATGAAGAACGCTTTTGTTAATATTACTAAACCAAGTAATAAATAAAGGGAGTAAAACTTTTGTTTTAAAACTTATCTCCAATTCTTAGTCTTCATTCATGAGAGTCACTATAATCACCAAAGCAAACAATAAATAATATGATTGGCTGTAATACATTCTGTTTCTAAATTAATGTACTGAAGAATTTCAGGGTTTTGATGATGTAGAAGAATTTAATACCCCAAAAAGCTATTTCAAAAATTTAAACGGTATTTTCTAAAAACTCAATAATATACGAATAATGATTGAAAAAAATTCAAAAACGTTTTAGAAAAAAAGAAAAGAAAAAAGAAAAGAAATTGTAATACAAACAATCGTAAGTATTTAACTCTTAGAAAATGGAAATAATATCACCAGGATATTTGTATGATTAAAAAAAGTGTATATATATATATATATATATATATATATATATATATATATATATATATATATGAAGTAAATGGAAGTTAATCCGACAGTATGAATTTATTTGTTTTTTCAAAAAATATTAAATTCATATATATATATATATTCACAAGAAATTAAAAATTAAATAATCACCATTATTTTTTTTAGTTAAAAAGAAGATATATATAAGTTGTATTATAAAAGTACAGAGATTAAAGCTGTATTTACCAAGATAGAAATGAACAATGAATGGAACGTTAATTTTTTCAGAATACAAGGTGTGTAAAAAATTACAAAAAATCTCGATACTTTTTGGACACACCTTGTATATATTCACAAGAAATCAAAAATTAAATAATCACCATTATTTTTTTTTTCTCTCAGGTAAAAAATATTATTTTTAATACGGTAAAAAAAGGAGGAATTAAACAGATACATTTAATTTCTACCATATGAAATCAACAGGCAAGGAAGTTCACTTGAAAAAAAGATTGTTTCAAAAATGTAAACAAAAAAAACAAACTATTCTTAAAATAAACGAATATTTATAAAAATTAAGGTGGTTAACGAAGAAGGGTAAGCAGAAGAGAAAAGGCGGGATATGAACGTCAAGGAACGAGAGTACAACAAAATGAAATGCAACAGTTTTAATACATATATGCACATAAAAAAAGGGTACACAAAGGGTAGAAAAGTTCTGGTTTAGTTCGGACATGCAACCCGAGGTTTAATAACTTCTTTTAGAAGTTAGCGGCACCTCCTCGTTAGGTATCAGCCGTAATGTTATTATTCTGGGTAATCCGTAATTAATTGCTTGTGGGTTTGTTTAGGGTTGTTTAGGTTGCAAAAGTTTATTTCTGCTAGCAGCCTATTGACTGCATTGGTATCAAAGTGTGAAGCCTGTCCGATGTTGCAATTATCTCGTCGGCTCCCTTAGTTGTTATCCTGGTGATAAAAGGTAATTTGCTATCAGCCTTCATGGGTCAAAAGATAGCAATATCTCAGGAATGGTAGAAGTCCGTCGTGGGTTTTTCTATCCGTAAGCCAAGTTTGTAGGGAGAGATAGAGCAAAGCCCTTACCTGTAGTAGCAATTAGAATGATATCAACCAAAAAGAGGGACACGTGGAGGGCCAAACCCAGCAGTGAGCCCTCAGAAGGGTTGCAACTAAAAAGAGAGGAAGAATTACCAATGACTAGGCTTTTTATAGGTATCGCCACGTGACCATGATGATGATGGCTGTTGCTGTGTCGGTGACAGTCCCCTAGGGGCATAAGCCCCGGTGTAGACATATAATAATATAAAATTTCAATATATTGAAATACACTAATTCTTAGCTTTGTTTATTGTTAAGTCTTTAATAAAGTTTAGGGATGCATTTTTAAAAATAATATCTTGAATGTAAATAAAAAGAAAAAGAATTCCTAAAAGAAACAAACATTCTACTCAACAAATTCTCCGGGATTTTTTTTTAATTTGATAAAGCATTTTCCTAATATTTTCTCCCTTCCTCCTGTTTTCTCCTCATTCACTCTCTGATGTTCCTAATATTTGTTTTAGTCCGGTCATGGACCGGGTACTTTTGCTAGTATATATATATATATATATATATATATATATATATATATATACTAGCAAAAGTACCCGGTTCATGACGTGACTCTGCGAGAGGTAACGAATCGTTGCTGCTAAAATGTCACATCATGTTATAGTAGTTGCGCACTTTTGACAAGTTGACAAGTTGACTTGGCGAGTTTCATGTGTGGCGTGTCCGGTTGGCCTAGGGGTAGAGTCTCTGACTTTGCGTCCTGGGTTCTCCGGTTCGATCTCTGTCGGGGGGAGATCGTAGGTATACACTGCTGATGATACCAAAATTAGGTTGAAACAGCTTTACAGTGTTCCTCACGTCGCACATGGTGTTCGCCGAATTTGCTTGTCATGATTAATTAATTTATATATATATATATATATATATATATATATATATATATATATATAGTTAAAAGTTTCTTGAAAATAAAGTTTTGAAAATTCCTATATTTCTTTTGTATACAAATGTACAGGAATTACTTATCGACTAAAACCCCTACAAATATTGCAGCAAATTTTAATGGACCCGCTAAATTATTTTATTGCATATGGAACCCAGAATCTCCGAAATATAATCTTAAAACAATAATCTTAAAACTAAGAGTGTAGGGAGTTTTCAACCTTTGGTCATTTGAATAAAAGAAAATTCTAGTCACTAATTTTTGTATTTCTAGAAAAGATCAAAACCAGAAAACCACATTAAGATAATTATTTTAAATATAATGCCTGATAAATATTCTTTGATAATTTGAAAGTAATTTTTCTTAAAACTCAAAAAATAATTTTTCTAGTGTGTTTGCTCTTTCATAGTTTTAAAAATAATATTTTTCTTTGAACTGATGAAAAACAAAAGTCTTTTCTCTGATTCAATTAACAATCTAATTGTGAATTTTAAAAGCCTTGAACACAATATTAACAGTCTTGCTGCATACGATTGCAGACTCTCTTTTTTACGAGATAATCAAATAATTTCTCAACAGTAAAATATTACACAGTATATTCTACTTGAAAAATATTACATTTTATTTGAAAATTAAAATAATTTGGATGAGTAATAAATAGCATTCAAATTAATTATATAGCATGTGAAGTTTATGTGACGGAGAACGAGTATCACCATACTCATTTGGAAAAAGAGTGAGAGTGTCTTGCCTGCCGGAGTTGAACCCACGCCCTCCGGAAAGCAAAGAAATGAGATTTAGCCATTGGATGGATGTGAGATGCAATTCAGGTGCCTGGATGTTGGGGTCTACACGTGTCCATCTGAATGCACAAGAATTATGCACGGGTGCGAGGTTTGACTGATGTGCCCGGATGATACAGGGGAAATGGCAGTATAAGTAGAAGTGGGGTGATGGCAGTAAGGGTGTTGCAACTTCAGCTGCTGGTAGATGACAGTGTTGTAGCCTGCGAATAAGGTGTTTGACATTTACTTGAAACCCCATAATTGTGCAAAGAAACCAAACCAATCTTAAACAGACTGGAGATCGAAAGACTGATCATAAGCAGAACAAACAAATATTTATTTCCCCCCTCAAATTTTTTTTCCTTCTATAGTTTATCTCTCGGGTGCTGAGTGAGGGGGAATGAAAGAGCTGACTCTGCAGCTAAATCGGCTCTAGATTTAATCCCTGACAAGTTCCATATACCATATACTGACTTGAAACCTAAAATTAATAGATTCCTTCATACAAAATGGCAGCAACACTGGAATAACTGTATCCACAATAAACTCTTCCTAATCAAACCGACTTTGGGAGGCTGCAGACCAACTTTAAGGAAGTCTAGAAAGGAACAAGTCATTATGTCCCGATTATGCATTGGTCATACAAAACTAACACACTCTTATATACTCAAACAAGAACAACAGCCACAATGTGAAACATGTCAAACACCCCTGACAGTTAAACACTTATTAATGGAATGCAGATTTTTTTGCTCCCATCAGAAACCATTATTTTAAAGCAAACAATATGAAGGATCTGTTTGAAAATGTTGACATTGGGGATATTTTCTCCTTTTTAAGGGAAATAAAATTATACCATAGAATTTAGACATGAAACAAATCCATGCCATACAATATAATTCCCAATAATGCTAACACATTGTTAAAACCAATTACTAAAAGTATATATATGAATACACAATATGTAAACACCCCAACCACTGGGCATGATATAACCCTGGACAGGTTGATATGCTGTTAAAATCAATAAACCAACCAACCAACCATCAACTGATTAAAAATATGTTTAAAATTATGATAAATCCTCCACTTCTCAACAACCTGTCTAAAAAAAAGTTTATTGAATATATCTGGACAAATTGAAATATATAAATCTATATAAACTGCATTTCTTCATTACTTTTTTTTTTTTTTTGGTTAACTCGTAATGTCCTCTACCACCTCATTCCACATGGCCGGAAGTCACATTCATTTTCCTAATCTACCCCAAATGATAGCCTCTGTTTAAATGTAATAATAAACATATTTAGAAGTCTTTAATTTAATGGAAATAACAGGTAACTTTAAATGAAAAGGCCATTTTTAGCTATTTTTTGATAAATCCTTATAGAAATAGGGCTGTGGACTTGGAAAATTCTCAACAGGATGTTAAGGGTTAACTTAAAGTTTTCAGTGGTTTTATTGATTACAGATTTTTAACCTGAAGTTTATCTCTCAGTTGCTGAGTAGGTCTATTTAGTCAACTGATTAAAAATAATGTTTAAAATTATGATAAATCATCCACTTCTAAAAAAGGATGAGTAATAAAAATGTTTTTACCGAACTATATTATGTAAGCAATAACTCATAACAAGCAACATACTGTTGCAGATTCTCTGGGGATAGATTTTTGACATGTTATCAAGAACATTGAATACAATTAGAAAACCTTGAGAAAACTCAAAACTATTAGTTTAGTTTGGCAGCCATCTTAGACGCCATATTGGGAGAGCACAAGTTGAAAACTTGGGGAATATTTTATATTTCATTCCTCGAATTAATCCCCAAAAAGTTATGTGAGAGGAAAATAATCTTGGTTAAATAAAACATTGATGGATTCATTTGGTCAAGTTTTTGGTATAATTATTAAAAGGTTTTATTTAAAAATATGCAAAATTACTTTATAAAAAAAATAAGGTTTGCAAAAAGGATTATATATTTTTTTAAATTTTATTATTAACTTACATATGTGATACGTGTTTCAGATCTGTTATCTTCTTCAGGCATTGAATTACTATATTTTGGCAGAATATGTCTGATATTTGATAAGTTGTGTGTGTTTTTGTAACTTACTTTTTGTTTATAATGGTTGTGTAATAACGGTTGAACACTATGTTATTTTTCTCAATCCTTGCGTGCGACTTATATATATATATAAGTTAAAAAATGAAACTGAATATGACAATTATCTTGAAAGATAAAAGGAAAAAAAAATGTTGTATGGATAAAAATTATTTATTGGAATGCCAACATGTGTTTCCTTGTATACATTGTATTCTATTTATCAAATATTCTAAATACAAAATAAAAATAAAATAATGATAATAGAGAAAAAAAAGGAATATTTTTTCAATTGCAGATTATTACAATTTTATTTTCCAAATAAAATTACTTTTCACAAATATTTTTGGTTCTAAGAAGTTTAGATGAATATCTTTTCTAATCTACAGAAGCTAGGAAGGGTCAGTCGGTGCATATATACCATTTGTTCCAGACACCATATCAGTTAGAGGCAGTTAGGGACAAATGGACAGTAAGAGTAAGAGTTGCAGTGAAATTCAGTTATTGTCAGTGAGAGTTAACTCAGTTGATGAGATATACTGAAAGGAAAAGAGCCAGGCTCAAAAGAGAACTCTCTCCGCCCAGAGTCCTCTTGTGCACTGTAGTTTAAAACCAAAGAGTTTGGAGTGAAAGAGAATGGAAAATAGCAATAGATGATCATATTGCAGATGAGCAGTTGTGCTGAGTATCATATAACCTCTGTGCCTGAAGAGCAAAAGAACCAGACCCCAAGGGGAACTCTCTCCGCCCAGGGTCCACTTGTGCAGTGAACTTAACAGCCAAAGAGATTGGAGTGAAAGAGAATTGAAAATAGCAATAGATGATCATATTGCAGAGGAGCAGTAGGACTGAGTGTCTGAAAAGTTTACCTTCTTGTTTTGTTCTTCATTCATTTTATTTTTACCTTGTGACCCCATCCTAGGCTGGGTGAAGCTTTGACGCATAAAAAATACTTTAAGAAATACAAAAAAAGCAGTAAAATCAGTGATTAAATTATTGAAAGTATTTATTAATATTCAATGAATGGGTGATTTTTTGTACATTGCTTTAAAACAAAAATAATATTTTTCAATTGCAGATTATTACACTTTTTGTTTCCAAGTAAATTACTTTTCACAAATATTTTTGGTTCAATGAAGTTTGGATAAATAATTTTTATCTTTTACAATCCACAATTTGTTGATGAAATTCAGATTGATATCAACTTTGAAACTTTCCAGAAACATTGTTTGATTTTGATCACATTAATAACATAAAGCTGTTTTGAAGCAAATATAAGACAGCTAGAGTTTTATATATATATATTATTAATTATAGTAATTAAATAAGATGCTAATTACAATTAAATAATGATTATTTGATAATCATTTATGTTATAATGTAAATAACAAAGAGAATTGTGACATTAATGGAGAAGCAGTTTCTGTTACAGACACACAATCCACAATAGAATAAACTAGCAAAATAAGACAGCAAGTAATTATTATATATTAGTTAAATAGGATGCTAATTACAATTAGATTTTTTGTACATTTCTTTTTAAAAATAAAATAATATTTTTCAGTTGCAGATTATTACAATTTTTGTTTCCAAGTAAATTACTTTTCACAAATATTTTTTGTTCTAAGAAGTTCTTTTATGAATATCTTTTTTTCTTTTCCAATCCACAACTTGCTAATGAAATTCAAATTGATATTCACCATAAAACGTTCCAGAAACATTTATGATTTTGATCACATAAATAACATGAAGCTGTTTTGAGGCAAATATAAGACAGCTATAGTTTTGTAAGTATAGTAATTAATATATATATAATTGATGCTAATTACAATGATTATTTGATAATCATTAATGTTTATAATGTAAATAACAAAGAGAATTGTTACTCCAATGGAGAAGCAGTTTCTGTTACAGACACATAATCCATTAATATAACAAAATGTTAGACACATAATCCCCATTAAAATAAACTAGCAAAATAAGACAGAGTTTTTTTTGGTATAGTGATTATTATATATTAGATAAGATGCTAATTACAATTAAATAATGATTATTTGATAATCATTAATGTTATAATGTAAATAACAAAGAGAATTGTTACTCCAATGGAGAAGCAGTTTCTGTTACAGACACATAATCCCCATTAATATAAACTAGCAAAATGTTAGACACATAATCCCCATTAAAATAAACTAGCAAAATAAGACAGAGTTTTTTTTAGGTATAGTGATTATTATATATTAGATAAGATGCTAATTACAATTAAATAATGATTATTTGATAATCATTAATGTTATAATGTAAATAACAAAGAGAATTGTTACTCCAATGGAGAAGCAGTTTCTGTTACAGACACATAATCCCATTAATATAAACTAGCAAAATGTTAGACACATAATCATTAAATAAACTAGCAAAATAAGACAGAGTTTTTTTTAGGTATAGTGATTATTATATATTAGATAAGATGCTAATTACAATTAAAATATGATTATTTGATAATCATTAATGTTATAATAAAATAACAAAGAGAATTGTTACACCAATGGAGAAATAGTTTCAGTTACATGCAGACACATAATCTCCCATTATATTAAACTTGCAAAATAAATGAGCCTCATAGGCACAAGTATTTATGTTTTAAAATAATAAGATATTTTTCAAGGCAAAAATTCATAACAATTTCTCAAAATTCAAAGAATGGAGATTTTCATAAAAAAGTTTCCACTAAGTCATAGTTTCATGTATCTGCTAAGCAATTAATGAATAAAAGTTTTTCTTGTATAAAATCCTGTATAATCTTAGAAAATCCTTTTTTTTTACATTTGTGATTACTGAATATGTCTGAACATATTTAAATATAAACAGAATTTCTTTATTACTTTTCTTTCATTTGAGTTATTGTTTATCTCAGGATTTATTGATTACAGATTTGTAAGCTGAATGAAATAATTCCCTAAATTTGAATACAGTATTTTCTTGGTGACTTGAATTTTCAAAAAAGTCAAATTTTAAGTGATGTAAGCAAACAATTTTCTTGGTGACCTGGATTTTCAAAAAATTTGAAGTGGTGTAAGCCAACAAATAAAAAAATACAAAAAAGCAGTAAAATCAATGATTAAAGTATTGAAAGTATTTATTGATATTCAATGAGTGGGTAATTGTACATTTATTTATAAAAAAAAAAGAATATTTTTCAATTGCAAATTATTACAATTTTTGTTTTCAAGTAAATTACTTTTCACAAATATTTTTGGTTCTATGAAGTTTACATGAATAATTTTTCTCCAATATCAACCACATTGGATATTGTTGTACCATAGCACATCAAAATTGCCATACATTATCTTGTGGGATCCCAATTTAAGAGAAGAAATATTGTAATATTTATATCCTTATATCTAAACTCATCAAGGATTAACAGCTATAGATCTGAGTATCTGCTATTCTGCACCGGAATAGCTGGGTCTGTTGTTCGGCTGGTATTCTATCTGTTTTTCTTGGAGTCTGGAACCACTTGGAATCTTCTTTCGGCTTTTTTGTGTTATTATTTGTCATAATGACGGACAAGGCCTTCGACATTAGACTGATCCCGGAGTTCAGCGGAGCTGCAACCGATATGCCGAAATAGCTACTACTTATCTAACGAAATTCACCTCTACCGTAACACGCGAAGATCTTAATAGAAATAAGGTCGTCGTCATTTGCTCCCTCGCCACTGTTCTTTTATACTCGGTCCGGCCGAAACGTCACAACTCTCGTCTCGCCAGCTACGAGACTTGCCACTATAAATTGTTGCCTCAAGGACACTCCCGAGTTTTACCGCCACAACTAGTCGGACTCGTCACATGCCACCCGCTCCTCCGCCCACACGTGCAACATGCCACCCGCTGTCTCTTCGATCGACGGACCGTTGTTGGCTCATCACAGGTTCGTGAATTTTGCCCTTCCGTCTCACTACACTGGCCTTGCTTCCATTGTTAGTTTTTAATTAACAAAACACAAGACTCATTGGCAGCCATATTATTAAAGCAAAACATGGAAACTTGGGGGACATTGGATATTTCATTCCACAAATTAATCACCAAAGTTTTATGTGAGAGGTAAATGAACTTGGTAAAATGAAACATTCATGGGTTCATTTGGAGGGGTTTTGGCATCATATTAAGAAGTTTTGATTTTAAAATATACTTTAATAAATTTAACTTCAGAACATGTTACACTGTTAGTCTATTGAACGTGATAGTTACATTGATTTATAATGAGAGTATAATACAGCCAGTAATATTATTTTCTGTTTTGGTGAATATGTTAATCTATTGAAAGTGATAGTTACATTGATTTATAATGAGAGTATAATACAACCAGTAATATTATTTTCTGTTTTGGTGAATATGTTAGTCTATTGAAAGTGATAGTTACATTGATTTATAATGAGAGTATAATACAACCAGTAATATTATTTCTGTTTTGGTGAATATGTTAGTCTATTGAAAGTGATAGTTACATTGATTTATAATGAGAGTATAATACAACCAGTAATATTATTTTCTGTTTTGGTGAATATGTTAGTCTATTGAAAGTGATAGTTACATTGATTTATAATGAGAGTATAATACAACCAGTAATATTATTTTCTGTTTTGGTGAATATGTTAATCTATTGAAAGTGATAGTTACATTGATTTATAATGAGAGTATAATACAACCAGTAATATTATTTTCTGTTTTGGTGAATATGTTAATCTATTGAAAGTGATAGTTACATTGATTTATAATGAGAGTATAATACAACCAGTAATATTATTTTCTGTTTTGGTGAATATGTTAATCTATAGAAAGTGATAGTTACATTGATTTATAATGAGAGTATAATACAACCAGTAATATTATTTTCTGTTTTGGTGAATATGTTAATCTATTGAAAGTGATAGTTACATTGATTTATAATGAGAGTATAATACAACCAGTAATATTATTTTCTGTTTTGGTGAATATGTTAGTCTATTGAAAGTGATAGTTACATTGATTTATAATGAGAGTATAATACAACCAGTAATATTATTTTCTGTTTTGGTGAATATGTTAGTCTATTGAAAGTGATAGTTACATTGATTTATAATGAGAGTATAATACAACCAGTAATATTATTTTCTGTTTTGGTGAATATGTTAGTCTATTGAAAGTGATAGTTACATTGATTTATAATGAGAGTATAATACAACCAGTAATATTATTTTCTGTTTTGGTGAATATGTTAGTCTATTGAAAGTGATAGTTACATTGATTTATAATGAGAGTATAATACAACCAGTAATATTATTTTCTGTTTTGGTGAATATGTTAATCTATTGAAAGTGATAGTTACATTGATTTATAATGAGAGTATAATACAACCAGTAATATTATTTTCTGTTTTGGTGAATATGTTAATCTATTGAAAGTGATAGTTACATTGATTTATAATGAGAGTATAATACAACCAGTAATATTATTTTCTGTTTTGGTGAATATGTTAATCTATTGAAAGTGATAGTTACATTGATTTATAATGAGAGTATAATACAACCAGTAATATTATTTTCTGTTTTGGTGAATATGTTAGTCTATTGAAAGTGATAGTTACATTGATTTATAATGAGAGTATAATACAACCAGTAATATTATTTTCTGTTTTGGTGAATATGTTAATCTATTGAAAGTGATAGTTACATTGATTTATAATGAGAGTATAATACAACCAGTAATATTATTTTCTGTTTTGGTGAATATGTTAATCTATTGAAAGTGATAGTTACATTGATTTATAATGAGAGTATAATACAACCAGTAATATTATTTTCTGTTTTGGTCAATATGTTAGTCTATTGAAAGTGATAGTTACATTGATTTATAATGAGAGTATAATACAACCAGTAATATTATTTTTCTGTTTTGGTGAATATGTTAATCTATTGAAATGATAGTTACATTGATTTATAATGAGAGTATATACAACCAGTAATATTATTTTCTGTTTTGGTGCATATGTTAATCTATAGAAAGTGATAGTTACATTGATTTATAATGAGAGTATAATACAACCAGTAATATTATTTTCTGTTTTGGTGAATATGTTAGTCTATTGAAAGTGATAGTTACATTGATTTATAATGAGAGTATAATAGAACCAGTAATATTATTTTCTGTTTTGGTGAATATGTTAGTCTATTGAAAGTGATAGTTACATTGATTTATAATGAGAGTATAATACAACCAGTAATATTATTTTCTGTTTTGGTGAATATGTTAGTCTATTGAAAGTGATAGTTACATTGATTTATAATGAGAGTATAATAGAACCAGTAATATTATTTTCTGTTTTGGTGCATATGTTAATCTATAGAAAGTGATAGTTACATTGATTTATAATGAGAGTATAATACAACCAGTAATATTATTTTCTGTTTGGTGCATATGTTAATCTATAGAAAGTGATAGTTACATTGATTTATAATGAGAGTATAATACAACCAGTAATATTATTTCTGTTTTGGTGAATATGTTAGTCTATTGAAAGTGATAGTTACATTGATTTATAATGAGAGTATAATACAACCAGTAATATTATTTTCTGTTTTGGTGAATATGTTAGTCTATTGAAAGTGATAGTTACATTGATTTATAATGAGAGTATAATACAACCAGTAATATTATTTTCTGTTTTGGTGAATATGTTAGTCTATTGAAAGTGATAGTTACATTGATTTATAATGAGAGTATAATACAACCAGTAATATTATTTTCTGTTTTGGTGCATATGTTAATCTATAGAAAGTGATAGTTACATTGATTTATAATGAGAGTATAATACAACCAGTAATATTATTTTCTGTTTTGGTGATATGTTAATCTATTGAAAGTGATAGTTACATTGATTTATAATGAGAGTATAATACAACCAGTAATATTATTTTCTGTTTTGGTGAATATGTTAGTCTATTGAAAGTGATAGTTACATTGATTTATAATGAGAGTATAATACAACCAGTAATATTATTTTCTGTTTTGGTGAATATGTTAGTCTATTGAAAGTGATAGTTACATTGATTTATAATGAGAGTATAATACAACCAGTAATATTATTTTCTGTTTTGGTGAATATGTTAGTCTATTGAAAGTGATAGTTACATTGATTTATAATGAGAGTATAATACAACCAGTAATATTATTTTCTGTTTTGGTGAATATGTTAGTCTATTGAAAGTGATAGTTACATTGATTTATAATGAGAGTATAATACAACCAGTAATATTATTTTCTGTTTTGGTGAATATGTTAGTCTATTGAAAGTGATAGTTACATTGATTTATAATGAGAGTATAATAGAACCAGTAATATTATTTCTGTTTTGGTGAATATGTTACTCTATTGAAAGTGATAGTTACATTGATTTATAATGAGAGTATATATTGCACCAAAACAGATAAATAATATACTGGTTCTATATACTCTCATTATAAATCAATGTAACTATCACTTTCATAGATAACATATTCACCAAAAACAGAAAATAATATTACTGGTTGTATTATACTCTCATTATAAATCAATGTAACTATCACTTTCATAGACTAACAATATTCACCAAAACAGAAAATAATATTACTGGTTGTATTATACTCTCATTATAAATCAATGTAACTATCACTTTCAATAGACTAACATATTCACCAAAACAGAAAATAATATTACTGGTTGTATTATACTCTCATTATAAATCAATGTAACTATCACTTTCAATAGATAACATATTCACCAAAACAGAAAATAATATTACTGGTTGTATTATACTCTCATTATAAATCAATGTAACTATCACTTTCAATAGACTAACATATTCACCAAAACAGAAAATAATATTACTGGTGTATTATACTCTCATTATAAATCAATGTAACTATCACTTTCAATAGATTAACATATTCACCAAACAGAAAATAATATTACTGGTTGTATTATACTCTCATTATAAATCAATGTAACTATCACTTTCATAGACTAACATATGCACCAAAACAGAAAATAATATTACTGTTTATTATACTCTCATTATAAATCAATGTAACTATCACTTTCAATAGACTAACATATTCACCAAAACAGAAAATAATATTACTGGTTGTATTATACTCTCATTATAAATCAATGTAACTATCACTTTCAATAGACTAACATATTCACCAAAACAGAAAATAATATTACTGGTTCTATTATACTCTCATTATAAATCAATGTAACTATCACTTTCAATAGACTAACATATTCACCAAAACAGAAAATAATATTACTGGTTGTATTATACTCTCATTATAAATCAATGTAACTATCACTTTCTAAGATTAACATATGCACCAAAACAGAAAATAATATTACTGGTTGTATTATACTCTCATTATAAATCAATGTAACTATCACTTTCTATAGATTAACATATGCACCAAAACAGAAAATAATATTACTGGTTCTATTATACTCTCATTATAAATCAATGTAACTATCACTTTCAATAGACTAACATATTCACCAAAACAGAAAATAATATTACTGGTTGTATTATACTCTCATTATAAATCAATGTAACTATCACTTTCAATAGACTAACATATTCACCAAAACAGAAAATAATATTACTGGTTCTATTATACTCTCATTATAAATCAATGTAACTATCACTTTCAATAGACTAACATATTCACCAAAACAGAAAATAATATTACTGTTGTATTATACTCTCATTATAAATCAATGTAACTATCACTTTCTATAGATAACATATGCACCAAAACAGAAAATAATATTACTGGTTGTATTATACTCTCATTATAAATCAATGTAACTATCACTTTCAATAGATAACATATTCACCAAACAGAAAATAATATTACTGGTTGTATTATACTCTCATTATAAATCAATGTAACTATCACTTTCAATAGACTAACATATTCACCAAACAGAAAATAATATTACTGGTTGTATTATACTCTCATTATAAATCAATGTAACTATCACTTTCAATAGATTAACATATTCACCAAAACAGAAAATAATATTACTGGTTGTATTATACTCTCATTATAAATCAATGTAACTATCACTTTCAATAGATTAACATATTCACCAAACAGAAAATAATATTACTGGTTGTATTATACTCTCATTATAAAATCAATGTAACTATCACTTTCAATAGACTAACATATTCACCAAAACAGAAAATAATATTACTGTTGTATTATACTCTCATTATAAATCAATGTAACTATCACTTTCAATAGATTAACATATTCACCAAAACAGAAAATAATATTACTGGTTGTATTATACTCTCATTATAAATCAATGTAACTATCACTTTCAATAGATTAACATATTCACCAAAACAGAAAAATATTTACTGGTTGTATTATACTCTCATTATAAATCAATGTAACTATCACTTTCAATAGATTAACATATTCACCAAAACAGAAAATAATATTACTGGTTGTATTATACTCTCATTATAAATCAATGTAACTATCACTTTCAATAGACTAACATATTCACCAAAACAGAAAATAATATTACTGGTTGTATTATACTCTCATTATAAATCAATGTAACTATCACTTTCAATAGACTAACATATTACCAAAAAGAAAATAATATTACTGGTTGTATTATACTCTCATTATAAATCAATGTAACTATCACTTTCAATAGACTAACATATTCACCAAACAGAAAATAATATTACTGGTTGTATATACTCTCATTATAAATCAATGTAACTATCACTTTCAATAGACTAACATATTCACCAAAACAGAAAATAATTAACTGGTTGTATTATACTCTCATTATAAATCAATGTAACTATCACTTTCAATAGATTAACATATTCACCAAAACAGAAAATAATATTACTGGTTGTATTATACTCTCATTATAAATCAATGTAACTATCACTTTCTATAGATTAACATATTCACCAAAACAGAAAATAATATTACTGGTGTATTATACTCTCATTATAAATCAATGTAACTATCACTTCAATAGATTAACATATTCACCAAAACAGAAAATAATATTACTGGTTGTATTATACTCTCATTATAAATCAATGTAACTATCACTTTCAATAGATAACATATTCACCAAAACAGAAAATAATATTACTGGTTGTATTATACTCTCATTATAAATCAATGTAACTATCACTTTCAATAGACTAACATATTCACCAAAACAGAAAATAATATTACTGGTTGTATTATACTCTCATTATAAATCAATGTAACTATCACTTTCAATAGACTAACATATTCACCAAAACAGAAAATAATATTACTGGTTGTATTATACTCTCATTATAAATCAATGTAACTATCACTTTCATAGACTAACATATTCACCAAAACAGAAAAATATTTACTGGTTGTATTATACTCTCATTATAAATCAATGTAACTATCACTTTCAATAGATTAACATATTCACCAAAACAGAAAATAATATTACTGGCTGTATTATACTCTCATTATAAATCAATGTAACTATCACGTTCAATAGACTAACAGTGTAACATGTTCTGAAGTTAAATTTATTAAAAGTATATTTTAAAATCAAAACTTCTTAATATGATGCCAAAACCCCTCCAAATGAACCCATGAATGTTTCATTTACCAAGTTCATTTACCTCTCACATAAAACTTTGGTGATTAATTTGTGGAATGAAATATCCAATGTCCCCCAAGTTTCCATGTTTTGCTTTAATAATATGGCTGCCAATGAGTCTTGTGTTTTGTTAATTAAAAACTAACAATGGAAGCAAGGCAGTGTAGTGAGACGGAAGGGCAAAATTCACGAACCTGTGATGAGCCAACAACGGTCCGTCGATCGAAGAGACAGCGGGTGGCATGTTGCACGTGTGGGCGGAGGAGCGGGTGGCATGTGACGAGTCCGACTAGTTGTGGCGGTAAAACTCGGGAGTGTCCTTGAGGCAACAATTATAGTGGCAAGTCTCGTAGCTGGCGAGACGAGAGTTGTGACGTTTCGGCCGGACCGAGTATAAAAGAACAGTGGCGAGGGAGCAAATGACGACGACCTTATTTCTATTAAGATCTTCGCGTGTTACGGTAGAGGTGAATTTCGTTAGATAAGTAGTAGCTATTTCGGCATATCGGTTGCAGCTCCGCTGAACTCCGGATCAGTCTAATGTCGAAGGCCTTGTCCGTCATTATGACAAATAACACAAAAAAGCCGAAAGAAGATTCCAAGTGGTTCCAGACTCCAAGAAAACAGATAGAATACCAGCCGAACAACAGACCCAGCTATTCCGGTGCAGAATAGCAGATACTCAGATCTATAGCTGTTAATCCTTGATGAGTTTAGATATAAGGATATAAATATTACAATATTTCTTCTCTTAAATTGGGATCCCACAAGATAATGTATGGCAATTTTGATGTGCTATGGTACAACAATATCCAATGTGGTTGATATTGGAGAAAATTATTCATGTAAACTTCATAGAACCAAAAATATTTGTGAAAAAGTAATTTACTTGAAAACAAAAATTGTAATAATTTGCAATTGAAAAATATTCTTTTTTTTTATAAATAAATGTACAATTACCCACTCATTGAATATCAATAAATACTTTCAATACTTTAATCATTGATTTTACTGCTTTTTTGTATTTTTTATTTGTTGGCTTACACCACTTCAAATTTTTTGAAAATCCAGGTCACCAAGAAAATTGTTGCTTACATCACTTAAAATTTGACTTTTTGAAAATTCAAGTCACCAAGAAATACTGTATTCAAATTTAGGGAATTATTTCATTCAGCTTACAAATCTGTAATCAATAAATCCTGAGATAAACAATAACTCAAATGAAAGAAAAGTAATAAAGAAATTCTGTTTATATTTAAATATGTTCAGACATATTCAGTAATCACAAATGTAAAAAAAAAGGATTTTCTAAGATTATACAGGATTTTATACAAGAAAAACTTTTATTCATTAATTGCTTAGCAGATACATGAAACTATGACTTAGTGGAAACTTTTTTTATGAAAAATCTCCATTCTTTGAATTTTGAGAAATTGTTATGAATTTTTGCCTTGAAAAATATCTTATTATTTTAAAACATAAATACTTGTGCCTATGAGGCTCATTTATTTTGCAAGTTTAATATAATGGGAGATTATGTGTCTGCATGTAACTGAAACTATTTCTCCATTGGTGTAACAATTCTCTTTGTTATTTATATTATAACATTAATGATTATCAAATAATCATTATTTAATTGTAATTAGCATCTTATCTAATATATAATAATCACTATACCTAAAAAAAACTCTGTCTTATTTTGCTAGTTTATTTTAATGGGGATTATGTGTCTAACATTTTGCTAGTTTATATTAATGGGGATTATGTGTCTGTAACAGAAACTGCTTCTCCATTGGAGTAACAATTCTCTTTTGTTATTTACATTATAACATTAATGATTATCAAATAATCATTATTTAATTGTAATTAGCATCTTATCTAATATATAATAATCACTATACCTAAAAAAACTCTGTCTTATTTGCTAGTTTATTTTAATGGGGATTATGTGTCTAACATTTTGCTAGTTTATATTAATGGGGATTATGTGTCTGTAACAGAAACTGCTTCTCCATTGGAGTAACAATTCTCTTTGTTATTTACATTTAACATTAATGATTATCAAATAATCATTATTTAATTGTAATTAGCATCTTATCTAATATATAATAATCACTATACCTAAAAAAAACTCTGTCTTATTTTGCTAGTTTATTTTAATGGGGATTATGTGTCTAACATTTTGCTAGTTTATATTAATGGGGATTATGTGTCTGTAACAGAAACTGCTTCTCCATTGGAGTAACAATTCTCTTTGTTATTTACATTATAACATTAATGATTATCAAATAATCATTATTTAATTGTAATTAGCATCTTATTTAATTATTATAATATATATTAATTACTATACTTACAAAACTATAGCTGTCTTATATTTGCCTCAAAACAGCTTCATGTTATTTATGTGATCAAAATCATAAATGTTTCTGGAACGTTTTATGGTGAATATCAATTTGAATTTCATTAGCAAGTTGTGGATTGGAAAAGAAAAAAAGATATTCATAAAAGAACTTCTTAGAACAAAAAATATTTGTGAAAAGTAATTTACTTGGAAACAAAAATTGTAATAATCTGCAACTGAAAAATATTATTTTATTTTTAAAAAGAAATGTACAAAAAATCTAATTGTAATTAGCATCCTATTTAACTAATATATAATAATTACTTGCTGTCTTATTTTGCTAGTTTATTCTATTGTGGATTGTGTGTCTGTAACAGAAACTGCTTCTCCATTAATGTCACAATTCTCTTTGTTATTTACATTATAACATAAATGATTATCAAATAATCATTATTTAATTGTAATTAGCATCTTATTTAATTACTATAATTAATATATATATATATAAAACTCTAGCTGTCTTATATTTGCTTCAAAACAGCTTTATGTTATTAATGTGATCAAAATCAAACAATGTTTCTGGAAAGTTTCAAAGTTGATATCAATCTGAATTTCATCAACAAATTGTGGATTGTAAAAGATAAAAATTATTTATCCAAACTTCATTGAACCAAAAATATTTGTGAAAAGTAATTTACTTGGAAACAAAAAGTGTAATAATCTGCAATTGAAAAATATTATTTTTGTTTTAAAGCAATGTACAAAAATCACCCATTCATTGAATATTATAAAATACTTTCAATAATTTAATCACTGATTTTACTGCTTTTTTTGTATTCTTAAAGTATTTTTATGCGTCAAAGCTTCACCCAGCCTAGGATGGGGTCACAAGGTAAAATAAAATGAATGAAGAACAAAACAAGAAGGTAACTTTTCAGACACTCAGTCCTACTGCTCCTCTGCAATATGATCATCTATTGCTATTTTCAATTCTCTTTCACTCCAATCTCTTTGGCTGTTAAGTCACTGCACAAGTGGACCCTGGCGGAGAGAGTTCCCCTTGGGGTCTGGTTCTTTTGCTCTTCAGGCACAGAGGTTATATGATACTCAGCACAACTGCTCATCTGCAATATGATCATCTATTGCTATTTTCCATTCTCTTTCACTCCAAACTCTTTGGTTTTAAACTACAGTGCACAGAGGACTCTGGGCGGAGAGAGTTCTCTTTTGAGCCTGGCTCTTTTCCTTTCAGTATATCTCATCAACTGAGTTAACTCTCATGACATAACTGATTTCACTGCAACTCTTACTCTTACTGTCCATTTGTCCCTAACTGCCTCTAACTGATATGGTGTCTGGAACAAATGGTATATATGCACGACTGACCCTTCCTAGCTTCTGTAGATTAGAAAAGATATTCATCTAACTTCTTAGAACCAAAAATATTTGTGAAAAGTAATTTTATTGGGAAAATAAAATTGTAATAATCTGCAATTGAAAAAATATTCCTTTTTTTTCTCTATTATCATTATTTTATTTTTATTTTGTATTTAGAATATTGATAAATAGAATACAATGTATACAAGGAAACACATGTTTGGCATTCCAATAAATAATTTTTATCCATACAACATTTTTTTTCCTTTTATCTTTCAAGATAATTGTCATATTCAGTTTCATTTTTTAACTTATATATATATATAAGTCGCACGCAGGATTGAGAAAAATAACATAGTGTTCAACCGTTATTACACAACCATTATAAACAAAAAGTAAGTTACAAAAACACACACAACTTATCAAATATCAGACATATTCTGCCAAAATATAGTAATTCAATGCCTGAAGAAGATAACAGATCTGAAACACGTATCACATATGTAAGTTAATAATAAAATTTAAAAAATATATATATCCTTTTTGCAAACCTTATTTTTTATAAAGTAATTTTGCATATTTTTAAATAAAACCTTTTAATAATTATACCAAAAAAACTTGACCCAAATGAATCCATCAATGTTTTATTTAACCAAGATTATTTTCCTTCTCACATAACTTTTTGGGGATAATTCGAGAATGAAAAATATAAAATATTCCCCAAGTTTTCAACTTGTGCTCTCCAATATGGCGTCTAGATGGCTGCCAAACTAAACTAATAGTTTTAGAGTTTTCTCAGGTTTCTAATTGTATTCAATGTTCTTGATAACATGTCAAAAATCTATCCCCAGAGAATCTGCAACAGTATGTTGCTTGTTATGAGTTATTGCTTACATAATATAGTTCGGTAAAAAACATTTTTATTACTCATCCTTTTTTAGAAGTGGATGATTTATCATAATTTAAACATTATTTTTAATCAGTTGACTAAATAGACCTACTCAGCAACTGAGAGATAAACTTCAGGTTAAAATCTGTAATCAATAAAACCACTGAAAACTTTAAGTTAACCCTTAACATCCTGTTGAGAATTCCAAGTCCACAGCCCTATTTCTATAAGGATTTATCAAAAAATAGCTAAAATGGCCTTTTCATTTAAAGTTACCTGTTATTTCCATTAAATTAAGGATCTAAATATGTTTATTATTACATTTAAACAGAGGCATCATTTGGGGTAGATTAGGAAAATGAATGTGACTTCCGGCCATGTGGAATGAGGTGGTAGAGGACATTACGAGTTAACCAAAAAAAAAAAAAAGTAATGAAGAAATGCAGTTTATATAGATTTATATATTTCAATTTGTCCAGATATATTCAATAAACTTTTTTAGACAGGTTGTTGAGAAGTGGAGGATTTATCATAATTTTAAAACATTATTTTAATCAGTTGATGGTTGGTTGGTTGGTTTATTGATTTTAACAGCATATCAACCTGTCCAGGGTTATATCATGCCCAGTGGTTGGGGTGTTTACATATTGTGTATTCATATATATACTTTTAGTAATGGTTTTAACAATGTGTTAGCATTATTGGAATTATATTGTATGGCATGGATTTGTTTCATGTCTAAATTCTATGGTATAATTTTATTTCCTTAAAAAGGAGAAAATATCCCCAATGTCAACATTTTCAAACAGATCCTTCATATTGTTTGCTTTAAAATAATGGTTTCTGATGGGAGCAAAAAAATCTGCATTCCATTAATAAGTGTTTAACTGTCAGGGGTGTTGACATGTTTCACTTGTGGCTGTTGTTCTTGTTTGAGTATATAAGATGTGTTAGTTTTGTATGACCAATGCATAATCGGGACATAATGACTTGTTCTTTCTAGATTCCTTAAAGTTGGTCTGCAGCCTCCCAAAGTCGGTTTGATTAGGAAGAGTTTATTGTGGATACAGTTATTCCAGTGTTGCTGCCATTTTGTATGAAGGAATCTATTAATTTTAGGTTTCAAGTCAGTATATGGTATATGGAACTTGTCAGGGATTAAATCTAGAGCCGATTTAGCTGCAGAGTCAGCTCTTTCATTCCCCTCACTCAGCACCCGAGAGATAAACTATAGAAGGAAAAAAAATTTGAGGGGGGAAATAAATATTTGTTTGTTCTGCTTATGATCAGTCTTTCGATCTCCAGTCTGTTTAAGATTGGTTTGGTTTCTTTGCACAATTATGGGGTTTCAAGTAAATGTTCTTTGTTGAGGGGGTGCAAAAAGAAGCAAGTCAAACACCTTATTCGCAGGCTACAACACTGTCATCTACCAGCAGCTGAAGTTGCAACACCCTTACTGCCATCACCCCACTTCTACTTATACTGCCATTTCCCCTGTATCATCCGGGCACATCAGTCAAACCTCGCACCCGTGCATAATTCTTGTGCATTCAGATGGACACGTGTAGACCCAACATCCAGGCACCTGAATTGCATCTCACATCCATCCAATGGCTAAATCTCATTTCTTTGCTTTCCGGAGGGCGTGGGTTCAACTCCGGCAGGCAAGACACTCTCACTCTTTTCCAAATGAGTTGGTGATACTCGTTCTCCGTCACATAAATTCACATGCTATATAATTAATTTGAATGCTATTTATTACTCATCCAAATTATTTTAATTTTCAAATAAAATGTAAATATTTTTCAAGTAGAATATACTGTGTAATATTTTACTGTTGAGAAATTATTTGATTATCTCGTAAAAAAGAGAGTCTGCAATCGTATGCAGCAAGACTGTTAATATTGTGTTCAAGGCTTTTTTAAAATTCACAATTAGATTGTTAATTGAATCAGAGAAAAGACTTTTGTTTTTCATCAGTTCAAAGAAAAATATTATTTTTAAAACTATGAAGAGCAAACACACTAGAAAAATATTTTTTGAGTTTTAAGAAAAATTACTTTCAAATTATCAAAGAATATTTATCAGGCATTATATTAAAATAATTATCTTAATGTGGTTTTCTGGTTTTTGATCTTTTCTAGAAATACAAAAATTAGTGACTAGAATTTCTTTTATTCAAATGACCAAAGGTTGAAAACTCCCTACACTCTTAGTTTTAAGATTTTGTTTTAAGATTATATTTCGGAGATTCTGGGTTCCATATGCAATAAAATAATTTAGCGGGTCCATTAAAATTGCTGCAATATTTGTAGGGGTTTTAGTCGATAAGTAATTCCTGTACTTTGTATACAAAAGAAATATAGGAATTTTCAAACTTTATTTTCAAGAAACTGTTTTAACTATATATAATATATATATATATATATATATATATATATATATATATTTTTATATAAATTAATTATCATGACAAGCAAATTCGGCGAACACCATGGCGACGTGAGGAACACTGTAAGCTGTTTCAACCTAATTTGGTATCATCAGCAGTGTATACCTACGATCTCCCCCGACAGAGATCGAACCGGAGAACCCAGGACGCAAAGTCAGAGACTCTACCCCTAGGCCAACCGGACACGCCACACATGAAACTCGCCAAGTCAACTTGTCAACTTGTCAAAAGTGCGCAACTACTATAACATGATGTGACATTTAGCAGCAACGATTCGTTACCTCTCGCAGAGTCACGTCATGAACCGGGTACTTTTGCTAGTAAATATATTATATATATGTATATATATATATATACTATATATATACTAGCAAAAGTACGGTCCATGACCGGACTAAACAAATATTAGGAACATCAGAGAGTGAATGAGGAGAAAACAGGAGGAAGGAGAAAATATTAGGAAAATGCTTTATCAAATTAAAAAAAAAATCCCGGAGAATTTGTTGAGTAGAATGTTTGTTTCTTTTAGGAATTCTTTTTCTTTTTTTTTACATTCAAATATTATTTTTAAAAAATGCATCCCTAAACTTTATTAAAGACTTAACAATAAACAAAGCTAAGAATTAGTGTATTTCAATATATTGAAATTTTATATATTATATGTCTACACCGGGGCTTATGCCCCTAGGGGACTGTCACCGACACAGCAACAGCCATCATCATCATGGTCACGTGGCGATACCTATAAAAAGCCTAGTCATTGGTAATTCTTCTCTCTTTTTAGTTGCAACCTTCTGAGGGCTCACTGCTGGGTTTGGCCCTCCGCGTTCCCTCTTTTGGTTGATAATCATTCTAATTGCTACTACAGGTAAGGGCTTTGCTCTAAATCTTCCCTACAAAACTTGGCTTACGGATAGAAAACCCACGACGGACTCTAACATTCTGAGATATTGCTATCTTTGACCCATGAAGGCTTGATAGCAAATTACCTTTATCACCAGGATAACAACTAAGGGAAGCCGACGAGATAATTCAACATCGACAGGCTTCACACTTTGATACCAATGCAGTCAATAGGCTGCTAGCAGAAATAAACTTTTGCAACCTAAACAACCCTAACAAACCACAAGCAATTAATTACGGATTACCCAGAATAATAACATTACGGCTGATACCTAACGAGGAGGTGCCCGCTAACTTCTAAAAGATTATTAAACCTCGGTTGCATGTCCGAACTAAACCAGAATTTTCTACCTTTGTGTACCCTTTTTTTATGTGCATATATGTATTAAAACTGTTGCATTTATTTTGTTGTACTCTCGTTCCTTGACGTTCATATCCCGCCTTTCTCTCTGCTTTACCCTTCTTCGTTAACCACCTTAATTTTATAAATATTCGTTATTTTTAAGAATAGTTGTTTTTTTTGTTTACATTTTTGAAACAATCTTTTTTTCAAGTGAACTTCCTTGCCTGTTGATTTCAATATGGTAGAAATTAAATGTATCTGTTTAATTCCTCCTTTTTTACGCTTTAAAATAATATTTTTACCTGAGAGAAAAAAAAAATAATGGTGATTATTTAATTTTTGATTTCTTGTGAATTATATACAAGGTGTGTCCAAAAGTATCGAGATTTTTTTGTAAATTTTTACACACCTTGTATTTCTGAAAAATTAACGTTCCATTCATTGTTCATTTCTATCTTGGTAAATCAGCTTTAATCTCTGTACTTTTATAATACAACTTATATATATCCTTCTTTTTAAACTAAAAAAAATAATGGTGATTATTTAATTTTTAATTTCTTGTGAAGTATATATATCTATATGAATTTAATATTTTTTTGAAAAAACAAATAATTCATACTGTCGGATTAACTTCCATTTAACTTCATATATATATATATATTATATATATGATATATATTATATATATATATATATATACACTTTTTTTAATCATACAAATATCCTGGTGATATTATTCCATTTTCTAAGAGTTAAATACTTACGATTTTGTTGTATGACAATTTCTTTTCTTTTTTCTTTCTTTTTTTTCTAAAACGTTTTTGAATTTTTTTCAATCATTATTCGTATATTATTGAGTTTTTAGAAAATACCGTTTAAAATTTTTGAAATAGTTTTTGGGGTATTAAATTCTTCTACATCATCAAAACCTGAAATTCTTCAGTACATTAATTTAGAAACAGAATGTATTACAGGCATCATATTATTTATGTTTGCTTTGGTGATATAGTGACTCTCATGAATGAAGACTAAGAATTGATAAGTTTTAAAACAAAAGTTTTACTCCCTTATTTATTACTTGGTTTAGGTAATATTAAGCAAGCGTTCTTCAGTTTTTTATTTACTCATCTCTATTTCTCCCCCTCCCTGTCTCTCCCCTCTCATATCCCTTTCTTCTTTCCACTTCGTTTATTTCAACCCTCTCTCAATTTTATCTTTCTTTGCTTCCCATCCATCCAATTCTATTCCATTGAAACAGGATGAATACGCAATCTGAAGTAGCGCATCACTTCCGTTCATGGACTCTCTTCCTCTCTCTTTCTCTGCCCTTCTCGCTCTCTTTCTTATTATACTCTTTTATGATGTGCTGTTGTTCTTGTTGCTTTCCATTTCGTTTCTCACAATCTAAACGAATGATACATTAGTACAGGCCTAAACAACACGAGATACAAGCGCATATATATAAAATAATGAAAAGAAATGCAAATAAGAAAGTTAGAGTAAAAAGTGTTTGATGCTATTAATACAGAGCAATGTATCCAAAACTTATTCAATCAAAATATAAGGAGTTAATTAAATGGCACGTGTGATGCGCTGACTCTGAATATGACCGACTGCAATTCTGGCTAAAGAATCTCTCCATCAGAAGAAAGTCATTTCTTATCCAGTGTGGACTTTTATATGACTACTAAACGTGACTTACTTGAAAAAGAAGAGCCACAGAATTCACAAGAAATGGCTTCTCTCCTGTGTGTAATTCGTGTAGAATCACCAAATCAATTACGTGTAAAGAAGAGCCACACACTGTACAAGTTATGGCTTCTCCCCTGTATGTGTTCGTATATTGCTTGTCATGTGATCTTCTA
>CM042177.1:51656795-51684295 GCA_023376005.1 Doryteuthis pealeii
AGAAGAGAGACTACACCAGTAATATTATTTTCTGTTTTGGTGAATATGTTAATCTATTGAAAAGTGATAGTTACATTGATTTATAATGAGAGTATAATACAACCAGTAATATTATTTTCTGTTTTGGTGAATATGTTAGTCTATTGAAAGTGATAGTTACATTGATTTATAATGAGAGTATAATACAACCAGTAATATTATTTTCTGTTTTGGTGAATATGTTAATCTATTGAAAGTGATAGTTACATTGATTTATAATGAGAGTATAATACAACCAGTAATATTATTTTCTGTTTTGGTGAATATGTTAATCTATTGAAAGTGATAGTTACATTGATTTATAATGAGAGTATAATACAACCAGTAATATTATTTTCTGTTTTGGTGAATATGTTAGTCTATTGAAAGTGATAGTTACATTGATTTATAATGAGAGTATAATACAACCAGTAATATTATTTTCTGTTTTGGTGAATATGTTAGTCTATTGAAAGTGATAGTTACATTGATTTATAATGAGAGTATAATACAACCAGTAATATTATTTTCTGTTTGGTGAATATGTTAATCTATTGAAAGTGATAGTTACATTGATTTATAATGAGAGTATAATACAACCAGTAATATTATTTTCTGTTTTGGTGAATATGTTAATCTATTGAAAGTGATAGTTACATTGATTTATAATGAGAGTATAATACAACCAGTAATATTATTTTCTGTTTTGGTGAATATGTTAATCTATTGAAAGTGATAGTTACATTGATTTATAATGAGAGTATAATACAACCAGTAATATTATTTTCTGTTTTGGTGAATATGTTAGTCTATTGAAAGTGATAGTTACATTGATTTATAATGAGAGTATAATACAACCAGTAATATTATTTTCTGTTTTGGTGAATATGTTAGTCTATTGAAAGTGATAGTTACATTGATTTATAATGAGAGTTTAATACAACCAGTAATATTATTTTCTGTTTTGGTGAATATGTTAGTCTATTGAAAGTGATAGTTACATTGATTTATAATGAGAGTATAATACAACCAGTAATATTATTTTCTGTTTTGGTGAATATGTTAGTCTATTGAAAGTGATAGTTACATTGATTTATAATGAGAGTATAATACAACCAGTAATATTATTTTCTGTTTTGGTGAATATGTTAATCTATTGAAAGTGATAGTTACATTTGATTTATAATGAGAGTATAATACAACCAGTAATATTATTTTCTGTTTTGGTGAATATGTTAATCTATTGAAAGTGATAGTTACATTGATTTATAATGAGAGTATAATACAACCAGTAATATTATTTTCTGTTTTGGTGAATATGTTAGTCTATTGAAAGTGATAGTTACATTGATTTTATAATGAGAGTATAATACAACCAGTAATATTATTTTCTGTTTTGGTGAATATGTTAGTCTATTGAAAGTGATAGTTACATTGATTTATAATGAGAGTATAATACAACCAGTAATATTATTTTCTGTTTTGGTGAATATGTTAATCTATTGAAAGTGATAGTTACATTGATTTATAATGAGAGTATAATACAACCAGTAATATTATTTTCTGTTTTGGTGAATATGTTAGTCTATTGAAAGTGATAGTTACATTGATTTATAATGAGAGTATAATACAACCAGTAATATTATTTTCTGTTTTGGTGATATGTTAACTATGAAAGTGATAGTTACATTGATTTATAATGAGAGTATAATACAGCCAGTAATATTATTTTCTGTTTTGGTGAATATGTTAGTCTATTGAAAGTGATAGTTACATTGATTTATAATGAGAGTATAATAGAACCAGTAATATTATTTTCTGTTTTGGTGAATATGTTAGTCTATTGAAAGTGATAGTTACATTGATTTATAATGAGAGTTTAATACAACCAGTAATATTATTTTCTGTTTTGGTGAATATGTTAATCTATTGAAAGTGATAGTTACATTGATTTATAATGAGAGTATAATACAACCAGTAATATTATTTTCTGTTTTGGTGAATATGTTAGTCTATTGAAAGTGATAGTTACATTGATTTATAATGAGAGTATAATACAACCAGTAATATTATTTTCTGTTTTGGTGAATATGTTAGTCTATTGAAAGTGATAGTTACATTGATTTATAATGAGAGTATAATACAACCAGTAATATTATTTTCTGTTTTGGTGAATATGTTAGTCTATTGAAAGTGATAGTTACATTGATTTATAATGAGAGTATAATACAACCAGTAATATTATTTTTCTGTTTTGGTGAATATGTTATCTATTGAAAGTGATAGTTACATTGATTTATAATGAGAGTTTAATACAACCAGTAATATTATTTTCTGTTTTGGTGAATATGTTAGTCTATTGAAAGTGATAGTTACATTGATTTATAATGAGAGTATAATACAACCAGTAATATTATTTTCTGTTTTGGTGAATATGTTAGTCTATTGAAAGTGATAGTTACATTGATTTATAATGAGAGTATAATACAACCAGTAATATTATTTTCTGTTTTGGTGAATATGTTAGTCTATTGAAAGTGATAGTTACATTGATTTATAATGAGAGTATAATACAACCAGTAATATTATTTTCTGTTTTGGTGATATGTTAGTCTATTGAAAGTGATAGTTACATTGATTTATAATGAGAGTATAATACAACCAGTAATATTATTTTCTGTTTTGGTGAATATGTTAGTCTATTGAAAGTGATAGTTACATTGATTTATAATGAGAGTATAATACAACCAGTAATATTATTTTCTGTTTTGGTGAATATGTTACTCTATTGAAAGTGATAGTTACATTGATTTATAATGAGAGTATAATACAGCCAGTAATATTATTTTCTGTTTTGGTGAATATGTTAGTCTATTGAAAGTGATAGTTACATTGATTTATAATGAGAGTATAATACAACCAGTAATATTATTTTCTGTTTTGGTGAATATGTTAGTCTATTGAAAGTGATAGTTACATTGATTTATAATGAGAGTATAATAGAACCAGTAATATTATTTTCTGTTTTGGTGAATATGTTAGTCTATTGAAAGTGATAGTTACATTGATTTATAATGAGAGTATAATACAACCAGTAATATTACTTATTTTCTCTTTTGGTGATTATTGTGACAATGACATTTTTCATTGAAAATGTTGAAAGAATATTTAAAAAATGCAAAAAAGAAAAGTAACTTAATATAAAATGCAGTAAAGTCAGTAATTAAAGAATATTTAAAAAATGCAAAAAAGAAAAGTAACTTATATAAAAATGCAGTAAAGTCAGTAATTAAAGCATTGAACATATTTATTCATATTCAATGATTGGGTACATTTCCTTAAAAAACAAAAACAAGAAAATATTTAAATTGCAGATTATTACGATTTTGTTTCCAAATGAATTACTTTTCTCAAATATTTTTTTTTCTATGAAGTTTAGATGAATAATTTTTCTTATCTTCACCAATCCACAGTTTTTTAAGGAAATTTAACTTGATATCCACCTTGAAAAGTTCAAGAAACATTTTATTAATAACATGAATCTTTTTTAGGCAAATATCACACAGGAATACTTTTAAAGAGATATAGGTAATAAATAAGATTAAATAATCTTTGATAATATAATGAAAATAAAAAGAATTGTGACATTGTTGGAGATTCAGCTGCTACTACAGACACATAATCTTCATTATAATAAACTAGCAAAAAATAAAAATAAAGAATAAGTGTCCTAAGCACAAGTATTTATTTTTTTAAAGTAATAACAAGGGAAAAATTCCTGATATTTTCACAAACTCCAACAAATGAAATACTTTATTTAAAATCTTTCCATATTCGATATTAAAGTCATATTTTCATATATCTGCTAAACAATGAAAAAATAAGTAAAGATTTTCTTATATAAAATCCTCTATAATCTAAGAAAATCCACATTTTACATTTGTGAATATTGAATATATCTGTGCATATTGAATTATATAATTCTTTGTAAACATCAATTCTTTATTACTTTTCTTTCACTTAAAGTTAAAATCTGTAATGAATAAAGATTTTCAATCCAAATGAAATAATTCCCTGAATTTGAATACAGTATTTTCTTGGTGACCTGGATTTACAAAAAATCAAATTTGAAGTGATGTAAGCAAACAAATAATGGAGAAAAGCATATTCTTGAGAAGTATGGAGTTGGGTTTTTTTTCCACAGAAATCAGATTGGTGGAGTATATACAAATAAACATGGGAGAGAATTCATTTTATCAATTACTGATGTAGCTGTCTCAAATGATTATGGCCTCAATAGAGCTAAGTGGGGAAAAGATCACAAAATACCAAGACCTCAAGAATGACCTAAAAACAACTTGGTAATTGAAAGAAATAGACATCATACCCGATGTGATTGGGGCAACTGGACTGGTGAAGCAAAACTTGAAAAAATACCTTGAAACAATACCAGGGAAGCCAAGCTGCTATGAAGAACAAATAACAGTTATCAAAAGAACATGTTCCATCCTAAAACGATCCTGAGGATACAAATACTGTTTATAAAGGAATCAAGCATAAGCAAACAAATAATGGAAAAAAGCATATTCTTGAAAAGCATATTTTCAAGACGTATGGAGTTTTTTTTCCACAGAAATCAGATTGGTGGAGTATATAGAGATAAACATGGGAGAGAAATCATATGCGAACACACAGAGGAGAAAAACCCCATTCTTTTAAAGAGTGTGGCTCTTCCTTTTTACATAAATCAACTTTGAGATGCATATGCGAACACACACAGCAGAGAAGCCACATTCTTGTGACATGTGTGGTTCTTCCTTTTTACAAAAATCAGCTTTGAGGATGCATATGCGAACACACACAGCAGAGATAACAAAATACCAGGACCTCAAGAATGACCTAAAAACAACTTGGTCATTGAAAGAAATTGACATCATACCCGTTGTGGTTGGGGCAACTGGACTGGTGAAACAAAACCTAAAAAAATACCTAGAATCAATACCAGGGAAGCCAAGCTGCTGTGAAGTGCAAATAGCAGCCATCAAAGGAACATGCTCCATCCTAAAAAGATCATTAGGATACAAGTACTATTTATAAAGGAATCAAGTGTTAGCCCCAGGACAGGGGCCCCTTGACTTCTAAAAAAACTAATAAGAAAATAAAACAAAAAAAACAGAGAAGCTACATTCTTGTGACATGTGTGGTTCTTTCTTTTTGTAAAAATCAAGTTTTATGATGCATATGCGAACACAAGCAGAAAAGTTCCATTCTTGTGAATCAACTCTGGGAATGCATATGTGCGCACAAATAGGAGAGAAGCCACATTCTTTTAAATTGTGTATTTTGACGTGCGTGGCTTCTTTTTTTTTCCCGGACAAATCAAGCTTGGTGATGCATATGTGAACATATAAAGAAAATCCTGTGACGTATTTGCCTCTTACTTTTCAAAAAACCTGATTTGGTGAGACATATGCGAATCTACCTCCACTGGAAAATCTGTGGAGAAATGCAGCTTGAGAGAACACAGTACATCTGGGAACATGAGCCTCCACCAATAACATCAAATGGAAAGGTGACTGTGTTCTATGACAAAATAATCCAGACAGGCAGATATATAAAAGACAAAGCCATTAAACCAGACATTGTCATCTGGGATAAACGAAAAAAAAACTGCTCTTATTATTGATGTAGCTGTCCCAAATGACTATGGCCTAAATAGAGCGGAACGAGAAAAGATAACAAAATACCAGGACCTCAAGAATGACCTAAAAACAACTTGGTCATTGAAAGAAATTGACATCATACCCGTTGTGGTTGGGGCAACTGGACTGGTGAAACAAAACCTAAAAAAATACCTAGAATCAATACCAGGGAAGCCAAGCTGCTGTGAAGTGCAAATAGCAGCCATCAAAGGAACATGCTCCATCCTAAAAAGATCATTAGGATACAAGTACTATCTGTAAAGGAATCAAGTGTTAGCCCCAGGACAGGGGCCCCTTGACTTCTAAAAAACTAATAAGAAAATGAAACAAAAAAAGAGAGAAGTCCTAAAACACTAAGATTTCATCAATCAAATTCATTACATATGAATAGTATCAATATAAAGCAGACCCTTCGTGCATCGTCTAAGATGGATGTCTAGGGTTGGGCAAGCAATTAGGCACTTATAAGAGGATGGAGGATATCATTCTAGCAGTGGCCGCCTGGCAAATGTAAAATGAGGGAGCTAAACACCTTCCCATGGATAGTATATGGTGCTTCAGATGCAACAGCTTTAACCAAGTTGTGAAAAGTTGTTTGAGGTAAGAAGATGTTAATGATAACAATGTAGAACTATGTGCTGTTTCTATTGTCATAATGTAAGTAGTATAAGCGAAAACTCTCGACTTGAAAAGAAGAGATACATAAGTGGAAGCATCTTCTCTGGAAGAAGCAAATACCTATATTTATATCTCTCATTGTCTTTCTCTCACCCTCTCTATATACCTTACTGTCTTTCTTTCGCCCTCTGGAACTTTATAAATGAATATTTTATATATAAATTAGAATCCCTTGTGTCTGTGAATAGTCTGCCTAACCAAGGATAAAGATTCCAGCCTGCCTTACAATTTTCTCATACCTAAAAGGAGAAGAGATGAATTCATGGTTTTCCCAAGGGCTTTAGTGCAAAGTGAAATGCAATTAATAAGTTTCCAATTCTATTTTCTTACAATGATAACCATTACGCTAAGTATGCTTAATGCAATAATATTGCTAGTCACAAATTTGCATTGTTCAATATATATATATATATGTTCAATGAACTATGCATTAAAACCTACTGCACTATTACATCATAATATAATTAGATTTTTCAATATATTTTCATTTTGAAGTAACTGCAGGTTTTATTGATAACACAATTATTTGGTAATAAGTTGTATGTGTTTTGCATCTTGTTCATTTAACAGTTTGTGAAGCTCCAGTTGTTAATGTTTCCACAAATTGTGAATGTGCAGGTAAAAAAAAAAGAAAGTCCAATATTGTTCTGTTCATTACAAACTCCAGTAGTTCATTATTTGAAGAACCTTCTACAAACACAGGTTCACAAACTCCAATTGGTGAAAGGTTAATCAAATATGATCAGGGTGTAGCTTCAAAGTTTGTGTGCATTTAAAAAAACCCTCTTCTTTGGTGGTTCACTCCTTCTGAAATAAACAAAATAATTAATTGAAAAATTTACCCATATTTGGTTATATTTTTATAATGTAATTTGAATGAAACTTTAAAATTAATCTTGTAAACTGACATAATTATAAATAAATGTTTACTTACTTAACTAAAAAAAATATTTTTATAGCCTCTTCCCTCACCTCCAATTCATCCAACTTCAATATTGAGAAAAAATATTTTCTGGAAGGAAATAAAAAAGCATTTATTATCCTTTGTAATTTCAAACCAACTAACTGCATTTATTTCAACTATCAATTTTACAATGCTATGCAATTTTTACTTGAAGAATGTCACCTAAACAGGTATTACACTCAAAAGATAATTTTGACAAAACCCCACAAAATAAAAACAAATTTACTGAAATTGGACAATCTAAATAGAAGTTATTGGCTTTCAGGAATCCCATTCCTCTGCCATCCAAATTTCCATTTTTTTCTTGTTTAGGTATACTGGTGTAGCAAGTGTCATCCCATGATGGGATGTACATGAGTCCAAAGGGGTTATCTTAACTTGCTGACAGGCTTTTGCATATAGGTGGCTGGGGTATTTAAGCATTAGTCTGGGTATTCTCAGTCCCCTTTCTCTTGGTCCAGCAACCACCTACACATGGCATAAACAACGGGTGTCTATAACCCAACCAACCAACTATCAGTAAGTGACATTCCTTCATGAACTCTGTATCACTTCTTTAGAACTTAGTCCAACATCCTTTGTGTATCTCTATGTATCTCTTTCTACATCTATATTGGACCCTATCATATATGTACTTTCTCCTCATGCTCACAAAATAAAGTCTATGTTTGTTATTATATATAACTTCTTTGTCAGATTATTTCACGTACACATATTGTTGTATAGCCTTCATTTACTTCTTTACGTCTTACTTGCTTCTATATCTTGGACATCTATTCTTCTGGCCGGCTTTGCTATTCTGATCGTCTATCATCTTGGACTGGTCTAGCATCTGGTGTTGACTTGGGGATTCCGGTCTGGTCTTCTATGGGGATTCCTCCTTATCAGAAGCCCTGTGTCATTGTTAGTTTTTAGGTAATAAACACAAGACTTCGATTTACTTTTGATCTTATTTTATTTGTAAGTCCCCAACCAGACAATCTGCGCAGATGAGGGACCGCGTGTATAACACGACTTACCCCTTCGAGCTCGCTGCTACCTTCTGAGTCTTACTTACTATTACTTAAACCAGAAGACAGGGTCTTCTATGCCTTCCGGTTCTCACGATTTATCCCTGGAAGGCAAGGTGAGAGTGAGGTCAAGCGTTGTCACTCATCCTTCAAGGCCGTGGGCTGCACTAATCGCCATTATGTTTCTACAATACCTTATATAAGTATTAGGGATCCAATAATTATGTAACAATATGTACCCGAGTTGGAAGGTTACTTTGAGTCTTCTAATGTATCATAAGAACATCTTAATCTTATACTGGGAATGAGTTTAATACTAGTAAATTTTATTTTTGGTACCAGAGCTACAATAAAATTCAAAACAAGTTTAACTTGGGGCTAGGTTATGCAATTCCCACCCAGCACATAACCTAACAAGCTGTTTGTTCCAACACACAACAAAATATGTGTTTCCTCCATAACAATATTTAAGATAAATAAAAAAATTACTTACACTCAGAAGGAAATTCTATTCTTTCATTGGATATCAGTTTTTCTTTTCTTCTTTGCCAATTTAATATCTTTAATCAGAATTAGGAAAAAAATGTTTAATAAGAATTTCTACCTTCAAGATGTTTAGAATTCACTATTGAATTTTTATGTGAATAAAAATAAGTCAATTGAATAAAAGAAAAGCTTTTTTTTTCCATCAATTTAAAGAAAAATATTATTTTTAGAATTTCAAAAAGATAATAAAAAGAATATGCTACAAAAATTATTTTTTGAACTTTAAAAAATTAACTTAAATTTTAAAAGATTTTTTAATGTGTTTTGGTTTTGATCTTTCTAGAAATGTAAAAATAAGGGACTGGAATTTTTTTCCTTTTATTTAAATGACCCTGTTAAAATTTTTATAAGCTCATATTTCCATTAATAAATATATTTGATGTGACATCAGCAGGAGCTCAGACTCCGCCCACTTCTGCCCAAGCTATTTCCCGCTTTTTTTAACTTTATTGTAAAAATTAATCAGTTCGTAATAAACCATTGTTGAATTTACCTCATGTATTAACGTCTCCTGACATTCTCTTTCCACCTTGTGTGTCCATCTCCTCACCTTATCTTTCCACCTTGTGTGTCCATCTCCTCACCTTATCTTTTTACCTTGTGTGCCCATCTCCTCACCTCACCTTTTTACCTTGTGTGTCCATCTCCTCACCTTATCTTTTTACCTTTTGTAAATTCTGTTATTTCACGCATTATTTCCATTATGCAACACTCAACATCAACACACACACACACACACAAATAAAAAAAAAACTATTATACCATATTTTAGTTCACATGTTGTCATTTACTAAGCTGAGCCTAGTTTAGCACAAGGTCAGAAATGTGGGGCGCCAAATTCACTTACAATCGTCTGGTAGACTACCCCCTTTAATCATTAGAAAACGCAAAGTACCACTCCTAACTCAGTTCACATGCTAGGAGAAATAAACAATACAGCGCTGCCTTGACTTACGAGTGACCCAACTTATGAGTTTTCCGAGTCACTCGGTCGAATTCTTTTTGTTTTTTGTTGAGAGCTAAAATTTGAAGTACGTTCCGCCAAAGATAAATATTATCTATTTAAAAAAGAACCATTAAAACATATTACAACACATAATTTATTACACTCTATTTTATTGTTTTTATACAACACAGTGCCATTTATCTTATCAAAAAAACGTAACAAAAAAATTAAGGTGAATTTCTTTTAGGGGGAGTGGGATCTAAAACGGATTAATAGCATTTCAGTATATTTCAATGGAGAAAATTGATTTGATATACGAGGCAATTGAGTTACGATCGGAACGAATTAAACTCGTAAGTCAAGGTATCACTGTATATGAAAATGATTGATAAAAAAAAATATTCTTAAAACGAAAATAAGCTATTCATTATAAAACAATGTCCTTAGTAAATAAAGTGATAAAAATTTAATTAAAATAGGGAAATTCACTGTTTTTTTAAAAAATTTTTTTGAAATTTTAAAGAATTATTACATCACTAACACAAAATTTGACATGATTAGGGGACAATATACAAAACAATCTAGTTTATTGAATCAGTTATACATTATATTTAGGTATAATCAATTTGTTGCTGACTCTAAAAAAAGGGTGATCTAAGGAAATTCTTCTAAAAATCACATAAAATAAACTAATTATCCGATTTTAAACTTTCAGTATTTGAAGTAATAAAAGACAAACATTTATTGTAAATAAATGTTTACTAAATTGAAAAGGCTAATAATTTTTTTCGTTAGTTTTTGTTTTGCGCATTGACCCCCCGTACAAATGTCTTTGTAATTTTTTTGGGGGGATATAAATAAATTTTACATTTTTGGAAAGACAATTTAATTATGGAACATATGTAAAAAAATAAATAAATTGCTACAAATTCGGTTTTGGTAATTGGGCATCTTAAACATTAGAAACTTATATATGAAAAAATTATGTATATTTATTTTTGTTTTTCTACAGATTTTTATATTAAAAGTTCCTGTTGTCTCCTTTTTTTCAGAGATTTTTAAAAATTTATAAAATGTAAAATAAATACTTTTGTTTAGTGGTTCACAAAATCGTATTTATTTAATAAAAATAAAAATTGTATAAAAAATATCTAGCTAAAAGTAATAACATAATATATTTCGGTATTTATTTTTAAAAATTTTGAAAATAATGTTTGAATTAAAAATTGTCGTCATTCTTATTAATGGAGGGATATAAGGGAAATAATACTCTTTGTTTTGGGGGTGGGGGAAAAGTTGTTGAGGCGCTGGCTGATGGTGTAAATAAGTTATTATCTTAATTTTTTTTTGTTTATTTAAAAAAAATATCTCGTCCTACATAATGGCCAAATTTGTGTTTTGTAAATTAGTATTTCATTCTCCTAACTTAGATATCTATTTATCATTTTTAATAAAGAACTAAGAATATAATATCAAAACAATTAAAAGAAAATTAAATTTAAATAGAATAATGTTGCTAATAGAACAGTGTTATAATTCTTCCAAGTTCTAGCTATATTTTAGGAATAGGAATTATATTAATAATAGTCAGATAAAATTTATTAAGTATGAATAAAATAATAATAATATGTCACGTATGATTCTCCATAAAAAATTTTATTGAGGCACTGGCAGATGGTGTAAATAAGTTTTTATTTTGATTTTTTTATTGTTTCTTTATTTTGTGTATTGTATTACCAAAAAAAATAATCTCGTCATAGTAGACTCTAAGAATTTTACAAGTACATAATGGCCAAATTTGTGTTTTGTAAATTAGTATTTCATTCTCCTAACTTAGATATCTATTTATCATTTTTAATAAAGAACTAAGAATATAATATTAGAACAATTAAAACAAATTTAAATTTAAATAGAATAATGTTGCTAATAGAACAGTGTTATAATTCTTCCAAGTTCTTGCCATGTTTTAGGAATAGGAATTATATCAATAATAGTCAGATAAAATTTATTAAGTATGAATAAAATAATAATAATATGTCACGTATGATTCTCCATAAAAAATTAATCGTTCACGTCAAGATGCGATAACTATGTCAACAAAGATTAAGAATTTATGGGAATTTAAATTAAAATGCAAAAAATTAGGTTTTATGTAACAGAATTTTTTTTTTCTTTTTTATAACACTAAGTACCACCAATTTTACCATGTGAAATTTAACCCCCCCCCCTACATTTAACACAATGAAACTTGCAGAAAATTTAATATTTTCTTGAAAAAATTTTTTCCATTCGAAAGAAAACACATTAAATAAACTCCTGATAATTTAAAAAAATTTTTCACCTTAGGGAAATAATGAAAATTATGATTGAAAAACAATGTTTTCATTTTTGCACTGTTAAATCAACTGAAATTTAACGTAGCTAAAAACAAGTTACGATAAGAGGTTTTTTAAAAAATTCTATGAAAAATCAATTAATAATCTGATTTTCACGAAAATTTCCATAAATGTTTACCATTGGATGTAAATACATCTGAAATAGTTTTTTTTCTAAAATATATTAGGGGAAATATTTTTTACGAGGTCTATCCACCCCCCTATTTTATTTTATGAGATAAAAAAAATGACGTGTCAGAAAATTTTTTTCTTTTTTTCTATAAAGATAAGAGTCTGAATAACTATATCAATGAAATTGTATAACGTACAAGGTGTAGTTTTTTTTAGGAAAAATTAATTAAATCGGAAATAAAAAGTGCAAAAAAAACGTCATAATATTAATATTTTAAACTTTTTTTTACTTTTGTAATTGGTATGTACTATATTCTATTAAATTGTCAAAAAAAAATTTTTTTTCTAAAAAATTAATTTTTAAGAGATTTTCGATCTTTTGAGTGATTAAATATTTTTATTTTCTGCATGAAATAAATTAAATAATTTTTTTTTCTGCGTCAAAAAATCGAACTTTTCACGGATATTTAAATATATGAATTTTAGAATTCAGGTGAACTAAAAGTTGGTCCAATCCGAGCTCGATTAATATTTTTAAAAGAATTTGTAATTTTTATTGTTGAATAGTAATGTGTGATTCTTAGAATATACGGAAGAGCAAAACTGACATATTGGTTTTGTTTTTATATAAAGAGACGAGACGCTTCTCAGTAACCAAAGTTTGTTTTTCTTAGTGCAAAAAATATTTTATTTAACTTTTTCGACTAATTAGAATAAAAAGTAAATATATATCGTTTAGAAAAAATATTCAAATTTTCATTTTATTTTCGATTTTAAAAATTAATACCAAAACCGAAGACATCTTTTTTTTAACGTCAATTGCACTGAAATTTTAATATTAATTTTTTTCAAGTTCTTATTCATTTTAATAGTAAATTTTAATATTAAAGTTTTTAAAGATTTTATTCATTTTAATAGTAAATTTTGGCTAAAAAAAAGTATTGTCTGTTACATCCAACCATATGCAGAGAGATCATCGTAAGAGGGTAATAATATGTAATTTTTTCTGTCTAAATTTCGGCCTGAAAATTACCCTTTCGCATGTAATACGGAAAGGTTTATTTATTTTTTAAGATAACAATGTAATTTTTCCCAATCGGATAATTTGATATTTGAAATAACTGTTTTTCTTTGTAACAACCCTGTACGATCTTTAATTGTTTTTTACGATATTTTTGATAAACAAAGTTCGGAAATATTTATTTCTGTTTTATTCAAGATGGTCTAAACTGGTCAATTGGTGGTCCCTATATAACACATACACTTGGAATTGTTCTTTATATTAAACGTAAAAAAAAAACATTAAAAAATTAATTTTCCATCTTTTATTGACGTTTTAAAAATTTTTTTTTAACAAATCGCGCGCTTTTTTGAAGCCCGTATTTTAGGTATACCTAATTATATTTAACCAGATATATTTACATTTTTAAATAGTTGACACAAATTTACTTACAAGTGAGTAATATACGTGTTTAATAGGTACCACCAATTTGACCCTGTGCAATTTATCCCCCCTACATTTAACACAATGAAACTTGCAGAAAAAATAATATTTTCTTGAAAAGATTTTTTCCATTCGAAAGAAAAAACATTAAACAAACTCCTGATGATTTTTTAAATTTTTTATCAGCTTACGAAAATAATGAAAATTATGATTGAAAAACAATGTTTTCATTTTTGCACTGTTAAATCAACTGAAATTTAACGTAGCTAAAAACAAGTTACGATAAGAGGATTTTTTAAAAATTCTATGAAAAATCAATTAATAATCTGATTTTCACGAAAATTTCCATAAATGTTTACCATTGGATGTAAATACATCTGAAATAGTTTTTTTCTAAAATATATTAGGGGAAATATTTTTTACGAGGTCTATTCCCCCCCCCCATATTTTATTTTATGAGATAAAAAAAAATGACGCGTCAGAAAATTTTTTTTTCTTTTTTTCTATAAAGATAAGAGTCTGAATAACTATATCAATGAAATTGTATGAATGTACGACGTCTAGTTTTTTGAGGAAAAATTAATGAAATCGGAAATAAAAAGTGCAAAAAAATGTCATAATATTAATATTTGAAAACTTTTTTTTGCTTTTATAATTGGTATGTACTATATTCTATTAAAATGTCAACAAAAAAAATTTTTTTTTTAAGAAATTAATTTTTAAGGGATTTTCAATCTTTTGTGTGATTAAATATTTTTATTTTCTGCGTGAAATAAATTAAATTTTTTTTTTCCTGCGTCAAAAAATCGAATTTTTCACGGATATTTAAAAATATGAATTTTATAATTCAGGTGCACTAAACATTGGTCCGATACGAGCTCGATTAATATTTTTAAAAGAATTTGTAATTTTTGTTGTTGAATAGTAATGTGTGATTCTTAGAATGTACGGAAGAGCATTGCTGACATTTGTTTTACAAAGAGACGAGACGCTTCTAAGTAACCAAAGTTTGTTCCTGTTAGGCTGACAGTGTTAGCGTGAAAAAAATTATTTTATTTAACTTTTTTCAATAATTAAAATAAAAAGTAAGTATAATAGATTATTTTATCAGTTTTTCTCTTAGAAAAAATATTCAAATTTTCATTCCATACTTTTACGGGTTATCGTAAAAGGGAAATAATTACTAACTTTTCTGTCTATATTACGGTCTGAAAATTACCCTTTCGCATGTAATACGGGCAGGTTTGTTTATTTTTTAAGATAACGATGTAATTTTTCCCAATCGGATAATTTGATCTTTGAATTAACTATTTTTCTTTGTAACAACCCTGTACGATCTTTTTTTTACGATATTTTTGATAAACAAAGTTCGGAAATATCTATTTCCGTTTTATTCAAGATGGCATAAACGGTCTGGTGGTACCTAGTGTTTAAGTCTTCAGTATTGTTTTCGTATTTATTGGATGACAATACATCACCCTCCACACGAGGGTGAAATAAGAAGAAAATACTTTTAAAATTACTTACAGTGAAAAGGAAATTCAACCTTTTTCGTTGGATATTAGTTTTCTTCTTCTCTTCATCGGCAATGAAATATTTTTAATAAGAATGACGAAGTTTTGATTCATTTTAAAACAACAGTGAGCAAGTCAATTTCGTTTCTTTGTTTTTGACCGTTCTATTTTTATCACCGGTGTTCGGACTTCCTGTTCCCTGCTGACTAATGTACCTTCATAGGGTCCGAAATTACATTTTCTCTTTGATGGAAAAAATGCATTTTCCATAATTCAGCCGGCCTTTTTTTTTATTCACTGAAAAATTTTATATTGAATTTAAAACGTCTAGAAATTCTAGTAGATATCTGGAAATTCTAGTATCATGTTGATGGATTGTATCATGTAGTGATGTCTAGAAATTTCTAGTATGTAGATGGATTGTATCGTGTATTGATGTCTAGAAATTCTAGTAGATATCTAGAAATTCTCGTATCATGTTGATGGGTTGTATCATGTATTGATGTCTAGAAATTTCTAGTAGATATCTAGAAATTATAGTATCATGTTTTGATGTCTAGAAATTTCTAGTATCGTGTAAGAGGAATAAATAGTCGGAAGGATTTTGAAGAGAATTGTATGGGAGGTTTGTTTACGTTTTGACAGTTTTACCAGTTTGGTGGAAGTTCTGTGTGAAATAATTCTGTCTCAATTAAGAGTAACCCTAGAAGGGTGTCTGTACTCTCATGTGCGTCACTGTCTTTAATAACTAGTGAGAGTTATAGTTGTAAGCATGGTTTCTGAGTCAGGTAGTGTTTTTCTTATTAATTCCACATGGTACAATCAATCAATATCCAATATCACTACAGTGCTCATTATAATAAATGATAAAATATAAAATTGCATGTGACCTCTAACTCTGGCCTTCATGAGAAATATTTTCATTTTAATGATATAAAAATAATGTGTTGAGCTTAAAAGTCTCTGACAACTTGCGGTGATGTGGGTTAGTTGACTCATAGTGTTAGTAGAATGAGAACATAAGACGTATTTTAACGGAGGTACAATATACACGTGCTTACACGTCGCTTTACTTCACGGAACAGAATGGTACAAGGAAACATAGACAAAGGGAAAATGAAATACGCACCAATTCTCATGGCGCCAGTGGTCGTCGCGTACTAATGTCATCATGTAGTTCTGGTTACACAACATAGGCATCTGAAGGAACTATTTTAGTAGGTAAAATCTAACAATGTGACCTCCAACTCTATTTGGCCTTCATGAGAAATATTTTCATTTTAATGATATAAAAATAATACAATTTTACACAAAAAATGATATTGTAAGGAATGTTCAAAATATATACTTGATATACATATAACTCCGACGAAGGTTAACAGACAAAACATTTAATATATACAGCACATGGATATGAAGATACAACGTACATAGTAAAAGAGTACATATATAAAGATAAAGACACATTCATGAATGGTACAAGATAACATATAAAAGTACAGACATGAGACTAGAGATAGTCCATGCTGTAAAGAACTTACAATAATGTAAGGGGGGCGGAGCCCCAACGAGAGGGGTTAGATAAAATCTACCCCATGTGGCTCGTAGTTGCTGAAACAGGAAAAGAGGCCGAAAGGGTTTGAACCCGGCGCTTAAATACTCTAGCACCCTAGCGGGCACCAGCAAACTAAATCGGGCAGACAACTCCACCAGGCAAATACAAACTAACACTACAATATTAACATCAAGGCTCTTACCTTTGGTGTATGTGGACATTGCTTTCAGTAGATAAGATATTGCTGCCACAGTATATGAACTGGTCTAATAATTTCAGAGAACTGTCATTAAATTAGGTGATAGCACTATCTTGATTAAAACACATTTATTCATGTAGAGTCCAATGCATTGAATGTCAGCTAAGTTGGGAAATGATGACATGTTTTTTTCTAGGACATTGTAATTTTATTTTAGGATTTGATGAAAAGCTTGAATTAGGGATTGTTGCACTTTCATATGTAAATTACATACAACCAATGTCCAATATCACTAAAGTCCTCATTATAATAAATAACAAAATATAAAATTGTATGCGACCTCCAACTCTGGCCTTCATGAAAATTTATCAGAAAAGTATAATTTTACACAAAAAATGATATTAACTTCAAGGCTCTTAAACATAGTTTCTGGATTGTTCCAAAGAGGATAAAAGTCTTCATTAAGAGCGTCTTATTTGAACCTACTTTGGATTCATTTCAGAATTTATTCATCATATCGCAGTGGAACTAATCTTCTTGGAACTTGGAATCAAATTCTATAAACCGGCTGAGCCAAAATATAAAACTGATATGGCAGATGGAGACAAAATCGTAGAGTGACAAAAATACGAGCTGTTGATTTAGCAAAATTCAACCCACGTCAACACCCACCCAACATAGTTCCTTTCATGGGAAGTTCTGTGCATATGAATTGAATAAATGTACCAATTAATCACACACACACACACACACACATTTATGTATTTTTTTTTTCAGGAGAGAATGTATATAAAAAAAGCTGAATTTATCTGTATACCATTTTCAATAAAGAACGTGATCTGACGAATCTCAGAGGTTTTCAGATACCCTTGGGTGGAAATGGACCATAATCACTTAATACCAGAGTTTTAACTTTTTGTCTTTACTAATATATATAATATATATATATATATATATATATTTATTTGTCTTTACTAATATATATATATATATATTGTAAATGCAAGATAATTATCTCCCTTGTTTTGTTCGGCCATCCTATTGCATGGGTACAGGCACCGTTTGACACCGGTAAAAGTCACGTGTTTGCGTGGCGTTGGGTTTTAAATTCTTTTAGCCGCAGGATTTGAGGTGGCAAGAAGTTTCATGCTGAAGACCAGTTGCAAACCAGGAGGATAGGTGACAACTCCCGTATTTACCCAAATAAAAGCGTCTTCATCAGTCGGACTCTGTCTTTACTCATTTCCTAGATGGGGCGGCCGTCAAATATATATATATGTCTTTACTAATATATATGTAAATGCAAGATAATTATCTCCCTTGTTTTGTTCGGCCATCCTATTGCATGGGTACAGGACCCTTTTGACACTGGTGAAAGTCACATGTGTGCGTGGCGATGGGTTTGAATTCTTTTCACAGCAGGATTTGAGGCGACAAGAAGGTAAATACATGCTTGGAACTTTTCCTCTTCTTTTTCGATTTTATTAGTTGTATATTAGAGAAATTACATAGCCCTTTGTATTCTATTGTAGTTTCAAGTTGAAGACCAGTTGCAAAACAGGAGGATAGGTGACAACTCCCATATTTACCTAAATAAAAGCGTCTTCAGCAGTCAACTCTGTCATTACTCATTTTCTTGCCTTGGGCAGCCATCACAATATATATATATATATATATATATATATATATTTGTATTGTCTTTACTAATATATATATATATATATATATATATATATATATATATTTAAAGACAAAAAGCATTCAAACTTTGGACCCAGTTTCTGTTGAAAGGAAAGTGAAAATAACTAGGAAGATAAACATTTTTAGCATTTCTTTTAATAATTATGCAACAATAACACTAGATTTGTTTTTCAAAATTAGAAAAAAGCTTTGTCAGTTTGCAAGTTGGCGAAATAATTCATAAAACTTAGATGGTAAAATAAGGTTTCCAGACGGGGGGGGGGGGGGTTAAAAAAAAAGCCTGAAATAATAGCATAATAATACCAGAAGATTTGTTTCTCATATCAACTGAGAAAGACTGAAAAAATTTAAAATTAGAAAAAGTATTGACAGTTTTAAAGTTGGTGCAATAATTCAGAGAACTTAGACGGTAAAATAAGGTTTCCAGAGTGGGGGGGGGGGGGTAAAATAAAAAACCTGACATGATTTTGAGATTTTACCATTCCCTAAGAACCATGCTCATTCACCACAAATTACAAAGTAGGCTGAAGAATGACTGGCTTAATCTAAATTGATTAATATATTAAAGTAACATCTTTTTATGTAATATTACAATGAATATTACGAAATAAGTATGAAAATCCTGCACTTATTTAATGCACATTCTATATGAATAAAAAAACATTTTACAGTAAAAGATGCTCTTCAATATTTAAATTTAATTGAAAATGTACTGGTCCATTTGTACTATATGTATTTATCACAAATACTAAAAGAATTCATAATATCGAAGTTTAAAGTGTTGGTTTATACTTTTTATTGTCTATATACAATGCACCTGAAAATTCACATAGGTTGACAAGAATGTTTGAATATGCCTCAGCAAATGTGATTTTTGTGAAAAGGATGAGTGAAAACCTTAACAAGAATGAGGCTTCTGTCGTGTGTGTGTTCGCATATGCCTCAGGAAATTTGAATTTTGTGAAAAGGAAGAGCCACACACTTTACAAGAATGTGGCTTCTCTCCTGTGTGTATCCGCATATGCCTCCTTAAATCAGGTTTTCGTGAAAAGGAAGAGCCACAAACTTCACAAGAATGTGGCTTCTCACCTGTGTGTACTTGCATATGAAACACCAAACCTGATTTTCGTGAAAAGGATGAATTACATATTTCACAAGAATATGGCTTCTCTCCTGTGTGTATTCGCATATGCCTCACCAAATGGTATTTTTGTGAAAAGGAAGAGCCACACACTTCACAAGAATGTGACTTCTCATCTGTGTGTGTTCGCATATGAATCACCAAATTAGATCTTGCTATAAAGGAAGCATTACACACATCACAACAATATGGCTTCTCTCCTCTGTGTGTTTCCATATGCTTTAGCAAATGACATTTTTGTGAAAAGGATGAGTCACACTCTTTACAAAAATATGGCTTCTCTCCTGTGTGTATTCGCATATGCGTCACCAAATTTGCTTTTACCGAAAAGGAAGAGCCACACATTTCACAATAATGTGGCTTCTCTCCTGTGTGAGTTCGAATATGTGTAACCAAATTTGATCTTTGTGAAAAAGTAGAGCCACACAGTTCACAAGAATGTGGCTTCTCTCCCGTGTGTTTTTGCATATGTACCAGCAAATGTGACTTTTGTGAAAAGGAAGAGCCACACACTCCGCAAGAATGTGGCTTCTCTCCTGTGTGTGTTCTCATATGTCTAATCAAATGCGCCATTTGTGAAAAGGAAGAGCTACACACTTCACAAGAATATGGCTTCTCTCCTGTGTGTGTTCGCATATGGATTTTTAATGATGATTTTTCAGAAAATGAAGAGCCACACACTTCACAAGTATGTGGTTTCTCACCTGTGTGCGTTCGCATATGCTGCACCAAATGTGACTTTACTGAATAGGAAGAGCCACATAATTCACAAGAAAATGGCCTCTCTCCTGTGTGTCTTCGCATATGCATCTCTAACGATGATTTTTCAGAAAAGGAAGAGTCACATACTTTACAAGAATATGGCTTCTCTCCTGTGTGTGTTCGAATATGCCTCACCAAAGCTGACTTTTGTGAAAAGGAAGAGTTGCATACTTGACAAGAGAATGGCTTCTCTCCTCTGTGTGTTTGCATATGCTTCAACAATTTTGATGGAATAGTAAATGATGATCGACACACTTGGTCTGAACATGGTTTATCTCCTTTGTGCGCTTGCATTTTTTCACGTCAGAAAAGAAAGAATCAGAGATTTCACAAAAATAAGATTTCTCTCCAGTGTTTATATATAATCAACCAATCTGATTTCTGTGAAAAGAAACAACTCCTTACTTCACAAAGATTTTCTCCAATATATATTCACTTATGTTGCTGCATTTGTGACTTCTTTGAAAATCCATGTCAATAAAATATATCATATTCAAATTCAGGGAATTATTTCATCCAGGTTAAAAATCTGTTATAAATAAAACAAGAGAAAAATACAAGTTAAAAAGGAATAATGAAAAATGCAGTTTATATAAAACAATATATTTTGATACATTCAGATGTATTCAATATTCTATTCACAAATTTAAAATAAATATATTTCCTTGGATTATACAGGATTCTATATAAGAAAACTTTTACTTATTTTAGCCTAGTAAAATGCAGGGTAAACCTTATTTGATGGTAAGATAGCAAAGACCAGCTCATTGCACCTTCCCCAATTTTTCTATTTTTGTCATTATACAATTTTGGGAAAATAGATAATGATACATCTTTTGTTTGTGGAATTATTTCATCCAGGTTAAAAGTCTGTTATAAATAAAACAAGAGAAAAATACAAGATAAAAAGGAATAATGAAAATGTCTTACAAATATTCTAGAGTATAAAGTTGTGTAAAGTTTCTCAGTTCCTTTTCTTTATTTTCTGATGACAATTTATTCAATTCATATAGACATTTATGAGACGGGAATGTTTCCAGGTGAATATCAATTTAAATTGGAAATGAGAAGAAAGAAATATATATCTACATCTTATATAATCTAATATAATATATAATAATATAATATAATATATCTTATATAAACAAAGATATTTGTGAAATGTTAATGTGTAAATAAAAATCTTATTATCCTAGAGATTATGTGTCTAACTGAAAATATGTCACTTATGACAACAAACTATAATTTATCAGGTATATATATATATATATATATATATATATATACATACATATATACATATTTACATACATATATATACACATACATATATACATACATACATATATATATATATATACATACATACATACATACATATATATATATATATATATATATATATACATACATACACATACGCGCACAACAGGTTTGAATTCAGAGTTTTCCTTCTCCTAGACCGGTTGCCTAACCAAGTTTAAAGAGCCCAGTCTACCCTACTATTTACCCATAGCTGGAGGGAGAGTAGGATTCATACCTTTCCCGAGGGTATTAGCGCTAAGTGAATTGCAATTAGCATGTCCAGGATTTGAACAGAGGACGAGTCCATTTCCCATAACATTAACCATTACACCACACGCTTTGTCATGTATATATATGGAGAAGTATATATATTATAAAATAATTGCTGTGTATCCTCTAATTATATACTGGATTGAATAAAACATTTTTATACAACTTATTATAATGGAGATTTGGTTTCTGTCTGATTATAACCGAAAGTATAAGAATGCTTAGGTCACAATACCCTCAGAGGATGCATATTCTTGTTAGTTTATTTAAAAGAATTAAAATTATACAAATTGAATAAATTATTTTAAATCACAACTTTGTCTTTTTCTATTGTAATTTTTTTACTTTTTCTACGGTTGGAAAAAAGATAACATTCGATTTCCTTTTATAAATCTTTTTTCCGATAAAAGGGGAATAGGGTTGGGAAAGTCATATAGGTGCTAGGGCTTGATTTGATGGAGGGGGCCTCTCCGACTGCCCGTCTAGCCCAAGATAGGGCCAAAGTGGGGTAATTTATGAGGAAGTGCGTCCTGGACTCCTGCCTCCGAAATTGCTGCCCGGTGAATTTTAAAATAACGACCCCAAGCTACGGCGTCACGTCGGTGTTACTTGAAAGAAAACAATAACTTAGGGCGTTAAATGTATTTTAGGGGGTGGGGTTCTCTTTTTTGTCTTAATTCTTGTTTATTTATAGAAATTTGTCGTAATTCGTGTTTATTTATCTTAATTAGTCATAATTCTTTTTTATTTATCGTAATAAAAGAAAATCTTAGTATTTAATAGATAGATAGATATGAAGATGGATAGTTTTGAATAGACTGAGATAGATAGATAAACAATAGCTACCAACTATTTTACCCCGTGAAATCCCCCCCCCCAATATTTAACACAATGAAACTTATTGAAAAATTATTTTCTAGAAAATGATTTATTAGATTTGTAAGATTCAAAGTGAATATTTGAAGAACATACAACTCCGACAAGGGTTGAGGGACAATACATTTAATAGATAACAGCACATGAATACAAAGGATACATAATAGAAGAGTACATGGATACATAAGATACAAATACAAGAGTAGATAAACCTACATATATAAAAGGACTGGAGCGTCCATAGATAGAAATGACTTACAAGGAGGGGGGCCGGAGCCCCACCGAGAAAGGGGTAGACCGTGTCTAACCCATGTGGTCTCGTAGTGAGGAAAGAGGAAGAGAAATTCGAATCAGCCACTTAAATATCATACGTCCCCTGGTGGGAACAAGCGACAACAAGCCGGGCGGATAACTCCTCCAGGCCAAGGGAAGATAATCCCCTAGAGATTTATAGGCAATTCAGCAACAATATATAATATACCCTGTTTGCTGGGGTTTAGAATATGCTGACTGTATCATTGGAGAGAAGATATAGAGAGAGAGAGAGGAGAGTGAGGGGGGGAGATACACTTTATAGAATTGAAGATATTTGTGAAATGTTAATGTGTAAATAAATATCTTATTATCCTGGAGATTATCTGTCTACCTAACCTAAACAAAGTCACCAATGATGACAAACTATTCTTTGAAGAGAGAGAGAGAGAGAGAGAGAGAGGGGAAGAGAGAGAGAGAGGGAGGGGAGAGGAAAAAGATACACTTTATAGAATTGAAGATATTTGTGAAATGTTAATGTGTAAATAAATATCTTATTATCCTGGAGATTATCTGTCTACCTAACCTAAACAAAGTCACCAATGATGACAAACTATACTTTGAAGAGAGAGAGAGAGAGAGAGAGAGAGAGAGAGAGAGAGAGAGAGAGGGGGGGAGAGGAAAAGATACACTTTATAGAATTGAAGATATTTGTGAAATGTTAATGTGTAAATAAATATCTTATTATCCTGGAGATTATCTGTCTACCTAACCTAAACAAAGTCACCAATGATGACAAACTATACTTTGAAGAGAGAGAGAGAGAGAGAGAGAGAGAGAGAGAGAGAGAGAGAGGGGGGGAGAGGAAAAAGATACACTTTATAGAATTGAAGATATTTGTGAAATGTTAATGTGTAAATAAATATCTTATTATCCTGGAGATTATCTGTCTACCTAACCTAAACAAAGTCACCAATGATGACAAACTATACTTTGAAGAGAGAGAGAGAGAGAGAGAGAGAGAGAGAGGGAGAGAGAGAGAGAGAGGGAGAGGAAAAAGATACACTTTATAGAATTGAAGATATTTGTGAAATGTTAATGTGTAAATAAATATCTTATTATCCTGAGATTATCTGTCTACCTAACCTAAACAAAGTCACCAATGATGACAAACTATACTTTGAAGAGAGAGAGAGAGAGAGAGAGAGAGAGAGAGAGAGAGAGAGAGAGGGGGGAGAGGAAAAAGATACACTTTATAGAATTGAAGATATTTGTGAAATGTTAATGTGTAAATAAATATCTTATTATCCTGGAGATTATCTGTCTACCTAACCTAAACAAAGTCACCAATGATGACAAACTATACTTTGAAGAGAGAGAGAGAGAGAGAGAGAGAGAGAGAGAGAGAGAGAGAGGGGGGGGAGAGAAAAAGATACACTTTATAGAATTGAAGATATTTGTGAAATGTTAATGTGTAAATAAATATCTTATTATCCTGGAGATTATCTGTCTACCTAACCTAAACAAAGTCACCAATGATGACAAACTATACTTTGAAGAGAGAGAGAGAGAGAGAGAGAGAGAGGAGAGAGAGAGAGGGAGGGGAGAGGAAAAAGATACACTTTATAGAATTGAAGATATTTGTGAAATGTTAATGTGTAAATAAATATCTTATTATCCTGGAGATTATCTGTCTACCTAACCTAAACAAAGTCACCAATGATGACAAACTATACTTTGAAGAGAGAGAGAGAGAGAGAGAGAGAGAGAGAGAGGGGAGAGGAAAAAGATACACTTTATAGAATTGAAGATATTTGTGAAATGTTAATGTGTAAATAAATATCTTATTATCCTGGAGATTATCTGTCTACCTAACCTAAACAAAGTCACCAATGATGACAAACTATACTTTGAAGAGAGAGAGAGAGAGAGAGAGAGAGAGAGAGAGAGAGAGAGAGGGGGGGAGAGGAAAAAGATACACTTTATAGAATTGAAGATATTTGTGAAATGTTAATGTGTAAATAAATATCTTATTATCCTGGAGATTATCTGTCTACCTAACCTAAACAAAGTCACCAATGATGACAAACTATACTTTGAAGAGAGAGAGAGAGAGAGAGAGAGAGAGAGAGAGAGAGAGAGAGAGGGGGGGAGAGGAAAAAGATACACTTTATAGAATTGAAGATATTTGTGAAATGTTAATGTGTAAATAAATATCTTATTATCCTGGAGATTATCTGTCTACCTAACCTAAACAAAGTCACCAATGATGACAAACTGTACTTTGAAGAGAGAGAGAGAGAGAGAGAGAGAGAGAGAGAGAGAGAGAGAGAGAGGAGAGGAGGGGAGAGGAAAAGATACACTTTATAGAATTGAAGATATTTGTGAAATGTTAATGTGTAAATAAATATCTTATTATCCTGGAGATTATCTGTCTACCTAACCTAAACAAAGTCACCAATGATGACAAACTATACTTTGAAGAGAGAGAGAGAGAGAGAGAGAGAGAGAGGAGAGAGAGAGAGAGGGGGGAGAGGAAAAAGATACACTTTATAGAATTGAAGATATTTGTGAAATGTTAATGTGTAAATAAATATCTTATTATCCTGGAGATTATCTGTCTACCTAACCTAAACAAAGTCACCAATGATGACAAACTATACTTTGAAGAGAGAGAGAGAGAGAGAGAGAGAGAGAGAGAGAGAGAGAGGGAGGGAGAGGAAAAAGATACACTTTATAGAATTGAAGATATTTGTGAAATGTTAATGTGTAAATAAAATCTTATTATCCTGGAGATTATCTGTCTACCTAACCTAAACAAAGTCACCAATGATGACAAACTATACTTTGAAGAGAGAGAGAGAGAGAGAGAGAGAGAGAGAGAGAGAGAGAGGGGGGAGAGGAAAAAGATACACTTTATAGAATTGAAGATATTTGTGAAATGTTAATGTGTAAATAAATATCTTATTATCCTGGAGATTATCTGTCTACCTAACCTAAACAAAGTCACCAATGATGACAAACTATACTTTGAAGAGAGAGAGAGAGAGAGAGAGAGAGAGAGAGAGAGAGGGAGGGGAGAGGAAAAAGATACACTTTATAGAATTGAAGATATTTGTGAAATGTTAATGTGTAAATAAATATCTTATTATCCTGGAGATTATCTGTCTACCTAACCTAAACAAAGTCACCAATGATGACAAACTATACTTTGAAGAGAGAGAGAGAGAGAGAGAGAGAGAGAGAGAGAGAGAGAGAGGGGGGGAGAGGAAAAAGATACACTTTATAGAATTGAAGATATTTGTGAAATGTTAATGTGTAAATAAATATCTTATTATCCTGGAGATTATCTGTCTACCTAACCTAAACAAAGTCACCAATGATGACAAACTACTTTGAAGAGAGAGAGAGAGAGAGAGAGAGAGAGAGAGAGAGAGAGGGAGGGAGAGGAAAAAGATACACTTTATAGAATTGAAGATATTTGTGAAATGTTAATGTGTAAATAAAAATCTTATTATCCTGGAGATTATCTGTCTACCTAACCTAAACAAAGTCACCAATGATGACAAACTATACTTTGAAGAGAGAGAGAGAGAGAGAGAGAGAGAGAGAGAGAGAGAGAGGGGGGGAGAGGAAAAAGATACACTTTATAGAATTGAAGATATTTGTGAAATGTTAATGTGTAAATAAATATCTTATTATCCTGGAGATTATCTGTCTACCTAACCTAAACAAAGTCACCAATGATGACAAACTATACTTTGAAGAGAGAGAGAGAGAGAGAGAGAGAGAGGGGGGAAGATACACTTTATAGAATTGAAGATATTTGTGAAATGTTAATGTGTAAATAAATATCTTATTATCCTGGAGATTATCTGTCTACCTAACCTAAACAAAGTCACCAATGATGACAAACTATACTTTGAAGAGAGAGAGAGAGAGAGAGAGAGAAGAGAGAGAGAGAGAGAGAGGGGGGGAGAGGAAAAAGATACACTTTATAGAATTGAAGATATTTGTGAAATGTTAATGTGTAAATAAAATCTTATTATCCTGGAGATTATCTGTCTACCTAACCTAAACAAAGTCACCAATGATGACAAACTATACTTT
>CM042177.1:51689295-51716148 GCA_023376005.1 Doryteuthis pealeii
TATATATTATGAAATAATTGATATATATCCTCTAATTATATTATTATTCTTTACCTTGATGATTTATCCTAATAAACTTTTAGTTTAATTTCCTTCTATTTAAAATTCTGACTCATTTTGCATTGATCACCATTATGTTACACTTGCAACAGAAAACACCCACTGGGCATCGTAAAAATCCATTTTTGAAAGACATTGCCTGAGAGGGTGGGAGTTAAAAATTCAATGTCAGAGGGTTTGTATCATAAGTAAGATAAATCCTCATATTTATAAAGCAATTACATGGTCTCCATTTCTATTATTATAAAACATTTGTAATAAATTATTCAAATCACTGTTCTGGATAAAAATAAAAGTAATTTGAATATGATCTAACTCACACTTATCTAATACTAATGTTATACAAATATGTCTATTTTATCTATCTCTTGGATACTGATGCGTACTATGTTTCTAGACCAGGGTGGAACTTGGTATAATAAAGTAAGACGTGTAATCTACACTCACCAGAACTCAAAACATGAAGCTGCACCACAAGTCGTAGTTTAATTTCCGACTCAGAAAACCTCTTCTGCTTGGTTGGAGGGAGACGTATGCAGCTTATTATATCGGTTTACTCAACGTCTCTGCATTAGCATGATCTGATACAAGGTCAATTTTAAGCGAATTCTGAGATTATTTTATCGGTAAAACGTGAATAAATGAATAATTTTTATTTTAATTAATACGCTAACTTTTCACCTACAAATAAAGACACATTTAATTCTTAGCTTCCTGTAATTATTATATTTTTAGGGGTAAAAATAAAATAAATTAAATGAAGATATTTCCATTTCTTTAACTCAACAACCAATTAAAAAAATAATTGAAATTTTTGACATATGTACAAAACCAGTTTTTAGAAAAATAAAAGTGTTTCAAAACTTTTACGAGATTAGGGTTACATTTTTACATATTTTAAATGTAAACAAAAACATTAATAATCTAGACAAGATTATTCTGAAATTAAAAAAGAAATGTTTGAAAGACATAACCTGAGAGGGTGGGAGTTAAAAATTCAATGTCAGAGGGTTTGTATCATAAGTAAGACAAATCCTCATATTTATTAAAGGAGTAAAAAAAATAATAAAACAATTTGAAATGAAAACTGAGCCCCATCCCTCTCAAATAAAATATTGCATGCATGTAATAATCAAACAATTATTTTGAATATTTTCCACATCAATTTTACACAAAATCGTAGGTATTTATTTATTTGTAAACTTTTTAGTTAACTTCTTGTTACTGTAAAAAAAAAGGGATGAGAGTAAAAAAACAATTTTTCAAATTGCTTACTCAAATTTTGGGTGTATATAGCATAAGAATATTGTGATGCATTATTTATTTATTGTTTTATTTATTTTATCATTATTCTGGCATGATTTATATCAAAACAAAACAATTTCTAAAGGATCTACTATATAGTAAATATGCCAGTAGCATTTGTCACTATAATATATATATATATATATATATTATATATATATATATATATATATATATATATATATATATATAAAGAGTGTTTCAGAAAAATTATATCAATTCTAATAATGTGACCAACTGTCTTTCAAATGATCTCAAGTATAGAAATGCTTGCAAATTCACCAGCACAAGCTGCATCATTACTGTATAGCGTAAAGAAGACAGCAAGAGGCATTGACGTCTATGTAAACTCAGATAAAACGGAGTTAATGTGTTTTAAACAAAATGGAGACATCTTCACACTCAAATTTAAACAAAAGAAATTGTTATGCCACTTTATGAGTTATTTATTATCTCTCACATTTATTGTTTTATTTATGTTATTATTTATTTATGTACTGTCATAGGTTTGGTTGGCTTGATGTCATCGATACCTTTCGGTGGCTAAATTGACTCATCAATAGACGCTAGAATTAGAGATGAGGAGCAGTAGTTTTCCCAACTGAACTGTTTGATCCTGGCCGTTGGCTCGCATTTGAGCTCATCCCCCAGCATCATGTAAGGTACACCGTTAACAAGTCGTGGATGCAGCACCCCACAAAGAAGCAACTATATGGTCACCTGCCCCCCCCCAATCTCACAAACCATATGGGTGAGACGGACTAGGAATGCAGGACACTGCTGGAGAAGCAGGGACGAGCTCATAAGCGACGTTCTCCTGTGGAGGCCAACACATGGACATGCTAACGTAGGACACCCACAAAGGACCTACATTGACCAACTATGCGAGGACTCGGGATGCTGCACGGAGGACCTCCCAGGCGCAATGAGTAATAGGGAAGGTTGGCGAAAGATAGTCATGGATATCCGTGCTGCTTGCGCGACATGATGATGATGATTTATTTATTCATTCATTCATGTGGATATTTTTGGCTTTACTTTTGTTTTTTATTTTTTGTTTTGAGTTTTATTTTTTTGTTTACATTTTTATGGAACTGCGACATTATAGCCACAAGAAAATGAATTGAGTGTTTCTTTCTTACTTTCTGTTACTTTTGAAATATCCTTTCTTCCTGAAACGGCAGTGATGAATTTGTGGCAATAATCTGGTGGTATTGAAAGGGGCCTCCCCTACTAACACTGTTCACCCAGCCATTTGAGGAGTGTCTAGAAAAGATAACCTAAACAAATGCTGGATCAGCTATCAAGCTGGACAGAAACCATTGCTTCGACGGATGTCCACATTAGCTGGGCTGAAAACAAAACACTACAACACAAAATAACGCTAACAATAGCCTCCTGGAATGTCTGGACACCTCCCGATCTTGAGAGTTTGGGAAACTACATACTAGTATTGTGACAGGGGAGCATTTCGATATGGGGCCGACATCGATGCCCTTGCAGAAATCAGTTTTCAGCTATAAGGACCAATTGACAGAAGGGGGTGGGCTGGATACACATCCTCATGGAAAGACAGGCTGATGATAGCTGTAAGAAGTATGAGGTAAGTTGACTAGAGCCCTCCTTTCTGAAGCAACACATGACGGACACCATGCAAACATTTCCTACATTGAACTCTGACCTGTGTGGCAGGGCCTGTATGTCGAGGGTCTCACATGTGTGACAGGGTACATAATTAAAAAAAAAAAAAAAAAAAAAAAAAAAAAAAGCTGGACCCGTGGGCCATCTGCGCACTCACAACTGCTCTCAACTGAACTACTTGTAGAAATGGCCTTATTCTGTCAAGAAGCGGCAATCACCATATATATATATATATATATATATATATATATATATATATATATATATATTCACTAAAATTAAAAATTAGATAATTTGCTTATTGCTGTATTTTTTAAAATTCACCAAAGTTAAAATGTAGATTGCTATAATATGTCAATTTTTAAAAAAGCCAAAAAGCAAATTATTTATTGTTCAATTTGTTGAATATATATATATATATATTATATATATATATATATAATATATATATAATATATATATATATATATATATATAATATATAATATATATAATATATATATATAATATATATATATATATATATATATATATATATATATATATATATGAGGTTAAGTAAACAAACAGATGTGTTTATTTTTTATATGGCTTTAAGCCGACAATTTTTGGAGGATATGTGCTTAATTGAAGTCGTTCTAATTTTGAAAATTAATTAGTTAATAATTAATGAATTTTAGGCGGGCATATATGTTCAAATGTAAGGCTAAACGAATTGAGAAAATGTCAATCCCTGAATGTACATTTCGACCTATTCAGGGATTGACATTTTCTCGATTCGTTTAGCCTTAGATTTGAACATATATGCCCGCCTAAAATTCATTAATTATTAACTAATTAATTTTCAAAATTAGGTACGACTTCAATTAAGCACATATCCTCCAAAAATTGTTGGCTTAAAGCCCTTAAGTCCAATGTGCTGTTTCCTCCTAATCTCAAGGATAGTATTGCCCCTCATCACAAAAGCCACCTTATCTATAAGTTTACTTGCAAATGCGAGATTTGCTACATCGGCCGTACTACCTTGAGACTGGAGTCTCGAATCAAGCAGCACATACCCTACAACATCCGTTCAGGCAACGTGGACTGTCCCACAGCTGCAGGCTTAAATACTCCTTCCACCATAGGACAACACCTATTAAGAAATTCGGCTTGTGCGCGCTCCTACCATCCTGCGATGTTCTCAGTCCTTTGTAGTTCCAATAGCGAACTACAACTTCAAATCCTTGAGTTGCTCTTCATTTCTCGCACTCAACCCATCCTGTGCGTGCAGAAACAGTCACAACAGTTACTCCTTTTTGGCATTTCAAGCCTCAGTTTATTCGAACGGGGGGCACCCGTAATTTCCGAACCCCCCATGTGAGTTTTAAGTTTCGGATATTTTACGAATTCTCTTTCTGAGAGATAAAAAAAAGAACAAACTTTTTTTTCCTTGTTCTCACTGCTTCCTGTCTTATTCGTTGTCTTCAACTACACTTTTTACCATCTTTCAATGTAATATTTCTCTGAGGAGCATTGATCGAAAAGAAGAAATTCATTTCTGATTTTAAATCAAAACTAGGGTACCCTTTTCCTTTCTTTTTAAGAAAAAAAAAAAAAAAAAAATTTACATAATGCATATGCTTTTACGCGTCCTCATTAAATTTTTGTACTATAAATAAACTTTTTATATATATATATATATATATATATATATATATTATATATATATATATATATAAGCTATTCATGTAGAGGGGAAAGATAAACAATAAGCATCTATTTTTTTGATTGAGAAGAGAGACCTGTCGAGGATACATGTTGTCTCAAGGGTGAGCATCCTAATTTTTTTTTTTTTTTTAAATTGGGTTAAACAGTTTATGAGCTTTTCCTTTCACCATATGAATTTAAATTAGAAAAGAAAGTTTTGAAATATTTAAATTTTCGAAAATTATTAAACTAGAGATGAATTACTAAAAAGAACAAGTTTTTAAAGTTACAAATAATACTATCTTCTGAGCCATAACAAAAACACGGTACCACACAGTGGGTCAGAAATTATTAACTATAAACATAAAAACTAAATATTTAAACTTACCTTTGGAAGTATCAACTTTTTTAGGGCTCGAACAATTCAGTGTGAATCTCTGAACCGCAATAAACAGATTTGATGAGATCCAACATTTCTTGTCAGGACCCAAAAAAGATAAAAAGCGAATTAAAATTAATTAAATTGATTATTCAAAGTTACATTTTAATTCTAGTCGAAAATAGTAACATAATGAGCATCAGTAAAAAAAGCAAAATAACAGTACATATGTAATTAATTTTTAAAACATTTTTAACATTAAATTTGCTCCAAATTAAATTAGCCCTAAAATCTATGAAATCTGACAGATTAAGTGAATTAATTTACATACTTACAAAACGCAATAAAAATTTATTCTAAGAAATAAAAAACAAACATTAAATACACTATATACATAAATATTACTCACATGTTGATATTTTATTTCAATGTAATATCCTTTTTTGTTTAAAACACACAGAAAAAAATCCTGTTAAAAAACTACTCATTTTCCTTTAGATAATATTCCTGAGAAATATTTTAATACTATGGTAGCCAAGATATTACAATTCACTAAACTTGATTGACAAAGACTTACCAAAAATTTGATAGAATATAGTACATATAAATTAAAAAAGCAACAAAATAAAGTTTTTAAATAATAATATTATGACATTTTTTTGCACTTTTTATTTCCGAATTCATTAATTTTTCCTAAAAAAAACCCTACTGCGTTGGATATTATACATTTTTTAATATTGTTATTCAGACTCTTATCTTTATAGAAAAAAAGTAAAGTTTTCTGACGGTTGATTTTTTATATCTCAAAAAATAAAATAGCATAAAAAAAATTCCCCTAATATATTTTAGGAAAAAAACTATTTCAGATATATTTACATCCAAAGGTAAATAGTTATTGAAATTTTCGTGAAAATCGAACTATTAATTGATTTTTCATAGGATTTAATATAAATCCTCTTATCGTAACTTGTTTTTAGCTACGTTAAATTTCAGTTGATTTAACAGTGCAAAAATGAAAACATTGTTTTTCAATCATAATTTTCATTATTTCCGTAAGCTGAAATGTAAAAAAAAAAACATCAGTAGTTTGTTTAATGTTTTTTCTTTCGGATGAAAAAAAATTAAGATAATATTAATTTTTCTGCAAGTTTGATTGTGTGTATAAGGAGGGGGGATAAATTTCACAGGGTAAATTGGTGGTACCCAGTACCTACACATAAAACAATATTTCTCTTCAATTTTTACGTTTTTAGTATTATCTTCACTGTGGATCGCTATTTTAATTCGTAAACGCGATTCTGATCGGCTGATTTTGTTTATTTTGTAAACGCTATTCTGATTGGCTGATTATTTATGGCAGATAAAATCACTGATCTCATTGGATAATCTTTTCTTTTGGAGCTACACATATTTTATGCATAATTAAGTGAATTAAAATTTAAATGATAATCAATCAAAGAAACTTGAGTGGGTAAAAGTGACTGAACAGTTTTTTTTGTGATTTTACCTAAATCAAAACGTGATTTTAAATTAATACGTAAAAATTATTTCGCCATCTTTTGTAGCCGTCAGAATTGAACGTTTCAAGAGATGAGACTATTAAATTTCATATCCATCCCAAGTTCATTCATTTTTCTTTTTTCTTTTTCTTTGTTCGTCTTTTTTTTCTTTTTTTGTGAAAAGAATTTTATTGATAGTGTAGCGTTAGTTGTATTCGCCTGGTGGTGTTGTCTGCCTCTTTTAGTTCGTTGGTGCCCGCTAGGGCACCATATTATTTAAGCGCCGGGTTCAAACCCTTTCACCCTCTTTTCCTGTTTCAGCAACTACGAGCCACATGGGGTAGATTTTACCTAACCCCTCTCGTTGGGGCTCCGCCCCCCTTACATTACTGTAAGTCTTCACAGAATGGACTATCGCTAGTCTCATGTCTGTATTCATATATGTAATTCTGTACCATTCATCAATGTGTCTTTATCTTTATTTGTGTACCCCTTTATATATGTAACTCTTTTACTATGTACGTTGTATCAACTGTTATCCATGTGCTGTTTGTATTAAATGTTTTGTCTATTAACCTTCGTCGGAGTTATTTGTATCCAAAGTATGTATAACTTTGAACCAACGTTACAATAGTAAAATTTTATTGGTAAAAAAGAACAGTTTTCTCGTTTATTCCTACCATGAAATAAACTAGGGACTGGAAACAGAGTCTCAAAGTCATTTTTGACCAAATGACTTTAGCCCCCCCCGACAGAAAATAATTTACCAAAAAATCAGGGAATTATCGGATTTTAATGAAAATTTCAGTGTTTATTTATCAATGAATGATCTTTATAATGCATTATTTATTTTATTTCAAAACTTTCATTTTTTTCAGGTCACTTAATTTTGACCCCCTTATGTTGTGGGCGTAAAATTGTTTCAAGTTGATCATTTTTTATATACTAATTACAGTATAAATAATGAGATAAAAGACCGAACTTATGAATAGAAACAAAAAAAAAATTTTTTTTACGGTTACGCTTCTATGAGAAAATAAGTACCAAAATCGAAAAATAAATATAAAAAAAATAATAAATAATTTTTTGAGATTTCTTTTTTACTCATTTCGATAATTATTTAATTGGCTATTATTTTATAAAAGAAAAAAATTATACATCGATGTTTTTCTGCTTAAAAAGGGAGGGGGTACATTTTCAATCGAGTTTTTTCTTCAAAACTTATTACTTTTATCTAAAAAAATAAGGCTTGCATTAAGTAGATATTTATTTTTAGAATCTAAAAATATAAATTTTAAACTTAACATCAGCATTTTCATATTTTAAATGAATTTTATATATTCATTTTTCATAGCAAAATACTAAATTAAAGTTTTGAAATAAAATAACTGATGCCTTAAAAAATTCATTAATTGATAAATCAATACTGAAAATTTCATTAAAATCGGATAATTACCTGATTTTTGGTAAATTTATTTGCAATCGCGAATGTTACGGCAAAATTGTAAACAAGCACTTAAAAACATCGAAAACGAGGCTAAATGGCGGATCGAGTCGAAATTGACCAAAACAAATGGTTTTAAATCTTTTAAAAATAAACTGCATATGTAATGATATTTTTCTTTTTTAATGATGGTCAGTATGTTACTACTTATCGATTTAGACAAAGTTAGACCTTAAATAATAGATTTAATTATTCTTAATTCGCTTTTAAAACTCCTAGCAGACGAAATTATTGCTACTGCCTAAAATAAACTGAACCCTTATTTTATGTCCGTGTTTTTGCAATAAACATTTTTTTATTTTTTTTTTTGCACCCGTTATTTTACAATACTAAATATATTCACTTCAATGTGTATATTCTAAAAGTTTTTATTTTGTGAGAATGTTTAGTTTTGAAGTGGAGGCTCGTTTTACAATTTAGGCATAAATTAGATCCTCCTTTTATGACCGTAATTTTGTTTTTTCGTCGACGATGATTAAAATCCGACGTTTTTATTTTAGAGTAGCAAAGCCAAAAAGAAAAGAAATAACAACAACAAAAGGTTATCTTCAACTTTTTACTCGTAAATTCCTACCATAAAATTAGGCTTGGGCATTTTATGGTAGGAATTTACGAGAAAAAAATTGAAGTGTAAAAACGAACCCCCACTTTAAAACTAACCATTCTCACAAAATAAAAATTTAGAATATACACATTGAAGTGAATATTAAAATAAACAAATAAAATATATTTAGTATTGTAAAATAACGGGTGCAAGAAAAATAAAACATTTATTGCAAAAATACGGACATAAATTGAGGGTTCAGTTTATTTTATGATAGGAATATACGAGGAAATTGTTGTTTTTTACCATTTTATTTTTGTTACCACTAGATAAAATCCAAAGGAAGTTTAAATTTGGGGGTTGGTCATGTAATTTCTCCCAAGAGAAACTAATATCACGACCCAGAAAATAATAATACTTTGAAAAGTACTTACAGTTAGAAGAAAATTCCTTTTTTTTTTTTACTGGATAGCAGTTTCCTTCTTCTCTCCGTTGTCAATTTAATATCTTTAATAAGAATTACGACAGAATTGGGTATTAATAGTCTTTATTTGCTGTCAATCACAACAGTGAACGAAACAATTTCGTTCCTTTTTTTTTTGTTGTTGTTGTTGTATTTTTACCACCGGTGTCTTGACTGCTTGTTCCCTGCTGACTTATGTACCACATTCCTTTTCAACGTTTCTAACTAGGAATGTTCAAATGATCCCCAAAGTAAAATCTAAATAATATGACTGACTATATTTATGTAACTAACACGTTCGATTGAAAAATAGTATAACAATGTTATACTATTTCTGTTAATCGAAATTTAACTCTTGAACCTATTATTAAATGTTAGGGACTGGCAAACAGAGCCTCAAAGTCATTTTTGACCAAATGACTTTAGCCCCCCCCCCCGAGAAAATAATTTACCAAAAATCAGGGAATATCGGATTTTAATGAAATTTTCAGTGTTTATTTATCGAACAACGATCTTTATAATGCATTATTTATTTTATTTCAAAACTTTCTCATTTTTTTTCAGGTCACTTAATTTTGACCCCCCTTATGTTGGGGGCGTAAAATTGTTTCGAGTTGGTCCTTACTGATACTAATTACAGTATAAATAAAGAGATAAAAGACCGAAGTTATGAATAGAAACAAAAGATTTTTTACGGTTGCTCTTCTATGAGAAAATAGCGACTATATACTAAATTAAAGTTTTGAAATAAAATAACTGATGCATTATAAAATTCATTAATTGTTAAATCAATACTGAAAATTTCATTAAAATCGAATAATTACCTGATTTTTGGTAAATTTTTTTGCAAACGCGAATGTTACAGTAAAATTGTAAACAAGCACTTAAAAACATCGAAAACGGGCTAAATGGCTGATATCGTCGAAATTGACCAAAACATATACTTTTAAATCTATTAAAAATAAATTGCATATGTAATGATATTTTTCTTTTTTTAATTATGGTTATTATATTACTACTTATCGATTTAGACAAAGTTTGACCTTAAATAATAGATTTAATTATTTCTAATTCGCTTTTAAAATTCCTAGCAGATGACAAATTTGCCTATCCTTATTAAATGTTCTTTGAGAATTTTTTTTTTTTTTACTTGAAATATGCATTGAAGGCAGTTCGATGTTTATTTTTTTATTTTTTGTAAAGGGCCTTAATTTGGGGAAAGACACAAGCCTATTTTTTGTAAAGGTTCTGTCTTTCTCAGGCACGACCATAGAATTCTTGAATTCTTCAGGTCGGTCGGTGATTGGTCGGATTTTGTTTTGTTTTTTTTAAATTTTTTTTTAACGAGGCTGATTTCCTGTTCCCTAAAAAGGTGCGCGAAATTCAGCAGACAGAAGATTGGGTTTGGAGAGATTGGTCTAGTTTTAGGCTGTCTCCGTTGGTTTTTTCAAACGTTAAATTTGTATAAACCGGGACAAGACGAAAATTGATAAAACTAGAGAAACTTTATTATAGTCTTTCCCGGAATTATTGTTTTGTTGCATATTTGGAATACTCAAATATTGCATTTATTTCACAGAGTGAGTTTTTGTTTTTCTTCTACAGAGAAGTTTTAATTATTCTAAATTATTTTGGTGCATATTTGGAAGACCCAAATATTGCATTTGTCTCACAGAGTGAATCAAGAATGTTCGACCATAAGAAATTTCTGCACCAGCATCTAGCAGTAATCACCCAAGAAGTAAGAGGAGAGACCATCTTCAATCCACTAGAGGAATACTGTAGACTATCAGACGCCCCTTACTGACCGACAGGAAGAAAAGGAAAGAAGATACTCATTTTATTTGCTGTCTGTGCTCTGTAATTTTGTGAGTGGGTATCATTATACCAAACCTTTTACAACTGAAAAATTCCTTATTTTTTCGGCCTTGTGCCTTTCTTGTGCCTCAGTTTGCGTAATACGACTCCTTTCTTGACCGAATAGTCACTTGTGACGAAAAGTGGATCCTTTACAACAACCGTCGTAAAGGATCCACTTTTCAAACCGCCTAAGTTTTTGGTGTTCATTGAGCTCATGAGGAACCCATTTATCGAGCTTTTTCACCTTTCCAATACTCTGTAAATGGCGGGAAACTGTTGCAATGCTGCCACCAAGTGTCTGAGACATCTCTCTGATACTTTGTTGTGAATTTTGCTCAACAACTGCCTGCAATTGTTCATTGTCAAGACTGCATGTCCGTCCTCTACCTTCTTCATCTTCAAGACTCTCATCTCCACTGCGGAATTTCTGAAACCACCTTCGTACAGTCCGATCACTTGTGGATTCATTCCCCATGATTTGTTGATATTGGCAGCAGTTTCGGAGGCATTGTGCCCAAGTTTGAACTCATGCAACATAAGAAGGCAAAGGTCATATTTAGGCATGTTCATCTTTGAAGACTATTTTTCAAAAATACTTTCTATCTGAAAATAAATTAAATTTTATTTTTGAGCACACATTAATTATTATATATGCAAAAATTCACATGAAGTAAATAAGTTCTATGTTAAAATGACATTTCAAAACCGAGCACTTCAATTGGCCATTATTTTTGTAACAACCTAATATATAGATTTGTTTGCTTGTTTTGTTTCAACCTCGATGGGTCATTCAATGTCGACAAAGTTTTGAAAAAGATTCATTCTCGAAGGTTACTCAATTTTTAAAACATTTTTTAAAACACATTTTTTTCTTTTTAACCCCTAGATTGGATCCTAACAAGTACTACCACTCCAGGTCAAAGTAGACCTGGAAGTAATGGTGATGAAGGGGTACTCCACATTCCCCAGAGTTCCATAAATGGAACTTCACAAGTTTAACGTCACACCCAGGACATGAAGACTGTGACGGCAACACCCAGGCAAGGAATGAGTAATGACAGAGTCGACCGGTGAAGATACTTTTATTTAGATAAATACGGGAGTTGTCACTTATCCTCCTGTCTCGCAACTGGTTTTCAACGTGAAACTACAATAGAATACAAAGGACTATGTAGTTTCTCTAATACACAACTAATAAAAATCGAGAAAAGGAGGAAAAGCTCCGTGATGACACTAACCTTCTTGTCTCTTCAGTTCCTGCCGGCTAAAAAAATTGAAAACTAGCGCCACACGCACATGTGACTTTTACCGGTGTCGAACGGTATTTGTACCCACGCAATAGGATGGCCGAACAAAACAAGGGAGATAATTATCTTGCATTTACAAAGACCCTTCTAGTACATATATGATGAAAAGGGTTGGGACTTAACTATAAGGGCAATAGGGTTTAGACAATCATATAGGAGGTAAGGCTTGACGTGACCAGCCGATTGATTGGAGGGTACCTCTCCGGCCTCCCCCCGTCTAGCCTTGGGGTTTTGCACGTCATGGACTGGTAAGCCACTTGTGTTCCATCCATAAGCATCACTTCTGGCCACCAACTATTGGAAATTCCATAGTTAATTATCTCCCCTTGCCGCTAGGGGGAGAATCGCCAACATCGTATGTTGGCGCCAATAACAAAAACCCACTTATCACGGAGCACCCACTGAGGGTAGTCACGTAAATAGCGGTCCCTAGACTTCATTCATCCCTTAGCCCAAAACAGGGCTTATTTCTAAGGACCGTTGACCTGGACGGAGGCATTTTTTCACAGCACACTTTCGAAGGCACATAAGCATACTATAGAATGCTGAAGACCAAATAGTCTACTTGAAAAGGGTCCATTCACCGTCATTTAAAGAACTGTTACCAGGGCGTGAAGCTTCTAAAATAGCATCCCCCATTACTTATCACTGAACCGGTTACGAGGAAGAACGAGAAATGTCCGAAGAAACGTCCTATCAACTTTCCAACAAGCAACAGAATACTCCTGTTATCACCACTACTCCAAGAACATTACTTAACTCAGATAAGTCTGTAGCAAATACCAATAAAATTTGCAACAAGTTATGGTATTATTTGTTAATGCATGTATTAAATTCCATTGTGTGTTTGTCTTTTTGTCCGACAATTTGCCTACAACTACGGAGAAATAAGAGCTCCTTCAAAACCCCGTAAATACTCTTACAACGGCTAACAGAGTATTGTCCTTGAAGAGATGCAGAGGTGTGTTTTAAAGCTCCAGCGACGTCTTGAGCATGTATAGCAGAAGAGTGTGAGTGACGTTGGACCAAGAGAGTAGATCATAGCCGTGGACGTGGTCGAGACAGATACTATAGATTGATCATAGTAATAATGATTAAACCACAAGCTATTTCGGTATTTACGGAGCCAGGAATGCTGAAACTGCGTAGAGACTTGATACCGCCATTTAAGTGATGTAGTTGGTGTATAAATAATGTGAACCTCGTCACCAGGCTTCAAAAAGCGACAGACTTTGCTAGCTTCCTTTATTGAGAATTCTGGGGTATGGGGGTTATCGTCCTTGTCTACGAGCCTCTGTTTCGAACCAACAAATCACGAGCCAGCATACTTTGGCGGCAAAGCCGAATAAGCAAACCTAGTCCTCTTCTGATCCAGCTTCAAGGGAACAGACCTAAAAAAGGGTTGCTCCACCTCTTCCTGATCAACCAGCATCGGAGTCAGATGTCAAATTAGAACGTCTATCATATCCGAACTATCAGAAAGCCGTAGCAAGGGATCCGATAATTCACCCTACCTCAGGAGTCAGCTAAGTTTTTTTACAAATTACATACATTTGTGCAGACGCACTAAAAGTTTGCAACCTTATTGTTATATATATATATTCTGTAATATAAGTCTGTTATTCCTATTTCTAGTTGTTTGGTTATTTCTTTAACTCTGAACCTGTCTGCCACACTCGTGGTTAACTCCATACTTCAAACCTTGGAGTATTGTCGTTTCGTGTCTAATTTCTTTATACCTTCCAGACTTTCTGCAAGGGGATGTGCTTTCCCTCTACCTTGAAATGATTGGAATTGAACAGTTGGATGAGGAATAAATAGGCCCTTTGAAGCTTATAAAAAATTCAAGAAAGTGAAATGGACTGGCGAATCAGTGGACGTCTAAGCTAACAACATCAGAAGATTGGCGGTGCTGGCAGAATATCTTTCGTTACGGGGTTTCCTGTATCTCTTGCGCCTCAACAAATGCCTCGTATAGAAAAGATGGACGCCAGTGAAATTATCTCAGCCACAAGGCTATTAATCTGCAAAGGAAGACAGTGGCACCAATTGCGCAAATCACGGGACCGAAAAATACACAGAACATGGAACATGGAACAGTACTATAGATGTCGAGGACTGCACTTGATTTGATATTGAAAGGAGCCAACTAGATTAAAGGTAATGTGCTAAAACCGCAAGAAATTTGGTCATATTACAAGGTATTGCTCTCGGGTACAGGGAAACGAGCACCAGTAGTTACCTTGTAACGATTAATAAAATGGCGGTTACGGATTGTCTAAAAGAGGGGGAGTAAGAAATCAAAAACTGAAATAACGGAACTAACAGACGCCGAATTCAAAATCGAGCCCCAAAAAGAAGAAGCGGGAATTCTAGGAAGAAGGAGGAGAATTTAGTTTTGAGGATGACAAGCAAGTAGTCGTCACGCAAACAAATCAGATCCATTATTGGGAAATGAAAGAAGACAAAATATGAACTTTTTAAAACAAGAACAATGAAAAGGACTTTGCCCGGTATCCTGTACTACATCTTTGTAACTTTATTTAATACAGGTTGTTTATTTTGATACAACTTCGTTATTTTTCCATTTTGTTGAATCATGTTTGATGCTAGTAAGATGTGTACAACATATATATAAATATATATAAGGGTTACCCATTTTTGTCAGCTGCTAAGAGTTTTAAAAACGAATTAAAATTAATTAAATCTATTATTTAAGGTCAAACTTTGTTTAAATCGATAAGTAGTAACATAATGACCATCATTAAAAAAAGAAAAATATTATTACATATGCAATTTATTTTTATTTAAATAAAACTTCGTTATTTCTACATTTTGTTAAATCATGTTTAATGCTAGTAAGATGTGTACCAGATATATATAAAATATATATAACACACAACTTACTACTACCTCTTTAACAGAACAAAGGCGCAGTACCGATCTTTTCTGCGAGTGGTCCTTGTTGATATCATCTGAACAACCACTTTACTCAATCCCAAGCTTGCAGGTGGATGTGTTAGGAGTGGCACTGTGAAAGTAATTGATGGGAGGGAAGTAAAATGTAAAGGAAATCGACTGATGGAGATGAAAAGTATGAGTGAGGGTGAAAATGAAAGCAATTATCGTTGATTTCATCATCGATGTGAATGGATGTGATCAATTAGCTGAGAGGTGTGACCGGACAAAAATGGTGAAGTTTGGAGAGGTACACTTTGCTGCAGCCGACCAAAAACTAAACTGTTGCAAAATTGTGGACAAAGATTTCAAAGCAGATTTTGACTGAGAGAAATGGACTGAGGAATGAAATTGACTAGGAGAACTTCTCTTGTTAAAGAACAAAGTAGAATACAACAAAATGATCGGTGGTTTGGTGATGGAAGATGCAGCGTGGCTAATCACATACAGGAGGAGGGTGATAACCATTCTGAAAAAGAGCCAAACTTTTGCAAAATTGAGGACAAGGATTTCAAAGCAGAGTTTGACTGAAAAAAGTTTAAAGCCTTTCCTTTATCTTTCATTGGCAAAGCCAAAAACTTCCGAGTTATTCCTCATTTTCCTAGACTTAAAAGTTTAATTCATTCCACTTGTAACTCAATTTCCTTGTATATCAAATCAATTTTCCCTATTGAAATAAACTGAAATGGCATTAATCCGTTCCAGCCCTCCAATAACAATGGTACAAATCAATAACAAATATAAAATAAAGGATAATAAATATCAAATAAAAGACAGAAAATACAACCAAGAATAATAATAAAAATAACTTAAAAATAAGAATATATAAAGAATAAGAGATAAAACAAATACATAGAAAAACAATTTTTATTAAGCAATTATATATATATATATATATATATATATATATTAAGGGAATCACAAGGTTCCATGTTCAACTCAGCGCATGAGTAGCACAGTGTGATAGGATGTAAGTAATTATACAACTGCTGTTTTATTCATTTTTTTTGCTTTATCAATTTTTACTTGGATTTTTTTATATTCTTCTTATATTAATGTTTAACAAAATGTTTTATAAGAGTATGTTTATTTAATTTATGTGCTGTATCTCTCTCTTTTTGCAACCAACTTGTATTCTCCATGGTGGCTCCACTATGCTCCAGAGAAACCTGATGACCAGATAGATTGCACCAACCCAAGCATCAAGCTTGAGTTCATCAACGAACCGCTTGTCTCACTTTGTCTGCTAACATGACATTCACATTGATTAAAATATCACCACATGTCAGTAGGGCCTGTGCGTTCTTTCGTGTATCAATTCAATTGATGAAAGTTGGTTTAGCCTTATTTTGCTGAAAAACATCTCAGGATAGAAAAGCAGTCATCCATTATCCAGCCAACGTCTTCAGCTAGTGTTGGTCTTCTTGCTAAACGTGGGTCAATACTGGATATTTAGGTACATTATTCGTCAATTAATTAGGTGGTTGGTTATCTGACTATTTCTATAAAGCTGTCCACATCCTGATCCTTTCATCAAATTCAGAAATTGGCTTGTTCTATTTTGAGAATCGCACTCAGTGAGGATTTGCATATGAATCACCTTATAATATCCAGGGGAGAGGTTTAGCTTCCTTGTTTTGCACTAGCCGGGTTGCCACTGCCACCATAAGCAAGCAACTGGTTAATAGACAATACGTACATCATAGACAATTCTACACTAGACTGGGCTTCACTCATTTATGTGTTTGCATATGTCTCACCAAACTATGTTTTATTGAAAAAGAATAGCCACACACTTCACAAGAATATGGCTTTTCACCAGTGTGTCTTTTCATATGATTTTTTAGATGTGATTTTCGAGAAAAAGAAGAGCCACACACTTCACAAGAATGTGGCTTCTCTCCTGTGTGTGTTCGCATATGGACCACCAAGTTGACTTTTGTGAAAAGGAAGACCTACACACTTCACAAGTATGTGGCTTTTCTCCTGTGTGTGTTTGCATATGGAATACCAAGCGTGATCTTACTGAAAAGGAAGAACCACACACTTCACAAGAATGTGGCTTCTCCCCTGTGTGAGTTCGGATATGCTCCAGCAATACTGATCTCTGTGAAAAGGAAGTTCCACACACTTCACAAGAATGTGGCTTTTCTCCTGTGTGCATTCGCATATGCACCACCAAAGCTGATTTGTGTGAAAATGAAAACCCACACACTTCACAAGTATATGGTTTCTCTCCTGTGTGTGTTCGTATGTGTGCAGACAAATCTAATTTTTGAGAAAAAGAAGAACCACACACTTCACAAGAATGTGGCTTCTCTCCAGTGTGGGTTCGCATATGCCTCCGCAAGTTTGATTTTCCTGAAAACGAAGTGCCACACACTTCGCAAGTATGTGGCTTCTCTCCTGTGTGTGTTCGCATGTGTACCACCAAAGATGATCTGTGTGAAAATGAAGAAGCACATACTTCACAAGAATGTGGTTTCTCTCCTGTGTGTGTTCGGATATGCTCCAGCAATCCTGATCTCTGTGAAAAGGAAGAGTCACACACTTTACAAGAATGTGGCTTCTCTCCTGTGTGGGTTTGCATATGCCTCCTCAAATTTGATTTTCCTGAAAAGGAAGAGGAACACACTTCACAAGTATGTGGCTTCTCTCCAGTGTGTGATCGCATATGCATCACCAAATTTGATCTTTGTGAAAAAGAAGTGCCACACACTTCACAAGAATGTGGCTTCTCTCCTGTGTGTCTTCGCATATGTGTTGCTAGATATGATTTTCCTGAAAAGGAAGAGCCACACACTTCACATGTAAATGGTTTGTCTCCTTTTTTAGTTTGCATATTTAATAAAACTGGATGTCACAAAAATAGAATTTCTTTCCTGTTTTTATCTGCATATGCACTACCAATTTTATTTTTGTGAAAAGAAACAACCGTGTACTTCACAGGTATATGCTTTTCTCCAGTGAGTGTTTATATGGCTTCAAATGTGACTTAAAAAAATTCTAGGTATCCAACGAAATACTGAATTCAAATTCAGGAAATTATTTCATCTGGGTTAAAAATCTGTAATCAATAAAACAAGAAAAATCTATAAGTTAAAACAAAGAATATTAATAAAAATGCAATTTATATAAAATAATATATTTTAATACATTTAAATGCATTCAATATTATATTCACAAATATAGAATAAAAAAGATTCCTTAGATTATTTATTCATTGGTTATCACCGTCAGATTAACACTTATAATCTCTACACTAATCCTATATGATGTTATTTGATCAATTTTACAATAAGTCCATTCATGATCACTGACTGAGATATATCAGGTTTAGCAATATCTAGCCATTTTTTAAATACCAACATGCCAGTTGACATGATTTAAATGTTCCTGCAGTATATCAGTGCAAGGTGGTAATGCACTTGTAAATTAGGTACAACTGAAATACTTGAAATGAATTAAAGTCTCATTTATTTGTAGAATACACAAATGCTAAAATAAAAATTGTCATAACTTTTTTGGCCAATGTCTAGAATTAGTAATAAGGAAAATGACACTTTATCCAATAGTTGATCGATTCACTGCCCTTGACAAGCAACACGTGACAGTTTTGACGTTATTCTTACAAATGGACAGTGGCCATCAGGTTGGTTGCTATTTTGGGGTTTACGTCATGCCAACTAATGGGGATTAAGCGGTACTCTACATTCCATAGAGCTCCACAAATGCAAGTTTACCACCGATAAAGTAAGTCGTCAGGGTGGCCTAAAGTCGGTATAAGCCAATTAGCGAGGGAGTCTATCTAGATTTTTTAAATACCTGATTAACTGAAAAAAATCAACCACCAAAATTTTATTTGAGTGAGAAATGAACATAGTAAGACAAAATATTGATGGGTTCAATTTGAGCTGCTTTATGCATAGCTTTTAGAAGTTTGGATTTGAAAATTGGCTTTTGTTACCATCTTATAATTTTAGTCTTTTTATGTATATGTTAATTAACTGAAACGAATTAACCACAAAAATCTTATATGAGAGACAAACATGTTAAAATGAAACCTTAATGGGTTCAATTTGAGTTACTTTTGGTAGAGCTTTTAGAAGTTTTGATTTGAAAATTTACTTTTTTTTACACTCTTATAATTTTAGTCTTTTTATGTACATGTTAAACAATGAATATATAAAGTAATACATTATATTTTACATTTCTGAATGTCATATTAACACTAACATATATTAGTCCATTTTTACTTAAGAAAGATAATGAAAACCTTTTTTTTATTTTAAGATGATTACCAAATATCAGTGAATTGTCAAATTCTACACAAATTCTCAACACTTTAATCATTAATGACTCAATTTTATAATGAATAGCTGATTTTATTTAAAAAAAACAACTTAATTTCAACACCTAAAAAAATTTATTAGGAAATTTAAAATTTATTTTCTTAAAACTCAAAAAATAATTTTTTGTAGCATGTTTTCTTTTTTGTAGTTTAAAAAAAACATTTTTTTGAAAATGCAAAAAAAAAGTATTTTCTCTGATTCAATTGGCCTATTTTTATTTACCTTCACCTATTTTTACTCACCTTCCAGGTTGCGTGTTGTATACGATTTTTTTGTTATCAATTAAGTTTAATTTAATCTATCTAAAAATGTATGACAAAATGCGCAATTTTGCACAACATACTTTCAGAAATTTTTATAGATTTAAAAATTTATTGTAGCTTTTAAGTTAAAATATATTTAAAAAAAAATCAAAATTTGAAAATAGGGTGTTGAATTGAAAATTGCTATTATTCAATGACATTCAAATAATCTGCCTCTATTTCATATTTTATAAATAAGCAATCTTCATCGTCAAAACTTTCTGTTCAATATACAATTTTATAATTGTTATTTCTGTTGCCAATCACGGCACCATCAAATTTTACATTCTTATTGTTTGACAATAAGAAAACATATCTAACATATTTTTCAAATTGATAATAATTGTTTGATTTGAAAAATATCTTGGATTTAAGCAGTACAGTGGGAATAAGTTTACTGTTACTAACATTTTTTGGTACCACCAGATCCAGGGTTGTAATAAAACACTAAGAAAGTGTGATATAAAGATAAAACAAATGAAACTCCTCTTACCTCGGGCTAGTAAAAGAAATGACGCCCGAAGGTTAAGTTTCTTTTATAAGAGTACAGACCGGAAGTGAGGGGGTTTGTGGGAGAGGAGTGGAGTAATAAATGAGCCGAATTTCTTGGCAGTAGGGGTGAGCGATGTGTTGGCGAACAGACTATGAGCGACGTGATTGCGAACAGACGGTGAGCGAATTGATTGCGAGCAGACAGATAAATTATTTTTGAGTAGAGATTTCACAGAAAGTTTAATTTGAGGGTAAGTCATGCAATTTCTTCCAAGCTCATAACCTAATATAACGATCTGTTTGTTCAGATATAGGTATACCCAATTTTTCGTCTGCTTTTCATTTTAAAAACGAATTAAAATCAATCAAATGGATTATTTAATGTCTAATTTTTGTCTAAGTCGAAAAGTAGTAACATAATGAGCATCAGTAAAAAAAAGAAAAGAAAAGAATATTACACATGTAATTTATTTTTAATACACTCAAAACAATTTTTTCGGTCAATTTTGCTCCAATATGGTCGTAAAGATGACTTAAAATCCGTGTCTACAAAATAAATTTAACCTTCCTGATTGAAAAAAAAATCAGGGAATTATCTGATTTTAATGAAATTTTTAGTGTTGATTTATCAATGAATGAATATTATAATGCCTCAGTTATTTTATTTCAAAACTTTCTGATTAGGTATTTTTCTATAATATATTAATTTATAAAATTCATTTAAAATATGAGTATCATGATGTTAAGTTTAAAATGCCATGTTATCAGATTAAAAAACATATTTTTTAATAACTACTTTACTTTAGCATCAATCTCTAATATTTTTGTCGAAAACTATTGAAAAAAAAATCTCTAAAAATTATATTCTTAATTTTTATTTTCCGATTTTCGGTACTTATTTTCTACCAGAGTATTATCATTAATTTTTTCTTCTTCTGTTTAAACCTTCGGTCATTTGTCTTTTAATTTATACAGTAATTACAACAATAAGGTGGGGGGGGGGGTCAAAGTTAAGTTAAATGAAAAAAAAAATGAAATGGGTGGGGTGGGTCGGGGTGAGGATAATTTGTTTTGTAAAAACACAAATTATTTTACATATTGTGTCGATACCCAATTTATGGTCTGCTACAAATGTTAAAAACGAATTAAAATTAATTAAATCTATTATTTAAGGTCAAATTTTTGTCTAAATCGATAAGTAGTAACATAATGACCATCATTAAAAAAAGAAAAATATCATTACATATGCAGTTTGTTTTTAATACATTTAAAGGGATTTGTTTTGGTCAATTTCGACGCGGTCCGCCATTCTGTCTCTTTTTCAGTGGTTTTAAGCGCTTCTTTACAATTTTAATGTAACATTCGCGATTGCAAAAAAAAAAAAAAAAAAATTACCAAAAGTCAGGTAATTATCCATTTTTTATGAAATTTTCAGTATTGATTCATCAATTAATGAATTTTATAATGCATCAGTTATTTTATTTCAAAACTTTAATTAAGTATTTTTGCTATGAAAAATGAATATATGAAATTCAATTTAAAATATGAAAATCCTGATGTTAAGTTTAAAATGTTATATTTTTAGATTCTAAAAATAAATATCTATTTAATGCAAACCCTATTTGGCTGAACTTGCACAAAGGTGTCAAAATTAGGGTGACCCAGAAAAAACAGAACCCAAATTATTTATTTATTTTCCCATTAAACTAACCTTAAACCCCTAACCCTAAACCCTCTAATTAAAATTAACAGTTTTATTACAAAATGTGTGGGTTCTGTTTTTTCTGGGTCACCGGTATACAGGGTGACCCAGAAAAAACAGAACCCAAATTATTTATTCATTTCCTCATTAAACTAACCCTAAACCCAATCCTAACCCTAATCCTAACCCTAGACCCCATAGTTAAAACTAACAGTTTTATTACAAAATTTGTGGGTTCTGTTTTTTCTGGGTCACCCTAATTTTGACACCTTTGTGCAAGTTCAGCCCCCTATTTTATTACACCAGAGTATACTTTTTGAAGAAAAACTCGATTGAAAATGTACCCCCTCCCTTTTTAAGCAGAAAAATTATCAATGTATAATTTTTTTTTCTTTTATAAGATAATAGCCAATTAAATAATTATCGAAATGAGTAAAAAAGAAATATCCAAAAAATTAATTATTTATTATTTTTTTACATTTTATTTTTCGATACTTATTTCTCATAGAAAGCCCACCGTAATTTTTTTTTTTCTATTCATAACTTCGGTCTTTTATCTCTTTATTTGTACTGTAATTAGTATCAATCAAGGACCAACTCGCCAATATTTTACACCCCCAAAGTAAGGGGGGTCAAAATTAAGTGACCTGAAAAAAATGAGAAAGTTTTGAAATAAAATAAATAATGCATTATAAAGAACATTCATTGATAAATAAACACTGAAAATTTCATTAAAATCCGATAATTCCCTGATTTTTGGTAAATTATTTTCGGGGGGGTGGGGGGGGCTAAAGTCATTTTGTCAAAACGCATTTTAGGCCCATTTTTGGTATACCTAGTGTATACATATCTTGTTCACTTCACACCCAGAAAATATAATTAAATGAAGTCTTCGTTATTTTGCGTAAAATTTTGACCTAATTTAATGTTTACATTTTTATTAAAAATAAATTACATATGTAATATTATTTGCATTTTGTTTACTGATGTTCATTATTTTCACTAATTTTCAACTAAGATATAAAAAAAATGACCTTAAATAATCAATCAATTAATTTAAAATCTAGAAAATAATACTACTTTAAAAAGTACTTACAGTGAGAAGAAAATTCCGTTCTTCTCCTGGATATTTTTTTCCTTCTTTTTGTCGTCAATGAAAGAATTAGAACAGAATTAAGTATTGATAATCTGTATTTGATGTATATCACAACAACAGTGACCGAATCAATTTCGTTCTTTTGTTTGTTCTATTTTTACCACCGGTGTCTTGATTGCTTGTCCCTTGCTGACTGATGTACCACATTCCTTTTCAACATTTCCAATAAGGAATATCACAATATTCAACACAGTAGAGACTAAATAATATGAGTGGTTATATTAACGTAACTAACACTTTCGATACCAAATACTATGGCGATCTCATACTATTTATCAATCGAAATTTAACTCCAGGGGAACATGTTTCTGAAGTTTAAGTATTAAAAATACATTAAAATTGGACAATTTCCTTATATTTGTTAACTCTCATGAGTAAAATTGCATATACCTAGTTAACACAGACGACAAAATGGATACATTTATATCCTTTCAGTGTTTGATTTTGCAATTATTGTAACATACCTTAGGAAATGCTGAAAAGGAATATGGTGACTTCGGACCCCATAGAGGTACAGCAGTTAGTAGGGAACAGGCGAGCCAAGTCACCGGTAGTAAAAGCAGAACGACTAAAAACGAAGGAACGAAATTGACTCGCCCATTATTGTTGTGATATGCATCAAATATCGACTATTAAAGTCTGATTCCTTTGTAATTCTTATTAAAGATATTACATTAGAGACGAAGAGAAGAAAGAAACTTCTATCCAGTGAAAGATCAAAATTTTCTTCTTACTGTAAGTTTTTAAAGTAGTATTTTTCTTACCTGGTTCCACACACACTATGAAGAAGAAACCACGTATTTTGTTAATACTGTAAACCAGAACAAAATAAAAAATAAAAAATCTAGATCGTAGGTGTGGGTAGCGAAACCTTAAAGCCAATAACTTTACTTGTTTATTTATTTATTTGTTTATTTATTTATTTTGGATTGTCCAATTTCAGTAAATTTATTATCATTTTGTAGGAGTTATAACTACGATAAACCTAAACAAAAAAAAAAAAAAAATCTAGATCGAGGGTGTGAGTAACTAAACCTTAAAGCCAATAACTTTATTTATTCATTTTTTAGATTGTCCAATTTCAGTAAATTTAATATCATTTTGTAGGAGTTAAGAACTTTCCATCCAAAATTTTATTATGATTTTAAAAATCATGTAAATATTGATTTTCCTAAAGATGGAGAAATCAAATCAATGCGAGGATATCAAGTGCTAAACAATAAAATTGTTTTATTGACAAATAGAGAAACAAATTCAATAATGATGATACCATGAATGTAAATAATTGTCATCAATAAAAATGAAAAAATAAAAATAGTTACAATTTCAAATATTGAAAACGCAGGAAATTAAATTAAAAGTTAATTCGGATAAATCATCCAAAGTAAAGGTCAAAGGATAATAATAGGTACCACCAATTGGGTCACATGATCAGTTTATGGCCATCTTGAATAAAACGGAAATAAATATTTCCTAACTTTATTTATTAGGTACCACCAATTTGACCCTGTGCAATTTACCTCCCCCGCCCCTACATTTAATACAATGAAGCTTGCAGAAAAATTAATATTTTCTTGAAGATTTTTTTCCATTCGAAAGAAAAATCATTAAACAAACTCCTGATGATTTTTTAATTTTTTATCAGCTTACGAAAATAATGAAAATTATGATTGAAAAACAAGTTTTCATTTTTGCACTGTTAAATCAACTGAAATATAACATAGCTAAAAACAAGTTACGATAAGAGGATTTTTTAAAAATTCTATGAAAAATCAATTAATGGTCCGATTTTCACGAAAATTTCCATAAATGTTTACCATTGGATGAAAATACATCTGAAATAGTTTTTTTCTAAAATATATTAGGGGAAATAATTTTTTACAAGGTCTATCACCCCCCCCTATTTTATTTTATGAGATAAAAAAAATGACGCGGCAGAAAATTTTTGTAAGTTTTTTTCTATAAAGATAAGAGGTTTGAATAACTATATCAATGAAATTGTATAACGTACTGAGCTATAGTTTTTTTTAGGAAAAATTAATGAATTCGGAAATAAAAAGTGCAAAAAAATGTCATAATATTAATATTTGAAAACTTTTTTTTTCTTATGTAATTGGTATGTACTATATTCTATTAAATTGTCAAAAAAAAATTTTTTTCTTTAAGAAATTAATTTTTACGAGATTTTCAATCTTTTGTGTGATTAAATATTTTTTTTTCTGCGGAAAAAAATCAAATCGAATTCTTCACGGATATTTAAAAATATAATTTTTAGAATTCAGGTGAACTAAAAGTTGGTCCGATCCGAGCTCGATTAATATTTTTAAAAGAATTTGTCATTTTTATTGTTGAATAGTAATGTATGGTTCTTAGAATATACGGAAGAGCAAAACCGACATATTTGTTTTACAAAGAGACGAGACGAGACGCTTCTGAGTAACAACCGAAGTTTGTTTTCTTTGTTCAAAAAAGTTAAATAAAATAATTTGTTTACGCTATTAGAATAAAAAGTAAGTATACGTGATTATTTTATCAGTTTTTCTCTTAGAAAAAATATTCAAATTTCATTTTATTTTCGATTTTAAGAATTAATACTAAAACCGAAGACATTTTTTAACGTCAATTTCACTGCGAAATTTTAGGATTAAATTTTTTCAAGTTTTTATTCATCTTAATAGTAAATTGTAATATTAAAGTTTTTAAAGATTTTATTAATTTTAATAGAAAAAAATTTGGCTAAAAAAGTTTGTCCATTACACCCATCCATACTTAGATGCATAACTGTAAGAGGGTAATAATACGTATTTTGTTCTGTCTAAATCGCGGCCTGAAAATTACCCTTTCGCACGTAATATGGATAAGTTTGTTTATTTTTTAAGATAACGATGTAATTTTTCCCTATCGGATAATTTGATCTTTGAATTAACTATTTTTCTTTGTAACAACCCTGTACGAATTTCTTTTTACGAGATTTTTGATAAACAAAGTTCGGAAATATTTATTTCCGTTTTATTCAAGATGGCCTAAACTGATTGGTGGTCCTCAAATTATCTGATTGGGAAAAATTACATCGTTATCTTAAAAAATAAATAAAACCTATCCTATTACATGCGAAAGGGTAATTTTTAGGTACCATTTTACCCTGATTAATTTACCCCCCCCCCTCTTCATTTAACACAATGAAACTTGCAGAAAAATTAATATTTTCTTGAAAAATGTTTTCTATTCGAAAGAAAAAACATTAAACAAACAAACTTTTTATCAGCTTACGAACAAAAAATGTTTTCATTTTTGCACTGTTAAATCAACTGAAATTTAATGTAGCTAAAAACAAGTTACGATAAGAGGATTTTTTAAAAATTCTATGAAAAATCAATTAATTATCCGATTTTCACGAGAATTTCCATAAATGTTTACAATTGGATGAAAATACATCTGAAATAGTTTTTTTCTAAAATATATTAGGGGAAATATTTTTTGAGGTCTATCACCCCCCCTTATTTAATTTTATGAGATGAAAAAAATGACGTGGCAGAAATTTTTGTAAGTTTTTTTATATAAAGATAAGAGGCTGAATAACTATATCAATGAAATTGTATAACGTACCGAGCTATAGTTTTTTTGTAGAGAAAATTATAAA
>CM042177.1:51724679-51844061 GCA_023376005.1 Doryteuthis pealeii
CTCAAGAGACAAGATTCTAAATGATGAAAGTCTTAAATGAGAAATTGTTCAAGAGAATATCTAAATGATGAAAAGTCCTTAATGAGAATTGTTCAAGGAAAGATATCTAAATCGATTGAAAAAGTCTTAATGAGAACTGTTCAAGAGAAGATTCTAATTGATGTAAAAGTCTTATGAGAAACTGTTCATCATTTTAGATCTTTTCTTGAACAGTTTCTCATTAAGACTTTTCTCATTTAGATCTTTCTTCATATGAACAATTTCTCCATTAGACTTTTCATCATTTAGATATCTCTTGAACAATTTCTGATATAAGACTTCTTTCATTAGGATCTTTCTCTGAACAGTTTCTCATTTTAAAGACTTTTCATCATTAGATCTTTCTCTTGAACAATTTCTCATTAAGATTTTTCATATCATTTAGATCTTTCTCTTGAACAATTTCTCATTAAAAACTTTCCTCATTAGAATTTTCTCTTTAACCAATTTCTCATTAAACGACTTTTCTCATTTGGATCTTTCTCTTGAAACAATTCTCATTAAGACTTCATTTTTCATTTTTTTAAGAAACTTCTTTTTTTTTTCTCTTGAACAGTTTATGTATTAAGGACTTTTCATCATTTAGATTTTCTCTTTGAACAGTTTTGATTAAGACTTTTCATCAATTTTAAGATATTATCTTTGACACACACTCTCCTCATTTAAGCTTTTCACTCATTAGATCTTTCTCTTGGCAACCATTTTCTTTCATTTAAGCCTTTTTCATCATTTAGATCTTTCTCTGACAGTTTTCTCATTAAGACTTTTCTCATTCATTTAGATCTTTCTCTTGAACAATTTTCATTAGACTTTTCATCATTTGATCTTTCCTCTTGAACAATTTCTCATTAGACTTTTCACATGTAGATATTTCTTCTTGAAAAGTTTCTATAAGACTTTTCATCCTGTAGATCCTTCTCTCTTGAACAGTTCTCATTAAGACTTTTCTTATCATTTAGATCTTTGCTTCACTTGAACAGTTTTCACATTAAAGACTTTTCATCATTTAGATATTTTCTTTATCTTGAACAGTTTCTCATTAAGACTTTTCATCCTGTAGATCTTTCTCTTGAACAATTTCTCATTAAGACTTTTCATCATTTAGATCTTCTTTGACAGTTTCTCATCTAGACTTTTCATCATTTAGATATTTCTCTTGAACAGTTTCTCATTAAGACTTTTCATCCTGTAGATATTTTCTCTTGAATAATTTCTCATTAGGGACTTTTTCTCATTTAGATCTTTCTCTTGAACAGTTTCTCATTAAGACTTTCCATCATTTAGATCTTTTTCTTGAACAGTTTCTCATTAAGACTTCTTCATCATTTAGAATATTTCTCTTAACAATTTCTCATTTAAGACTTTTCTCATAGGATCTTTCTCTGAACAAATTTCTCATTAAGACTTTCATCATTGTAGATCTTTCTCTTTGAACGTTTCTCATTAAGACTTTTCATTCATTTAGTTTGAACAATTTCTCATTAAGAACTTTCATCATATTAGATCTTTCTCTTGAACAATTTCTCATAAAAACTTTTCCTCAATTAGATATTCTCTTGAACAATTTCTCATTAAAACTTTTCCTCATTAGATCTTTTCTTGAACAATTTCTCATTAAGACTTTCATCATCTTAGATTATTTCTCTTGAACAGTTTTTCTGATTAAGACTTTTCATCATTTAGATATTTCTCTTGAACAGTTTCTGCATTAAGACTTTTTCATCATTTAGATATTTCTCTTGAACAATTTCTCATTAAGACTTTTCATCATTTAGATCTTTCTCTTGAACAATTTCTCATTAATTCTTTTCATCATTTAGATCTTTTCTTTGAAAACATTTCTCATTAAGACTTTTCATCATTTAGATATTTCTCTTGATTTCTCATTTTCATCATTTAGATCATTTCTCTTGAACAATTTCTCATTAGACTTTTCATCATGTAGATATTTCTCTTGAACAGTTTCTCATTAAGACTTTTCATCCTGTAGATCTTTCTCTTGAACAGTTTCTCATTAAGACTTTTCATCCTTAGATCTTTCTTTTGAACAGTTTCTCATTAAGACTTTCATCATTTAGATCTTTCTCTTGAACAGTTTCTCATTAAGACTTTCATCATTTAGATCTTCTCTTGAACAATTTCTCATTAAGACTTTTCATCATTTAGATCTTTTCTCGGTACAATTTCTCACTTTCCTCATTTAGATCTTTCTCTTTTTCCTCATTTAGATTTCTCTTGACAATTTCTCATTAAGACTTTTCATCATTTAGATATTTCTCTTGAACAGTTTCTGATTAAGACTTTCATCTTTAGATATTTCTCTTGAACAGTTTCTGATTAAGACTTTCATCATTTAGATATTTATCTTGAACAATTTCTCATTAAGACTTTCATCATTTAGATCTTTCTCTTGAACAATTTCTCATTAAGACTTTCAATCATTTAGATCTTCTCTTTGACATTTCTCATTAAGAAGAGGACTTTTCATCATTTAGATCTTTCTCTTGAACAATTTCTCATTAAGACTTTTCATCATGTAGATATTTCTCTTTGAACAGTTTCTCATTAAGACTTTTCATCCTGTAGATCTTTCTCTTGAACAGTTTCTCATGAACTTTTCATCATTTAGATATTTCTCGTTGAACAATTTCTCATTAAGACTTTTCATCATTTTAGATATTTCTCTGAACAGTTCTCATTAAGACTTTTCATCCTGTAGATCTCTTCTCTTGAACAATTTCTCATTAAGACTTTTCATCATTTAGATCTTCTCTTGAACAGTTTCTCATTAGACTTTCATCATTTAGATATTTCTCTTGAACAGTTTCTCATTAAGACTTTTCATCCTGTAGATATTTCTCTTTCTCATTAAGATCATTTTAGATTTCTCTTTACAGTTTCTCATTAAGACTTTCATCTTAGATATTTCTTGAACATTTCTCATTAAGACTTTTCATCATTAATACTGAACAATTCTCATTAAGACTTTTCATCATTTAGATCTTTCTCTTGAACAATTTTCTCATTAAGACTTTCATCATTAGATCTTTCTCTTGAACAATTTCCATTAAGACTTTTCATCATTTAGATCTTTCTCTTGAACAATTTCTCATTAAGACTTTTCATCATTTAGATCTTTCTCTTGAACAATTTCTCATTTAAAACTTTTCCTCATTTAGATTTTCTCTTGAACAATCTCAGTAAAACTTTCCTCATTAGATCTTTCTCTTGAACAATTTCTCATTAAGACTTTTCATCATGTAGATATTTCTCTTGAAACAGTTTCTGATTAAGACTTTCATCATTTAATATTTCTCTTGAACAGTTTCTGATTAAGACTTTTCATCATTTAGATATTTATCTTGAACAATTTCATTAAGACTTTTCATCATTTAGATCTTTCTCTTGAACAATTTCTCATTAAGACTTTTCATTCATTTAGATCTTTCTCTTGAACAGTTTCTGATTAAAACTTTTCATCATTTAGATATTTCTCTTGAACAATTCTCATTAAAAAACTTTTCCTCATTTAGATCTTTCTCTTGAACAGTTCTCATTAAGACTTTTCATCATGTAGATATTTTTCTCTTGAACAGTTCTCATTAAGACTTTTCATCCTGAGATCTTTCTCTTAAAGTTTCTCATTAAGACTTTTCATCATTTAGATCTTTCTCTTGAACAGTTTCTCTTAAGACTTTCATCATTTAGATATTTTCTTCATTTTCTCATTAAGACTTTCATCCTGTAGATCTTTCTCTTGAACAATTTCTCATTAAGACTTTTCATCATTTAGATCTTTCTCTTGAACAGTTCTCATTAAGACTTTTCATCATTTAGATATTCTCTTGAAACAGTTTCTCATTAAGACTTTTCATCTGTAGATTATTCTCTTGAATAATTTCTCATTAAGACTTTTCATTAATTTACAGTTTCTCATTAAACTTTTCATCATTTAGATCTTTTTCGAACAATTTCTCATTAGACTTTTCATCATTTAGATATTTTCTCCTTGAACAATTTTCATTTTAGACTTTTCATTCATTTAGATCTTCTCTTGAACAATTTTTCATTAAGACTTTTCATTTGATCTTTCTCTGAACAATTTCTCATTAAGACTTTCATCATTTAGATCTTTCTCTTGAACAATTTCTCATTAAGACTTTTCATCATTTAGATTTTCTCTTGAACAATTTCTCATTAAGACTTTTTCATCATTTAGATCTTTTTCTGAACAATTTCTCATTAGAATTTCTCATTTAAATTTCTCATTAAGACTTTTCATCATTTAGATCTTTCTCTTGAACAGTTTCTCATTAAGACTTTTCATCATTTAGATCTTTTTCTGAACATTCTCATTAAGACTTTTCATCTTTAGATATTTCTTTGAACAGTTTCTCATTAAGACTTTTTCATCATTTAGATCTTTCTCTTGAACAGTTTCTCATTAAGACTTTTCATAATTTGATCTTTTTTTGAAAACACGTTTCTCATTTAATATTTCTCTTGAACAATCTCATTTTTTCATCATTTAGATCTTTCTCTTGAACTTTCTCATTTAGACTTTTCATCATTAGATCTTTTCTCATTTAGACTTTATCAATTTAGATATTTTCTCTTTTTTCTCATTAAGACTTTTCATCATTTAGATCTTTTCTCTCTGAACAGTTTCTCATTAAGACTTTTCATCAAGAATTCTCTTGAACAGTTTCTCATAAGACTTTTCATCCTGTAGATCTTTTCTCTTGAACAATTTCTCATTAAGACTTTTCATCATTTAGATCTTTCTCTGAACAGTTTCTCATTAAGCTTTTCATCATTTAGATATTTCTCTTGAACAATTTCTCATTAAGACTTTTCATCATTTAGATATTTCTCTTGAACAGTTTCTCATTAAGACTTTTCATCCTGTAGATATTTCTCTTGATTGCTTTGTTTAATGCAGATCCTTACATCTCCGTCATGTTTTGGGGCATTCATCATATCTGAGAAGCATTCATCAGAGGTGAGATGACATTCTGAAGGACGATTAAATCCAGCTTGTCTTTCTCTATCGGTCTCTGACTGTCTGTCTGTTTCTTTTTCTCGTCATCTCTGTCACATTTTGGGGCATTCACCATTCCTTCAGAATATCATCTCATCTCTGACATACCCTACAGAATGAGTAGCATTTTGTAGGGTATGTTAGAGATGATATTATGAAGGACAATTAAATCCAACTTGTCTTTCTCTATCGGTCTCTGTCTCTGTCTGTCTCTTACCATTCCATCAGATATATGAGGTGAGATGATATTCTGAAGGATGATTAAATTCAACTCGTCTTTCTCTATCAGTCTCTGTCTCTGTCTCTCTGTCTCTGACCATTCCATAGGATATATCAAAGATGAGATGATATTCTGATGGACGATTAAATCCAGCTTGTCTTCAACTTTGAGCAGTAGTGAGTGTGGTATATATATATAGATATGTACAGTTGTGACATGACAAGGTTTATGCATATGCAAACTTGGTATGAGGAAAAATGTGGATGAATATGTTTGTTTATATATATGTGTGTATGTATATGTGTGTGTGAATGCATCAAACTTTGTGGATCTGCAGTGGGATTGAGGAATCATTTGTGGGCTCATAATAGGATAGATTCTGATTATAGGGATGTAGGACTGTAAAGATTATGCTATTGCTATGTGTGCGTGTGTGTGTGTGTGTCAACATCAAACCTATTAAATGAATGAGTTGATATTTCCTACACACTTTCTTTTAAGTGAAACGTTTACTGCAATTCTTTTATGATGACTTCTTACAACTTCAACATTTGTTTGGATTCCATTTCATTCTACGATACTTTTTTTTTACATGTATAATCCGAATGGAAAGACAGGGACCTATTTTACTGAACAGCTCAAAACGGTAGTAAAAAGAACGAATAAACAATTATTATTTTGTTGGCATTAAAAAATGATGAAAGTTCAAAATGAAGACAAAAAAATAAGAATAAAATAAAACGAGTAATAAAACGTGAAAATAAAACGAATAAGAAATAAAACTAATAATTAAATGAGAAAATAAGTCTATCTAAATAAAAAAAAAGTAAATTGGAAAAATGTGGATGAATATGTTTGTTTATATGTACTAGCAAATATATGCACCCTCCGGGTGCAAGTATTTAAGTTTTAATGTAATGAAATATCGTATTAAATTATAGGCAGACAAAAAGATATGTAACAGAGTGGGGGTATAATAGAAAAATAGAAATGAAACTTACTCTTCCATCAGTCCCGTCTTTCAGTGCTGAATTTTACTTATTTAACTAGTTAGTTAAATTAGGAAATAAAGAATAAAATGACAGTTATTTTTTCTTGTTAATGGATTTCATTTAAGATTCATTGAAGAGATTTTTGCTTATATTCATTAAAATAAAACGAAACAGTTAGAAATCAATAATACTAAGCACATATTTAATAAAATCACATTTTTAATATCAATATGCTAATTAGCCTTCCCATTCACACTGCAAACCGCTATTTTTGTATATATAAATACAATAGCATGTTATTTGTATGTAGATATGGACAACACTAATAAAAAGGTGAAGCAATTTTATTAATAATTGAGGTTTAAATATAAATAAAATCATGGAGAATGTGATGTAAATAACTATGTTAATTGTGACTCGATTAGTAATATAGTTTCGGTTACAGATAGAAAAACACACAATCTCCATTATAATAAGATGTGTGAATGCATCAAACTTTGTGGATCTGCAGTGGGATTGATGAGTCACTTGAGGGCTCATGAGAGGAAAGGTTCTGGTAGGTGGGGTTATAGGACAGTGAGTAATGGTATTGATCTGTAAAGATTATGCTATTGCTATGTGTGTGTGTAGGGGTTAGAATCTCGTCACTTCACTGGAAGTTATGAAAACCATTAAAAACTGAATGTGTGTGTGTATGTGTGACTGGGCTGTAACTTGGTATTGGTAAAACATAGATGAATATATTTGTATGTTTATGTGCGTGTATGTGTATTAGTGTGTATATATGTATGTATGTATATGTAGGGGCTGGGGTCTTGAGTGCCTCTTCGTTAATTTGTTTAGCTAAATCATAAACCTCAAATTGGCCTAAACTTGAAAGGGCTGTTGACCAGGAATAATTATTATGTTCACGTTTTTAAGACAAATCTAAAAATTATTGTGTAATTGGTGGGTGTCAGTCGGTGCATATATACCATTTGTTCCAGACACCATATCAGTTAGAGGCAGTTAGGGACAAATGGGCAGTAAGAGTAAGAGTTGCAGTGAAATTCAGTTATTGTCAGTGAGAGTTAACTCAGTTGATGAGATAAACTGAAAGGAAAAGAGCCAGGCTCCAAAGGGAACTCTCTCCGCCCAGAGTCCTCTTGTGCACTGTAGTTTAAAACCAAAGAGTTTGGAGTGAAAGAGAATGGAAAATAGCAATAGATGATCATATTGCAGATGAGCAGTTGTGCTGAGTATCATATAACCTCTCTGTGCCTGAAGAGCAAAAGAACCAGACCCCAAGGGGAACTCTCTCCGCCCAGGGTCCACTTGTGCAGTGAACTTAACAGCCAAAGAGATTGGAGTGAAAGAGAATTGAAAATAGCAATAGATGATCATATTGCAGAGGAGCAGTAGGACTGAGTGTCTGAAAAGTTTACATTCTTGTTTTGTTCTTCATTCATTTTATTTTTACCTTGTGACCCCATCCTATGCTGGGTGAAGTTTTGACGCATAAAAAATACTTTAAGAAATACAAAAAAAGCAGTAAAATCAATGATTAAAGTAATGAAAGTATTTATTAATATTCAATGAATGGGTGATTTTTTGTACATTGCTTTAAAACAAAAATAATATTTTTCAATTGCAGATTATTACAATTTTTGTTTCCAAGTAAATTACTTTTCACAAATATTTTTGGTTCAATGAAGTTTGGATAAATAATTTTTATCTTTTACAATCCACAGTTTGCTGATGAAATTCAGATTGATATCAACTTTGAAACTTTCCAGAAACATTGTATGATTTTGATCACATTAATAACATAAAGCTGTTTTAAGGCAAATATAAGACAGCTAGAGTTTTATATATATATATATTAATTATAGTAATTAAATAAGATGCTAATTACAATTAATTACTGATTATTTGATAACCATTGATGATATAATGTAAATAACAAAGAGAATTGTTACTCCAATGGAAAAGCAGTTTCTGTTACATGCAGACATATAATCCCTAGTAATAATTGAATACATCTGAACATATTGAAATATAAATATAAACAGAATTTCTTTATTTTTAAAAATTTAATTTATTGTTTATCTCAGGATTTATTGATTACAGATTTTTAAGCTGAATGAAATAATTCCCTGAATTTGAATACAGTATTTTCTTCGTGAATTGGATTTTCAAAAAATTTGAAGTGGTGTAAGCAAACAAATAATGGAGAAAAGTATGGACTTTTTTTTTCATGGAAATCAGATGAGTGGAGTATATAAACATGAGAGAAATCATATTTTTGTGGAATTGTGATTGTTGTCTTTTTCTGATGTCAAATGTTTGTGAAAATATGCAAACACCCAAAGAAGATAAATGTTTGTGTGAAGTGTGTGAGTGTTCTTTTACTTTTCAATCAAAATTGATGATGCATATGAAAACAGAGGAGAGAAGCCATGTTATTTTGAAGTGTGTGGCTCATCTTTTTTACATAAATCAACTTTGAGGATACATATGCGAACACACACAGCAGAGAAGCCACTTTCTTGTGACGTGCGGTTCTTTCTTTTTGTAAAAATCAACTTTAGGGATGCATATGCAAACACACACAGCAGAGAAGCCACTTTCTTGTGACGTGCGGTTCTTTCTTTTTGTAAAAATCAACTTTAGGGATGCATATGCAAACACACACAGCAGAGAAGCCACTTTCTTGTGACATGTGCGGTTCTTTCTTTTTGTAAAAATCAAGTTTGGTGAGGAATATGCGAACATATACAGAAAAGTCTCATTCTTGTGAAGTGTGTGCTTTTTTTCCTTTTCCAAAAATATCATTTGGTGAAGCATATGTGAACTTACACAGGAAGGAATTTATAAAAGACAGGGATTTTTGCAAATCAAAAGCAGACCCTTCATAAGATGAATGTGCTCTCTATTGACCAGGTGCTTACCCAAACCTGGGCAAGATATAACAAGATGGCGGATATCATGGTGGCACCAGCTCCCTGGCCAATACAAAATGAGCAAGTTAATCCTCTCCCCATAGATAGTATATGGTGTTTCAGATTCAACAGCCTCAACCAATTGGCAAAAGATTGCCTGAGTTAAGAATGTGGCAGAAGACAGCCATACATCCTAAAATGTTCAATGTGAGAAGAAGAGATACATCAGTACAATAATCTTGTCTGGAAGAAGCAAATACCTGGCACTATGTGTGGTTGTGGCCCAGGTTGATGTTAGATTAATCACCATGCTGGTGGATACTGGTTGTTCATTGTCAATAACCAGCAGAGATATGTCAGTCATGGCAGAAAGGACATATATGCATGACAGTGACAAGTTGATTTTCCCCTCTTTTTAGAAAATCATCATTTAAAAAAGTTTGAAAGCTGAAAATTTGATGTGATAAGAAATGACAGCAAAAATTACATTCCAAGCTTTTAACAATTTTTTAGTGTTTAGTTTTAAAAATGATCTACAAAAATGTATAGAAAAAACAATTGCTGAGGGTATTTGCTTACAAACTTCAAAATTTTACTATTTCAATAATGTATCCAGATAGAATTGGTATTTTTGTATTAGATAAAATGAATTGAAAATATATTCAAACCAGAATTATAATCAGGAACATCATATATTTTTTAGTGTTTAGTTTTTAAGATCATCCACAAAAATGTACAGAAAAAACAATTTCCAAGCATATTTGCTTACAAACTTCAAAATTTTACTATTTCAATAATGTATCCAGATAGAATTGGTATTTTTTGTATTAGATAGAATGAATAGAAAATATATTCAAACCAGAATTATAATCATGAATATCATATATTTAAAAAAAATGAAATTAAATTGAAGTTGCGTGAGGTGTGGAAGATATCGGAAGGTAGTGTATTCACCATTTTGCATGAACATTTGTCAACGTGAAAGCTGTGTTCAAAGTGGGTGCCGCGTTTGCTCACAGTCGATCAAAAACAACACGTCGATGATTCAGAGCATTGTTTGCAACTGTTTCAACGCAACAAAAAGGAGTTTTTGCATAAATATGTGACAATGGAGGAAACATGGATCCACCACTTCACTCCAGAGTCAAATTGGCAGTTAGCTGAGTGGATAGCAGCAGGTGAAAGCCGTCCAAAGCAACCAGAGATGCAAACATCAGCAGGCATGGTTTTGGCCTCTGTATTTTGGTCATTGATTGTAAAAGGAAGAACCATCAATAGTGAATATTATACAGCATTGAGGGAAGAAATTGCTAAAACCAAAAAAAAAAGGGCTCTTTCACCAAGACAATGCACTGTGTCACAAGTCGATCACAACAATAGCAAAACTACATGAATTGCACATCGAATTGCTTCCGCACGCACCCTATTCTCCAGATCTGGCCCCCAGTGACTACTGCCTGTTTGCAGACCTCAATTCTCCAGGGAAAGAGATTTGACTCCAGTGAAGAAGTGATATCGGAAACTGAGGCGTATTTTGAGGCTAAAGACAAATCGAATTGTTAGAGAAACATTGGAATCAGTGTATCACCCTAGAAGGAGAGACTATGTTGATGAATAAAGTCAAATTTTGCCTAAAAGTTGTTGTTTTATTTTTAGGGACTTATTGAGTGAGGTGTTAACTGAAGGTCAACTGAAGGTCATAACACAATTATTTGCTAATAAAGTTTTGCTTCTTGTCCATTTGTGAAGAAACTCCAAAATTGTTCTGTTCATTATTTGAAAAAACCTTCTCCAATTTGTGAGAGGTTAATCAAATAATCAAATGTACCCTTTGACCCAGGAGATACATCAGTGCAAAGATCTTCTCTGGAATAAACAAGAACCCAGCACTACCCCCCAGTTTTAAATTTGCATTGTTCATTGAACAATACACTAAATATTACTGCATTATATATAACATATTACATCATAATATAATCAGATTTTTCAATATATTTTCCCTTTGAAGTAACTGAGTGTTTTATTTGATAACATAATTATTTGTTAATAATGTGTATGTGTTTTGCATCTTGTTCATTTAAAAGTTTGTGAAGCTCCAGTTGTTAATGTTTCCACACACTGTGAATGTGCAGGTAAAAAAGGAAACTTCATTATTGTTCTGTTCATTACAAACTCCAGTAGTTCATTATTTGAAAAACCTTCTACAAACACAGGTTCACAAACTCCAATTGGTGAAAGGTTAATCAAATATGATCAGGGTGTAGCATCAAAGTTTATGCATATATTTTTTTTAATCTCTTCTTTGGTGGCTCACTCCTTTTGAAATAATTATTTACTTATGTATTATTTGGACTATTGCACTCATCTTTATTGTTATCAACATTTTGGCCGATGTGCCTTCTTCAGGTATTTTTTGTTGGACTTGAGAAGATCCTCGAGTCTGACAAGAAATACCTGAAGAAGTCCTGAGAGCCCATCGGCTGGAACGTTGTATAGATAACCAGAAAGATGAGGACAAATGATACAAATGATACAAATTATCAAGCCTCATCTAATATAATTAGATTTTTCAATATATTTTCATTTTGAAGTAACTGCAGGTTTTATTGATAACACAATTATTTGGTAATAATGAGTATGTGTTTTGCATCTTGTTCATTTAAAAGTTTGTGAAGCTCCAGTTGTTAATGTTTCCACAAATTGTGAATGTGCAGGTAAAAAAAAGAAAGTCCAATATTGTTCTGTTCATTACAAACTCTAGTAGTTCATTATTTGAAAAACCTTCTACAAACACAGGTTCACAAACTCCAATTGGTGAGAGATTAATCAAATATGATCAGGGTGTAGGTTGAAAGTTGGTGAGTGTAACTCTTTTAAAAATTTCTTCTTTGATGGTTCACTCTGAAATAAACAAAATAATTTATTGAAAAATTTACCCATATTTGGTTATATCTTATTATAATGGAGATTGTGGGTTTTCTGTCTGTAACCGAAACTATATTACTATACAAGTCACAAGTCTCTTTGTTATTTACACCACATTCTCCATGATTTTATTTTTTTTATTTAAACCTCAATTATTAGTAAAATTGTTTTACATCATTAAGACTGTTAACAATATCTACAAACTAATAATATGCAATTATATTTATATATACAACAAAATAGCGGTTCACAGTGTGAATGGGAAGGCTAATTTGCATATTGATCTTAAAAATTTGATTTTAATAAATATATGCTTAGTATTATTGATTTCTAATTGTTTGGTTTTATCTTATTGGATATGAGCAAAAATCTCGGGGATAAATCTTAAAAGAAATCCATTAACAAGAAGAAATAACTGTAATATTATTCTTTACTTCCTATTTTAACTAAATAGTTAAATTAGGAAAATTTACCACTGAAAGACGGGAGTAATGGAAAATGATGAAAGAGTTAGTTTCAAAGTTGTTCTATTTTCCGATTATACCCCCTCTGTTCCAAATATTTTTATCTGAATTCTTATTCAGTTTAATTAGTCTTTCTAATTTAACATGATATTTTATTATATTAAAACTTAAATACTTGCACCCGGAGGGTGCATATATTTGCTAGTTTTTTTAATGTAATTTGAATGAAACTTTTTAAAAGTAATCTTTTAAATTGACATAATTATGAATAAATATTTACTTACCTAATGGACATTTCTTGTTATAGCCTCTTCCCTCATCTCCAATTCATTTGTCTTCAACATTGAGAAAAGAATATTTTCTGGAAGGAAATAAAAAAAAGCATTTATTATCCTTTGAAATTTCAAACCAACTAACTGCATTTACTACAACTGTGGATTTTATAATGTTGTGCAATTTATAAAAGTTTTACTTGAAGAATGTCACCTAAACAGGTACTACACTCAGAAGATAATTTTGACACAATGGCTAATGCGATGGAATGGTCATAATCCCACACAACAAAAACAAATTTACTGAAATTGGACAATCCAAAGAGAAATTATTGGCTTTCAGGAATCCCATTCCCATGCCATCCAAATTTCCATTGTTTTTCTTGTTTAGGTAAACTGGGAATGAGTTCACTGCTGGTAAATTTTATTTTTGGTACCATCAGACCCAGGGCTACAATAAAATACAATAAAAAAAGTTTAACTTGGGGGTTGGTGATGCAATTCCCTCCTAGCATATAACCTAATATCACAAGATGTTTATTCCAACACAACAAAACATGTGTGTTCCCTCTGCACACACATCTAAACAGAAAAAAAATACTACTTCAAAAATTACTTACACTCAGAAGGAAATTTCGTTCTTTCATTGGATATCAGTTTTCTTCTCTTCATCACCAATTTAATATCTTTAATAAGAATTACAAAAATATTAGGTTTAATAAGAATTACTACCTTCAAGATGTTTAGAATTCACTATCAAATTTTTATGTGAATAAAAATAAGTGAATTGAATCAGAGAAAATAATCTTTTGTTTCACCAATTCAAAGAATAATATTATATTTAAAATTACAAAAAGAGAAAAAAAAAAAAATACTACAAAAATTATTTTTTGAGCTTTAAAAATATAACTTAAATTTTTAAGTAACTTTTTTGTGGTGTAGACATTTTTTAAATTTTATCGCGGTCTTCTGGTTTTGATCTTTTCAGAAATGTAAAAATTAAGGAATTGAATTTTTTTTTTATTCAAATGACAAAAGGTTGAATACCCACCCTACAGTGATAATTGAAAAAAAAAACAAAAAAACAAAACAAAAAAAACACAAACATTTTCTTCAATTTTTAAAAAAATAAAATAAAGTATTCATCATAAAATTATGTTATTAATGAATGAAGTGCTAAAAAGGTCATTAAAATTTCCTGAATTTTGGTGATTTTTGGTTTAAAAATTTAAAAAATTGATTTTTTTTGTATCCCAGTAGCAAAATGGGACATACCTAGTTAACAATGATGAGGGCAGGGTATCGCACGTTGTATGACGAAAATTTAAAAAAAAAATCTTGTCAATTGAATTAATTATACATTATATTTAACCAAATATATACATTATTAAATATTTGACATAAATGTACTTACAAATGAGTAATATACGTGTTTAAGTCTGCAGTATTGTTTTCGTATTGAATTATTTTTAGAAAGAATAAAGAAGTGTTTTTTTTTTTTCTTAAAATGTCAAAGATTTATAATTTGATAAAAAATGATTATATGGAAAGTTAGATGGCCCCTTTTATTTTAACAGTTTGTGTTATCGACAATTAAGTAAGACTTGAATTTATTTTAACTATTTCAATTTTACCTAACATAATTACACACGTGAACTAAGTTTCAAAAATTACTTACAGTGCGAAGGAAATTCAACCTTTTTCGTTGGATATCAGTTTTCTTCTTCTCTTCATCGGCAATGAAATATTTTTAATAAGAATTACGAAGTTTTGATTCATTTCAAAACAACAGTGAGCAAGTCAATTTCGTTCCTTTGTTTTGAGTCGTTCTGTTTTTACCACCGGTGTTCGGACTTCCTGTCCCCTGCTTGCGTTTCGAAGTGACCATATTTCTTTACAATATTTTATTTGAAAATTTAAAAGTTATTTTCTTAAATCTCAAAAAATAGTTTTTGTAGTGTTTTTTTTCTTCTTCGTAGTTTTAAAAACAATATTTTTTTTTTGAATTGATGAAAAAAAGTATTTACCGTGATTCAATTTTTATTCACTTAAAAATTTAATATGGAATTTTAAACGTCAGTGGAAAGAGAAAAAATTGTAACTACGTCATAATTTAATTTCTTTTTTTTATGATATAATAATTATTTATTTAGAAAGACCCGAAAAGAGAAAACACTAGATATACCCAAAATTGGGCTGAACTTGCACAAAGGTGTCAAAATTAGGGTGACCCAGAAAAACAGAACCCACAAATTATACATCAATATTTTTTCTGCTTAAAAAGGGGAGGGTACATTTTCAATATAGTTTTTCTTCAAAACTTATTACTTTCATCTAAAAAAAAATAAGGTTTGCATTAAGTAAATCTTTATTTCTAGAATCTAAAAATATAACATTTTAAACTTAACATCAGGCTTTTCACATTTTAAATGAATTTTATATATTAATTTTTCATAGCAAAAATACTAAATTAATGTTTTGAAATAAAATAACTGATGCATTATAAAATTCATTAATTGGTAAATCAATACTGAAAATTTCATTAAAATCTGATAATTACCTGATTTTTGGTAAAATATTTTTTTTTTTTTTGCAATCGCGAATGTTACATTAAAATTGTAAACAAGCGCGTAAAACCATTGAAAAATAGATAGAATGGCGGATCGCGTCGAAATTGGCCATAACAAATCGTTTTAAATCTATTAAAAATAAACCTCATATGTAATGATATTTTTCTTTTTTTAATAATGGTCATTTACTACTTATCGATTTAGACAAAGTTTGACCTTAAATAATAGATTTAATTAATTTTAATTCGCTTTTAAAACTCGTAGCAGCCGATTTTTTTGCCAGTACCTAGTATTAATAGTCTGTATTTGATGTATATCACAACACTGACCGAGTCAATTTCGTTCCGTTGTTCATTCTATTTTTACCACCGGTGTCTTGACTGCCTTGTCCCTTGCTGACTGATGTACCAGATTCCCTTCCAGTAAGGAATGTCACAATAATCACCAAAATTGAGACTAAATAATATGACTGGCAATATTTATGTAACTAAAATGTTCGATGGACAAATAGCATAACAAACATTTAGTTCAAGTTTATCTATTTATTTTTTTTAAAGATAAGCTATTCTTTATAAAATTAAATTCAATAATGAATAAAGTACTAAAAATTGCATTAAGATGGGACGATTCCCTGATTTTTGATAACTTCCATGAGTATAATTGCACATACCTATTTAACACAGACAACAAAATGGACACATTCATATTATTTAGTGACTGTTTTGGTGATTATTGGAAATGTTGAAATGGAATGTGATTTCCGACCCATGTAAGTACATAAGTCAACAGGGAACAGGCGAGTCAGTACACCGGTTGTTTTGAACCACTAAAAACGAAGGAACGAAATTGCCTCGCTCACTGTTGTTGTGATAGACATCAAATATCGACTATTAAAATCTAATTATTTCGTGATTCTTATTAAAGATATTACATTAGAGACGAAGAGAAGAAAGAATCTGCTATCCAGTGAAAGATCGGAATTTTCTTCTAACTGTAAGTACTTTTTAAAGTAGTATTTTTTCTTAGCTGGTTCCACGCACACTGTGAAGAGGAAACAACGTATTTTGTTAGACAGACTTGAACAAACAGCTTGTAATATGTTACCAATAATAAAATTATACCTACGGTAAACCAAAACAAAAAAAAAAAAAAAAATCTAGATTGAGGGGATGAGTAACTAAACCTTTAAAGGCAATAACTTTATTTATTTTTTAGATTGTCCAATTTCAGTAAATTTTATATCATTTTGTAGGAGTTATGATCTTGCCATCCAAAAATTTAATTATAATTTTCAAAAATCGTGTAAATAATGATTTCCCTAAAGACAGAGAAATCAAATCAATGCGAAAATATCAAGTACAACAATCGCATAGAAAATTATTTACATTCCCCAAAACTAAACTTGTTTGTAATTTTCCAGTACTTTTAAGCCCTACAAAACAATAACAATCGTGTTATTAATATAGCGACTGGCAAACGGAGCCTAAAATGCGTTTTTAACAAAAATAATTTACCAAAAATCAGGGAATTATCGGATTTTAATGCAATTTTCAGTGTTTATTTATCAATGAATGATTTTTATAATGTATTATTGATTTTATTTCAAAACTTTCGCATTTTTTTCAGGTCACTTAATTTTGACCCCCCTTATGTTGGGGGCGTAACATTTTTTCGAGTTGGTCTTATACTGTACAAATTACAGTATAAATAAAGAGATAAAAGACTGAAGTTATGAATAGAAACAAAACAAATTTTTTATTATATGAGAAAATAAGTACCGAAAATCGAAAATTAAAATGTAAAAAAATAATAGATAATTAATTTTTTGGAGATTTTTTTTTTTTTTTTTACTCATTTTGATAATTATTTAATTGGCTATTATCTTATAAAAGAAAAAATTATACATCGATATTTTGTCTGCTTAAAATGGGGGGTACATTTTCAATCGAGTTTTTCTTCAAAAAGTATACTTTGATGCAATAAAATAAGGTTTATTTCTAGAATCTAAAAATATAACATTTTAAACTTAACATCAGACTTTTCACATTTTAAATGAATTTTATATATTAATTTTTCATAGCAAAAATACTAAATTAAAGTTTTGAAATAAAATAACTGATGCATTATAAAATTCATTAATTGTTAAATCAATATTGAAAATTTCATTAAAATCGGATAATTACCTGATTTTTGGTAATTTTTTTTACAATCATGAATGTTACAGTAAAATTGTAAACATGCACTTAAACCATCGAAAACGAGACAGAATGGCGGATCACGTCGAAATTGACCAAAACAAATCCCTTTAAATGTATTAAAAATAAACTGCATATGTAATGATATTTTTCTTTTTTTAATGATAGTCATTATGTTACTACTTATCGATTTAGACAAAGTTTGACCTTAAATAATAGATTTAATTATTTCTAATTCGCTTTTAAAACTCGTAGAAGCTGATTATTTTGCCAGTCCCTAATATAATGAAATAATTAGAGGCACATCAATTTTATTTTAACGTTAAAGATTGCTATAGGTATTTTTTTGACAAGAGAGGTAATAAGATTTCTTTTTTAATTTTACATTTTAAAACAATTACCAATTACAGCCTAATGTCAGTATGAGCCATACAGTGAGAGAGTCTATCCCCTTTTCACAAGCACTAAACCAAGAAGATTATTTTAGTGTCTGAGGTGGAGTGCCATACTTACCATATCATCAGAGTAAAGTATAATAATATAATTAGAGGATACACCTCAATTATTTAATAGTGTATTTTATATATATATATATATATATATATATTATATATATATATATATATATATATAACAGATACCAACAATTCAAGCGTTAAAGGAATATTTGACACTGTACCGCCCCCCCACCATCTCATATGATTTTTTTAACCAAAATCCAGGGAATTAACCGATTTTAATGAAATTTTCAGTGTTCATATATTAATAAAGGAATGTCATAATGCACCAGTTATTTTATTTAAAAACTTTCACATTTTTTTTCAGGTCAGTTAACTTTGACCCCACCCCAACCCCACCCCATATTTGAGGTCCATCATATATAATGGATATTTAGTGTTCACTAATTTTTGTGTAATAAAAGGAAGATATGTGGGGAATGAAATATTATTTTTTCAATTGAATTGATCTGGAAGAATATAAACACTAAAAATTGAATAAAAAGATGAAAAATTTTTTTCAGAATTTTCAGTTACTCTGATGTACATAAAATATAATTTTCATTTTGATAACCAGACAGCATCTGCCACCTCATCTGAAAGGAGCAGGGTTGGATTTATAGCCTAATATTGAGTCTCACCACACAAAAAAAGGAATGCCCATGATATCCATGTATTTTTTTTTGCAGTACTCATCACATGAACTTTGGTTTGTGCATAAGTCACCATATTGAAATACATTGTGTCACATCCTAGCCTGGTGGGAAGGTTAAGCTAAATACTAACTGGCTAGTTCACCAGGATATTACACCCACCGACACCGAATTACTTGAAATTTGATTCAAATGTTCTCCTTCATGAGTTAGAAAAGTGTGCCAAATTATTTTGTGTTAAACCTTACCGTTCCAATTTTAGAGGGTAGGGGTTTATAATTTTCTTATTTTGCCTCTAAATTAAGGTCATCCAGCATTGCAGAATCTCAGTGTTTTTTTGTTTTTTTTTAAATTTAAAAATACTTCCATGCATTCAATATTTCTAAAATTTGGTATGTAGGTCAAATGAGGACAGCAGAATCCAGAAATAGAAAATCTTATTTTGCTGAACCGAATGCATGACTCCAAAATCAACAACTTTTCCCCTATGTAGATTACGGTCAGTCTGTAGAAAATGTGTCCTCTTCAATTTTAATAATATTTTTGTCCTACCATCTACTATGCATGTTGAAGTTCACCAAAGAATTTTGTGACGGCTTCAAGTCTGCCAAGTTCAGAGTTTTTTCCTTGATGTATGTAGAATTTCAGTGAATATGAATTTGTGAATATGGTATTAACACATAGAAAAACACATCTGAATATATTGAAATGTTTTACTGCATTTCTTTATTACTCTTCTTTCTCTTAACTTATAGTTTTCTCTTGTTTTATTAATTACAGATATTTAACCCAAATGAATGAATTCCCTGAATTTTAATGCTGCATTTTCTTGGTGACCTAAGTTTTCAAAAAAGTATATTCTTGTGAAGTACAGAGTTATTTCTTTTCATGAAAGTCAGATTGGCAGAGTAAACACAGGTGAGAAATCATATTTTTGTGAAATGTCTGATTCTTTTCTCAAGTCAAATTTTTGTGAAAATATTCATCCACTTAAAGGAGATAAACTTTGTTTATAACAATCACTTTTAATAAACCTGAACACACAGATGAGAGAAGCCCCATTCCTCTGAGAATTCACTTTGATTTGATTTTAATTTACATGAAAATTGTATGGAAATGTAATACTTACATTCAACTATTTAGATAATTTTCAGACATTTTCTTCATAGTTTATTATATCTTGTATCTAAAGAAGAAAAGGAACCCTAAATGAATTTCCTTCCTCACAAACTCAGAATATGTTTTGTCATTTGAATCTTATTCATATAATTCTTGTTGAACATATTTCATTAAAAAAGAATAAATAGAAAATAAAGGAAAATGATTTTTGAAATATTATCATGAGCACCTCATGATAATATTTCAAAAATCATTTTCCTTTATTTTCTATTCATTCTTTTTTAATGAAATATGTTCAACAAGAATTATATGAATAATTATTGACATTTATTCCATCCATTCAAAAGACACATCAAAATGAATCAGTGTATTACATGACCCCCAAGAAATCTCTTTTTGTCCCCCCCCCCTCTATATTGAAGACAGTTTGGTCTATAATTTTTGAGTTTACTTTTGATAACAGATAAACTCAAATGAATTAACCTTTGAAATCTTAGATGAGAGGGAAATAAATATAGTAAAACCAAACATTAATGAGTTCTTTCTGTAAGAATTTTTTTAACTGATCCTGATAATTTACAAAATTATACATACAATGGCATATTTCTGTTGGACGAGTCTACTTTTGGACGTACCCATTTTAATGTAAAGGTGGGTGGGGTAATGCAATGAGACGGATCGTCGGTCAGTCACATTATGGTTTTATCATTATGTTATGCTTGCCACATTTCAAGATCAACTTTATTACTTTTAGTGGCCATCAACCTCCATCAAGTCAATGAACGATTATCCTTGATAGGCAATTTGTATATTTCATCTTATCTAAGTGATGACAATATTTAAGAAAGGATAAAAGACACGTTTCCTCTATAAGGAAAAAATTGACAGATTTTTTAATTCACATCAAGATCATTGACTTTTATTATCACAATAATTATATGTAAGTTTTACAATGTTGGGTATATACACAAATGTTCTTTTACTAGAGAGGGGAGAGATATAGACACAGGTAGAAGAGAGATGCATTACTTACTTCTTTGGCCATTGGTGATCTCTAGTCGTTTCTATTCTTTCTCTCCATGTTGACTTCTCTTTCTAGATTCTTGTTGGCTGTTCGTCTTTGACGCATTCCTTCTTCTTGGTCAGTCTATTTGCCAAGACATTCATCAAGCAAGAACACCATATTTCTTTAAACTTTTATTTACTTAACTAAAATTCTTCTTTTAACTAACACAACGCACATGTGCATAATGAGCTCATGCTTCTTATCGGATGTGCAAGCAGGTACTGACGGGTTAACTCGGTCCCACATGACTTCATGTACTTCACGGGCTTTGTGTAATATTCCATGGAAAGTCCTACCCGTGATATGAAAAGGGGCCATCCCTTCAGAACTACAGGGGGTTGACAATAATCTATGCAACCGCATAGATTATGAAACAACAATTTCTTTTAAATGTTTGAGAATGAAACAATATTAGAAAAAAATAGCACTCATAATAATAATTATATTTTAAAACTGAAATCAAAATTTTCTACTCCATGTAATATCTAAACCCTTATTTATGAGTGATATATAACACATTGTAGGATTTTAATGACATTAATAACATGGGCTGTTTTGAATCAATTTAAAACTTTTATAGAGATATAGGTATAACCCATCGGCTGCTGCTGAGCTAAGGGGCTCACTGAATTTCCAAAAATGGCCATCAAGATCAGATCTTCTGCATCAACCATGGGTTGCAGGATTTCTATACTTACCGAAAATCTGGCCGAATGCCCACGTTGTGTTCAGATCTCAAACGACCAGAAATCTGCTATAGAAACTGATATTCCACGGTTAACAGTGGCTTAGTGGTTACATAAAGAAACAACAACTCTTTTTTCTTTCAAACATAACAAACATTTATATTCAATAAGAGAATACAAAGTAATTCTTTCTCTGGGCTTTGGGAGTGATGGACCTCTAATCAATAACTTCTGGTCAGGGACACTACAAAGATATTGCTCAAGCAGTTCGTGAATTTGGCTAAGTTTTTCAATAGTCTTGGCTGAGGTCAGTTTGTCTGTCGGCCCCCAGAATTTGCGTTCTCACAACAGACACAGCCCAAATCTGCACTTGTGACTCGCTTAGCTTGTCTGCCCCTTTGTCGAGAAAAAGCCTCATTAAATAATGTTTCACCCCAGAACTTTCAATTTCCAGCTGGCGTGAAGATCTTAGCAATTCTCCCTGGACATCCCACTTTGGCAAAAGTACCGCCTTCTTTTAGTCCAAACCTGCCAATTGAATTCACTTCCGCTCACCAATCTAAGTGCTATCTCTTCCGGTCCTTTCAAGTGGGTCCAACAAAGAGTGCGGCCTTTTTCAACATCTGGATTTATCTATCCAAGTTCCTCTTTATCATTTTCTGATCACTTTCAAGTGATCTTCAACAAGGTGTGAGGTCTCCCCAAAAGGAATATCTGGGTTATTCCCTCTTTATCTTTTTAAGTGGAAAAGATAATTTTTCTTTCTTAGACCCAAGATAATTCTGGCTACCTGACTTCCTAATCACATTTCACTACTTGACTTAGTGTCTACTAGTCTGGTCACATCAAAAGACTATTTCTAACAATTACAGTTGACTCAAGTGGGATCGCCCCAGGAAGTTTTCTAAACCACTTGAGATTTCCTCAAAAATACATTCTAATCATATCGGGTGGCCTTGATTTAAAGTAAATCCTTTTATTTTTATTTTCTTTTACCCGAGATAAAATCCGACCAAAACTACTTTAAGTATTTTTGTTTTTTAAAAAATTCCCTTCAAATGATGAATTAGGTCACATAGGCAATAAAATTCTAATTTAGATTAAATAATGATAATCTAACAATTATCAAATTATTATTTAATCTAAATTATAATCATCTAGAATATAACGTACCAAAGAGAATAGTGACATAGCTTCAGTTACATAGAAATGCATTATCTCCATTATAATAAACTAGCAAGAAACTGAGCCATCTTGGTACAAGTATTTATGTTATAGAATATTAAATTACAAATGCCAACATATTCAAAAACAACTGCGGGATGATAGATATTAAAATTTCAAACTCCAAATTTCAAATTTAAATTATGATAATGTAAAAAAATGATGATAACTGAACTGATACAATTATTGTGTAATAAAGCAACACGATACCCTTACCGAAAATAATCTTCTGTATAAGAATTGAAAGTATAGTCTGTAGTCATTGGTGACATATTTTCGATTAGACAGACATATACTATTTTGTATAATAAAACTTTTATTTATGCATAAACATTTTGCAAATATCTTTGATTCTATAATGTGTAGATAATAATTTTCCCTATCTTTTTTAATCCACACTCTGAAAGTGAAATTCATATTAATATCCACCCCCAAATTTTCCAGTCTCCATGATTATTTTAGAATTGAATTAACTATTATCAGAACATAAACAATAAGTGCTAAGAGATTTTATCCAACTTTAGACTACAGAATATTTATATGACATTTTTGTTTGTAGTTGTGGAGGAAAATAAGAATTCACATAACAAAAAATATTACATTATTTATTTTCTCTAAATTTTGACAAAAATATCACACAATTGTGTGTGTGGAGTGAAATATGCTGGTCTTTGCAATGAAAAAGTTTTTATCTACTTTGCAATTAATAAAAACACATACGATAATTAAAATACTATCTTAAAAAATTCAAAATTTTGTTCAAAAATACAGAAAAACTAAAGAATCCCCACAAAATCTGGCGTTTTTGTTTACAAAAAGTCACCAAGTAAAAAATGCGGAGGTGCAGATTGCAGAAAAAAATTTCCCAAAATCAGAGAATTATCCGATTTTAATAAAATTTTCAGTGTTGACTCTTAATGAATTATTTTAAATTAAAGTAAAGAACCTAGTTCTACTACTTTCCCCATAGCTGGAGAGAGAATAGTTGGATTCATACCTTTCCCAATGGTATTAGCACTATGTGGTAATATTTTTAAATTACAATATTTTACAGAACATTTTCAAATGCAGATTATTGCAGTTTTTGATGACCAGTAAACAACTTTTCAACATCTTCTGTAATTTTTCTTCTTTTCTACGGTACAAAAATTGACAGCATTATACAATGTGTTTTTCTTCTCTGTTCAAGGAAAAAGTCCTGACAATTTCACAAAATTCAACAATGGTAATATCTATTAAAAATGTTTTTTCATATATCTGCCAATCAGTAAATAATTAAGTAAAAGTTTTCTTAGAGAAAATCCTTTTCATTTTACATTTGTGAAAATGAACAAATCTGAACATATTGAATTTTATGTGAACTGCATTTTTTATTACTTTGTTTTAACTTATAGTTTTCTCTTGTTTTATTGATTTCAGATTTTAACCCGGATAAAATATTTGCTGAATTTGTACACAGTATTTTGGTGGTGAATTGGATTTTCAGAAAAGTCACATTTGAAACAACATAAGTGAACACTTACTGGAGATAAGCATATTCTTTTGAAGTTCAGAGTTGTTTGAAAATCAGATTGTCAGAGTTTATATATAAATACCAGTGAGGAATACTATTCTTATGAAATCTGTATTTAATTTTCTGATGTTCATCTTTTAAAAATATGCAAACACAAGCAGAGAAACCATATTCTTGTGAAGTCTGTGGATCTTCATTTTCACAAAAATCAGATTTGGTGAGACATGTGCGGATACACACAGGAGAGAAGCCATATTCTTGTGAAATTTGTGGCACATCCTTTAGAGAAAGGTCAACTTTTACAACACATATGCGAACACACACAGGAGAGAAGCCACATTCTTGTGAAGTGTGTGGCTCTTTATTTTCACAAAAATCACATTTGGTGATTCATATGCGAACTCACACCGGGGAGAAACCATATTCCTGTGAAGTGTGTGGCTCTTCTTTTATAGATAGATCAGCATTGACAAAGCATATACGAACACACACAGGGGAGAAGCCATATTCTTGTGAAGTGTGTGGCTCTTCCTTTGCCCGTAAATCAGTTTTGGTGATTCATATGCGAAAACACACAGGAGAGAAGCCATATACTTGTGAACTGTGTGGCTCTTCGTTTTCACAAAAATCAGATTTGACAAGACATGAGCGTATCCATACAGGAGAGAAGGCACATTCTTGTGAAATGTGTGGCTCTTCTTTTAAAGAAAGGTCAACTTTTATGAAGCATATGCAAACTCACACAGGAGAGAAGCCCCATTCTTGTGAAGTGTGTGGCTCTTCCTTTTCACAAAAATCAAATTTAGTGACGCATTTGCAAACACACACAGGAGAGAAGCCCCATTTTTGTGAAGTATGTGGCTCTTCCTTTTCACGTAAATCATATTTGGTGATTCATATGCAAACACACACAGGAGAGAAACCACATTCTTGCGAAGTGTGTGGTTCTTCCTTTTTACGTAAATCATACTTGGTGATTCATATGCGAACACACACAGGGGAGAAGCCATATTCTTGTGAAGTGTGTGGGTCTTCTTTTATAGATAGATCGACATTGACGAAGCATATACAAACACATACAGGAGATAAGCCACATTCTTGTGATGTATGTGGCTCTTGTTTTACACGTAAATCTCTTTTGGTGAGTCATATGCGAACACACACTGGAGAGAAGCCACATTCTTGTGAAGTGTGTGGCTCTTCATTTGCACGTAAATCACATTTGGTGATTCATATGCGGACACACACCGGGGAGAAGCCATATTCTTGTGAAGTTTGTGGGTCTTCTTTTATAGATAGATCAATATTGATGAAACATATGCGAACACACACAGGAGAGAAGCCATATTCTTGTGAAATGTGTGACTCTTCCTTTGCAAGTAAATCACGTTTAGCAATTCATATAAAAGTTCACAATGGATAAAAAATGACCCTCTTGTGAGTGACTAGATTCTTTTTCTTAACTATTGTTAAATTAACTGGTGCATTGTACAGTGACAATAAAAATTCAAAGAAACTTTAAACTTGGATATTGTACATTCTTTCATTATTTTCAACAAATGTGTCGTTTTCAGTGATACATTTATTGATTTGTCTTTTACTATAATATATATATTTTTTTTACTCCTGTAGAATGCGCTTTATTAACTTTTAAGTTTGTGCAGTGTTTGCAAATAATCTTGAGAGTTTTAGCAAATGAATTATAAACAGAGGTATCTTTATTATTTCAATTAAGCCAATAATTCTTCAGCTACCTTTTTCATAATTTTCGTTGAATGATAATTATTCCTATGGAATTATAAACTCTAAAAGGGACATCCTTCTATTTAATTTTGCCTCAGGAGACAAGTTATTTAATTTCTTCTATTTAATTGAATGATAATTAATTGAATGATAATTATTCCTATGGAATTATAAAATCTAAAAGGGACATCCTTCTATTTAATTTTGCCTCAGGAGACAAGTTATTTAATTTCTTCTATTTAATTGAATGATAATTAATTGAATGATAATTATTCCTATGGAATTATGAAATCTAAAAGGGACATCCTTCTATTTAATATTGCCTCAGGAGACAAGTTATTTAATTTCTTCTATTTAATTGAATGATAATTAATGAATGATAATTATTCCTATGGAATTATGAAATCTAAAAGGGACATCCTTCTATTTAATATTGCCTCAGGAGACAAGTTATTTAATTTCTTCTATTTAATTGAATGATAATTAATTGAATGATAATTATTCCTATGGAATTATGAAATCTAAAAGGGACATTCTATTTAATATTGCCTCAGGAGACAAGTTATTTAATTTCTTTTATTGAATGATAATTAATTGAATGATAATTATTCCTATGGAATTATAAAATCTAAAGGGACATCCTTCTATTTAATATTGCCTCAGGAGACAAGTTATTTAATTTCTTCTATTTAATTGAATGATAATTAATTGAATGATAATTATTCCTATGGAATTATAAAATCTAAAAGGGACATCCTTCTATTTAATTTTGCCTCAGGAGACCTTGAATTATAACACTAACTATTCGACTGAAAAGCTTTATGTAATTTTGAATTCCATTGGCCTTTGAGGACAAGAAAATCAAGACTTGTGAGATTATGCTATTATTTGTTTTAGTAAATAATGTAAACCATTTAACACCAGGATTTAATTAGTCCAGGTCATTACATGTGAATTGGTGGATTCCGAGATTAACATTTTTTGGGGTGCAACAAATTTGATTCAAGCATTTGATTGCTTGATGTCTTTCTTTCTTACATCTTTCTTTTTTGTCTTTCTTTCTTTTTTCTTCTTTCTATCTTTCTTACTTTCTCTATAGATTTCTTTCTATCTTTCTTTACTTTCTTTCTTTCTTAATTTCCATTTTCTTACTTTCTTTTTTCTTTTTTCTTTCTTTTTTCCTTTTTTTTCTTTCTATCTTTCTTTCTTTTTCCTTTCTTCTTTCTTTACTTTCTATCTTTCTTACTTTCTTTTTCTTTCTTTTCTTTCTTTTTTTTTTTTTTTTTTTTTTCTTTTTTCTTTCTTTTTTTCTTTTTTCTTTTTTCTTTCTCTTCTAATTTCTTTCTTTCTTTCTATCTTTCTTCTTTCTTTTTCTTTCTTCATTTTTTTTTCTTTTTTCTTTCTTTGTTTTTTCTTTTTTCTTTTTTTTTTTCTTTCTTCTTTCTTTTTTTTTTCTTTCTTCTTGTTTTTTTTTCTTTCTTTCTTTTTCTTTCTTTCTTCTTTCTCTATTTATTCAACTTGGATTTGTTGTTACTTTTCCATTGATGTAAAATCCTTTCCTCTTTTCTTTTTTTTTTCTTTTCCTAATCATGTTTGGTTTCACCAAACAAAAATATCACTTTAATTAAATCAGTCAGGAAAAATAAGCAGCGCCAAAATTGTCTGTGTTTTATTTATTCATTTAGGGTTTCTTATTATTATTTTTTGTCTTATAACAAAAATAATAAAAGCCGAAAAAAAATGGCTTTGAATGTCTTGAGTTGAGAAACTCAAACTTCAGAGGAAAAGTGTGTTTGGTTGCTGGAATGTCATCACTGATATATCAAGATCGTTTTAATGTAATCCTCATCAAGACATTTTGCTCAAAGAAGGACTTTTCTGGCACGGTTTCCATATAGAGTAAACTTTTTGAATGTTTGGTGGAGAACAATGGAGGTCCATGCCTTAACTTTTGCACTGATGTTGATGGGACAAGAAGATAGTTTTTTCTTTACATTTGACATCTCCTTTAGAAAAACTAATAGTCCTGTTTCAACTTTCAATCACAAATATTCTTAACATTTCTATAATGTTAAGAAGATAGCTTTTTCTTTACATTTGACATCTCCTTTAGAAAAACTAATAGTCCTGTTTCAACTTTTCAATCACAATATTCTTAACATTTCTATAATGTTAAGAAGATAGCTTTTTCTTTACATTTGACATCTCCTTTAGAAAAACTAATAGTCCTGTTTCAACTTTCAATCACAAATATTCTTAACATTTCTATAATGTTAAGAAGATAGCTTTTTCTTTACATTTGACATCTCCTTTAGAAAAACTAATAGTCCTGTTTCAACTTTCAATCACAAATATTCTTAACATTTCTATATGTTAAGAAGATAGCTTTTCTTTACATTTGACATCTCCTTTAGAAAAACTAATAGTCCTGTTTCAACTTTCAATCACAAATATTCTTAACATTTCTATAATGTTAAGAAGATAGCTTTTCTTTACATTTGACATCTCCTTTAGAAAAACTAATAGTCCTGTTCAACTTTCAATCACAAATATTCTTAACATTTCTATAATGTTAAGAAGATAGCTTTTTCTTTACATTTGACATCTCCTTTAGAAAAACTAATAGTCCTGTTTCAACTTTCAATCACAAATATTCTTAACATTTCTATAATGTTAAGAAGATAGCTTTTTCTTTACATTTGACATCTCCTTTAGAAAAACTAATAGTCCTGTTTCAACTTTCAATCACAAATATTCTTAACATTTTATAATGTTAAGAAGATAGCTTTTTCTTTACATTTGACATCTCCTTTAGAAAAACTAATAGTCTGTTTCAACTTTCAATCAAAATATTCTTAACATTTCTATAATGTTAAGAAGATAGCTTTTTCTTTACATTTGACATCTCCTTTAGAAAAACTAATAGTCCTGTTTCAACTTTCAATCACAAATATTCTTAACATTTCTATAATGTTAAGAAGATAGCTTTTTCTTTACATTTGACATCTCCTTTAGAAAAACTAATAGTCCTGTTTCAACTTTCAATCACAAATATTCTTAACATTTCTATAATGTTAAGAAGATAGCTTTTCTTTACATTTGACATCTCCTTTAGAAAAACTAATAGTCCTGTTTCAACTTTCAAATATTCTTAACATTTCTATAATGTTAAGTTGTATTTCTATAATATATTCTATATATTCTATATATTTCTATAATATATTTCTATAATGATTTCTATAATGTTAAGAAGATAGCTTTTTTTACATTTGACATCTCCTTTAGAAAAACTAATAGTCCTGTTTCAACTTTCAATCACAAATATTCTTCCATTATACCATGAAATAAAAATCTACACACCAAGCTTTAAATAAAGTTACCTGATGCTTGTATATATGTTATTCTTAATGGAACAGATAGAGTCGGGCAAGTTTTAGTGATTTCCTCTTAATGTATAAGCACAATACATTTGATGCACTTGATCTGGTCTATTGTTCTAATGCCATTTGCAAATGTGACAATATTTAGGAGAACTAATTGTATCAATATTTAGAGAACTAAATATTATCATTCTCTGCTATAATTTCTCTATGTACTAAAATTTCCCATGGTTTGCTGTAGAATAATGGAGTTCCTCCCCTAAGATGTTGACTTGACTTCAAATGATGTCATTTTCCAAATGGATGTTGATTTTGAAATAAATGCGGTGGAAAAATCAGGAGTGACAATGGAAGGTTGGTTGGTTTAAGATTAGCAGAAATTGATTGTTGCCTCAAAGAAGAAGAAATATATAGATGACCACACATATAACTTATCAGTTATTTGTGTGGTCATCTCTGCTAAAACAACAAATTTGCTGAACTAATTAACCCAGAGAGTCTCACCTTATGATTGTATAGTTGAAATTGATGGGGATATGATTTACACAAAGCACTATGGCTTAAGAGGTTGATAGTTTCAAATCATTTGTCTCAATATTGACTTATATCAAGTGTCTAACAATATAGCATGGCCAAGAGCTCCATGTGGATTTAAACAATATTGTATCTGTTGGTGATCAAATAGTTATTAATCACAATAATGCAACCAAGGTGGGAACTATTTGTAAAATAACTAGAGATGAAAATAAAGTGTAATTAAGCAAACATATTTAATGCCAACATTCAAATTCTTCAAGTAAAAGAATTTGATGCCTTGCAATATAACTTTCATAGGATCTCTTCTTAATATGGTTAGCATCAATTGCCTTACTACAAAACCTGAAATATCCAAGTTCTCCACCCCTGAAAACATGTCTTGGTATTTCTTTAGTAAGGAGTAGGTGCCTGTTAGTTTTAACAATATTTTGTTCAAAATCCTTGTTGAGTCATTAAATTTTTGTGTATAATGTGGTCAATGGTGTAATGAAACTACAAATAACAGATAGAAAAGCCTTCATCAATTTCCTTACTCCAGAACCAGAAATGTCAATGTATATGTTCCCCACTGCCTTAATACAGAACCGGATATATCCAAGTTCCCCACCAACTGAAAACTTCATGTCTTGGTATTTCTTTAGTAAGGTGTAGGTGCCATTTAGTTTTAACAATATTTTGTTCAAAATCATTGTTGAGTCATTAAATTTTTATGTACAAATCTATTATATTTAACCATTTCCCTATTCAGAGCATTGAAAACACAATATTCAATAAGCGTAATCTCACTTAAAGATATTCTGTAGAGAATAAAATGTTAAAACTGGGACAAACAAAACCAAATATTTAGAAAAAAGTGATAAAGTTAAAGAGGAGAGAATAATTTGTATTAATAGAGGGTGATCCAGGGGGAGATAACTATGTTTTACTTCACAATAATTAAACATATCCAATTAACAAAACCAAATGTTTTTTTTAAGTGGTTAAATTTAAGAGGAGAGAATAATTTGTATTTATAGAGGCTGGTCCAGGGGGAGATAACCACTTTCACTTCATTACAATAATTTAACATATTCAAATAATAAAACTATATATATAAAAAAAACAACAACAAAAAACAAAAAATCAACACAAATGACCCCTCCAAACCCCTAAATTCTATAAACTTATTTCTCTTGATTATTATTTGTGCCAAAAGTGGATTATACCAACTAAATCTTTAACAGCAAAAAACTTTATACATTTGATAAAGTGTAGGTTTCTTTAAAACAATATCTAATGTAAATTGTGTTTTATTTATGCTTAAAAGAATTATTTCAAATTGTTTTTGGCCTCAGTTAAATTTTCTACTTTTCATTGTTAATTGGTTTTGATTTTGGTTTCTATCATTTTGCAAGGCAAAAAAGTTACTAAGAAAAAAAAAAAATAGGACAAAACAGAACAATACAAGAGTTTTTAATTTTTTCTAAACCTGTTTGGCTTCTTGTCCTACTCCATCATTCTTATCTTCCATAATGAGAAAGCTTTGAAATAAAATAAACAATGAATTATAAAGATCATTTATTGATAAATAAACACTGAAAATTTCATTAAAATCCGATAAATCCCTGATTTTCGGTAAACTATTTTCTGTAGGGGTCATGTTAAAGTCATTCTGTCAAAAACGCATTTTAGGCCAATTTTGGGTATATATATTATATATATATATATATATATATATATATATATATATATATTGAAAAACAAATGATGTTTACAAATGCTTGGGATCATCAGGAGAGAATGTGCACCGTTTCATCCCGTTCTTGTTTAAGACCGATCTATTACGTACGGTTGATCCAGATATTCGAGGGACCTCACAACAGTGAGGGGGGGGGGCAGTGTGCAGTTAAAACCGTTGAGAGGAAGGCCCCGAAACGGTGCACATTTTCTCCTGATGATCCCAAGCATTTGTAAACATCATTTGTTTTTTCAATATATCAAATTCACACTGTCGGATTAATTCCCTTTTATTTCACACACATAAATATATATATATATATATAAAAGAAAGAAAGAAATAGACATAAAAGCCGACAATGTAAATTTGCATAAAGTTTATGAAAAAACAATATTATGACCTATAAATACTGTTTTCAACTTATATAGACAAAGTAGATTTTAAGGCAATCTTATTATTTGCTACATATTATTTAGTTGTTACTTTATTCTCATGGAAATAATACTGGGGGATTCTACAAATTTCCCCAACCCAAACCATACGGTGTATATCTTGTTTCATTAATATGTATGGGTGAACATTGAAAACATATACTGTAAAACAATGTTAGTACCAGGGACTAGGAAAGAGTTAGTGTGAGCTCAGGAAATGCCCATTAGTACTCATACAAATTTACCACGACTGATGACCTAACTCCTGGTTACACTCATGTACAGGAGATAAACTGAATATGTGGGGAACTATTGACTATCAGGATCAACATTATAATTTACCTGTAATAGTAGTTGCAGGTAAATGTCCTTATTTGCTGGATAGAAACTGGTTGAATGTCATAATATAGGAATGGGTCCAGATAAGCTGCATAGAGGAAGAAAATCATAAATGGTGACAGGCCAATATCTTGAGGTTTTTCCTGAAGAACTGGGCATTATGAAAGGAGTAGAGACCCATATAGAAGTGAAGTGAAAGTGGGAAACCAAGGTATTCAAACACAGATGCAAAAACCATTGTTTATGGAAATTGAATGTCTACAAGCAGTCCAAGTTCTGGTGATTCATTCTGAGTGGATGCACACATTCTTCCAAAGAAAAGGTGGGTGGAAGCATTGTAAATCTTAAGTGGGAGTTAATTGCTGAATGTAGTTGTTACACTGAATGAGAAGGGAAATTTCTCAAAACATAAAATGATGTTTCTTTGATAAAAAAGTTGAAATCATTCTAACATCTTTTAAGCTTTACTTAAATTGGTAAGTATCTGAAATATATTTTTTCCTTTGTGAGAAAGAGAGTAATGATCAGAATACTGGAGTTGTCAAAGGGACCAGATTTTGTTGTAAACAATGAACACAAATTTCTTCTTTGTTGGTTGGAGGACACAAGAAACCAGTTTTTTGATAAATAATAAAAGTTAAAATCATTCTAACATCTTTTAAGCTTTAATTAAATTGGTAAGTATCTGAAATATATTTTTTTCCTTTAGAAGATCATGTATGAAAGATTTTTTGAGGTAGGGGATATTCTTTCCAATTTTGCCTCAAAATAATTTGCACATATAGTTGGTTCTTTGTTGTAGAATGGGGAACGTTTAGCTGCCACTGGTCTCGGACAAAGTGAAGGCATGATGATTCTTACTTATGTCATTAAGTTTATTTAATAAACACCGTGAAAATTTTGTTTAAAAATTGAGTCTTACCAAAAACTGTATATTACACAAGTTTTGGTTTTGTACCAGTGAAACATTCAAAAGGGGTTTTACTCAAAATCTTAAAACACCATAGGGGACAATGTAAGCTAATATCTTTATCTATTATAAATTTATGGGTCAAAATGTACAATTGATACTGGGAATTATGTACATACCTTTAATTGCCCTTCCACTAGGGGGGGGTTCATTTCGGTTCGACAGATCATAATATTCGTGCAACAATATTGTCATTGCCTTGGCTTGCATTCATTGTAGAACCGACATTTATGTAAATTTTACACGTCAAATTGGATATCCCTAATTGGTATCACCAAAATCGGGTCACGTGATCAGTTTAGGCCATATTGAATAAACAAAAGTAAATATTTTTTAACATTTTTTTTTTATCTCGCAAAAAAAAATCAAATAGTTGTTAAAAAGAAAAACAAAGATCAAATTATCCGATTGGGAAAAAATTACTCACCGTTATCTTGAAAAATAAGTAAAACAGTCCATTTTACTTGCAACAGGGTAAGTTTGTTTTAGAACCAGGACCACAAATTTACATAATATCTCTTTGATAATTATACATTTAAATGTATGGGTGGCTGCATTCGACATAGCAATTGTTTTCTTCTGCATATTCAATAGGGATGTGCAAACCGCGGACTTTCAAAATATCCGCTTAATTGAACTAACAATTCTATTCATCATAATCTATGTTATTTGTCAATAAAAATATTTAATTTTAAAGCTTTGTTTATTTTCATCATTTGTAAAAGATTTAAGGTTAATATTACTTTTTTACAAATGAAAAAAATAAATTTTACAAATTCTAAAAAAAATTGCCTGCACATTTTTAAGGGGTCCAAGGCAATTTTTTTTCTGCCCCTCTGTTAGGCTAAACTCTTCCCTGGGTATGTATACCAAATTTGGTAATTCAAAACCAAACCATTTGACTATGTATAAAGGACACACAAACTCTTAGCAATTATCAAGATACACTGGTTACAATGGAGGTGAATGTAACAAAAAAAAAAGACTAATAAAAAGTGTAAGTGTTGCAAACAAGGGTTAATACCACTTAGAAAATAAAGTGGTTCAAGGCAGAGAGAGAGAAAAAGAAAAATCACAAAATAATGAAATTACTTTTTATTTTATGAATTTATTTATCTTGTACTCAGTTATATTTTGGTTTGTGCCTGCAGTCATCAGCACTTAGTCACTTATATAAAAACAGAAATTGGTAAATGTTTACGTATACCAACTTTATTCAATAGAGCCAAAATAAAAAGAAATTGTAAAAAACAAAACATACTGACCTACCAGATTCCACACAGATTTGTTTTATGTCAAATATCGTGCCATTTGGGTAAATTAATTTGGAATTTTTTTGTCCAAAATTTATATGGGCACCTATAACCACAGCAGCCTGGTCTGAGAAAATATTCTGTTTAAAACTGGGAATATACAAAGCATTTTTAAAAATGTATTCGCAAATTTATCCCTTTGTGTTTTTTTTTAATATATGCACGTGTCTCCGCGTTTCTGAACTAAATCATTGGATTTGCTTCCATCTGCTAACAAGACAAAATGATTTTTGGGCTTGAAATTGGGGGTTCAAGTTTATGAATTTAGATCTGTCATAAATCACGTCTTCAGTTGCTCCACAATCAATGAGCAAATTAGAATTCTTATTTGATAGGGTGTCATATTCCACAGTGAAAAATAAGTTTTGACAAAAATCCTTTTTTTTATTTCTACAGTTATAGGATTTGTGAGCCTCTTTTTTGCAAATATAACATGATATTTGTTCTCTTTGGGGAGGAAGTTTTGTAAGGTCTGCCATAAACCATTATTATTTTCATAATAATTGCTATGATTCGTTGGTTTACAATCATAGTGAGGATTCCAGTTTTTACCCTTTTTAAATTGGGTTTTCATTTGTAAGTGAAAAAATAAGTTTGTTCCTTTGGATATGTTGTAATCTTTTGACAAAAATCCTTCTTTTTATTTCTACAGTTAGAGCATTTATGACCCTTTTTTCTTCAAATATAACATTGTTCTCTTTAGGGAAGAAGGTTTGTAAGGCCTGGTATGAAAATTATAATTGCTATGCTTTGATGGTTTACAAGGAGTTTTTACCCTTTATAAATTGGGTTTTCATTTGTAAGATCTTATGGTCTGAGACCTTAGAGTACATAGCTTCAGTTTCCTCATAGCTATGTAATCTAACTTTAAATTCCGTGAAGGTCAAACGTTTATCTTTTTGAGTTATCACCGTGGTAAAGGGTTTGAAATTCAGGGCCAAACCCTTCAGCACCATGGCGATTAATAAGAGAGGCTGGCAAAATTATTGTTGACTGCTGAGTGAATTTGCAATGTTTTAAGTCCTTATTATATAATCCATCATGGATTCAAAGTCAGTCCTATTCAAATTACTTAATTCATTATACAATCTGACAATTCGGGGTTTTCCTTTTAACAAGAAATGGGACCTTAAAATCTCTAATGCCTTGCGGCCATCTTCTTTTAATTCCCTCATTACCAATCATACTTCCTGAGTATTGGTAAAGATCCAACAATCCTATGTCCGTCCTCAAAGAGTGCAGTTGTAATTATGACCAATGTGGAGGGGTTTAAGTATTCTATCAGGCCCGCAGTATTGCTAGTAATTGGTTGCAAGAATAATTCACGTGACCTCGGCTAGCCAATAAATCTAGGTGAGGAATTAGAGCACACCTTATATCAAAAATATTCCCCAAGTTCAAATCCTGGATGTAGTAATTGCATTTCCCTTAGTGCTAATACCCTTGGGAAAGGTATGAATTCTACTCTCCCTCCAGCTATAGGTAAATAGTAGGGCAGATTGGGCTCTTTAACCTTGGTTAGGCAACCGGTCTGGGAGAAGGAGAAGGAAAACTCTGAATTCAAACCTGTTGAACTCCGCTTAAGAAAGTGTCACATCCTGCTCGTGTGGAGGGGTTGGTAAAAATATATATATATATATATATATATATATATATATAAAATATTCCAACACTATTAGATATTAGATATACTGTATTAAATACTTTTTTTGGAGGATATGTGCTTAATTGAAGTCGTACCTAATTTTGAAAATTAATTACTTAATAATTAATGAATTTTAGGCGGACATATATGTTCAAATGTAAGGCTTATAAAGTTTTTAAGGATGTCTGCAAGAATGATCTGACAATCATACTCTTACAATTAGTGTCATTCCTGTGCACAAATTATGACCACTAGGCTAAATGAATGTTTATTTCCACAATAAGTGGAGCTGAAAAAGTAGGCTGAAGAATGAACGGATTGATTAAAATACTAGAATAACCTCCATTTACACCAAATCATAAGAATAAAAATCATTCATTAAATTATGCAAATTCTATGCAAATAAATAATAATATACAAGTTTAAAGTTTAAACTTTTTATTTTCTATATACAATGTACCAGTAAATTTAACAAGAGTTAGAACAAAGATTCTCATTCATAAAAAGGTGATGTCTTTTTTATCCATGGGCATTTGCATATGGACTGTCAAATGTTACTTACTTGAAAATGAAGAGACACATACTTGACATGAATATGAATCATACATTATGTTTTCGCATATGTGTCACTAAATGATGATTCTGTGAAAAGGAAAAGCCACACACTTCACAAGAGTATGGCTTCTCTCCTGTGTGTGTTCGCATATGTACCACTAAATTTGATCTTTCTGTAAAGGAAGAGCCACACACTTCACAGGAATGTGGTTTCATGCCTTCATGTGTTTGAATATGCATGACCAAATGATGTTTCTGTGAAAACGAAGAGCCACACACTTCACAAGAATATGGTTTCTCTCCTGTGTGAGTTCGTATATGCCTCACTAAATCTGATTTTCTAGAAAATGAAAAGTCACATACTTCACAAGAATAGGGCTTCTCCCCTGTGTGTGTGCGTATATGCACCACCAAATTTGACCTTCGTGTAAAGGAAGATCCACACACTTCACAAGAATGTGGCTTCTCTCCCTTGTGTTTCAGCATATGCTCTATCAAACGTGATTTTTGTGAAAAGGAAGAGCTACAGACTTCACAAAAATGTTGCTTCTCTTCTGCATGTGTTTGCATATGCCGCACCAAATGATATTTTCGAGAAAAAGAAGAGCCACACACTTCACAAGAATGTGGCTTCTCTCCTGTGTGTGTTCGAATATGATTCACTAAATCTGATTTTCTACAAAATGATGAGTCACATACTTCACAAGAATGTGGCTTCTCTCCTGTGTGTGTCCGTATATGTACCACCAAATTTGACCTTTCTTTAAACGAAGAGCCACACACTTCACAAGAATGTGGCTTCTCTCCTGTATGTGTCCGCATATGCTCTGCCAAATGTGATTTTTGTGAAAAGATTGAGCCACAGACTTCACAAGAATATCGCTTCTCTAAATGTGTTCGGATGTGTCCCACCAAATGATGTTTTTGATAAAAGGAAGAGCCACACACTTCACAAGAATATGGCTTCACTCCTGCATGTGTTCGCATATGCCGCACCAAATGATGTTTTCGAGCAAAGGAAGAGCCACACTCTTTGCAAGAATATGGTTTCTCTCCTGTGTGTGTCCGTATATGGTTCACTAAATCTGATTTTCTTGAAAATGAGGAACCACACATATCACAAGAATGTGGCTTCTCTCCTGTGTGTGTTTGCATGTGCTTCATCAAATTTGACCTTTCTGCAAAGGAAGAACCACACACATCACATGAATATGGCCTCTCTCCTGTGTGTGTCCGCATATGATCCACCAAACGTGATTTTCGTGAAAAGGAGAAGCCACATATTTCACAAGAATGGGGCTTCTCTCCTGTGTGTGTCCGCATATGCACCAGCAATTTTGATGGACAACTAAATGAAGTCCCACAAACTTCACATGAATTTGGTTTATCTTCTTTGAGTGTTTGCATATTTAGAAAAAATAGATGACAGATTAAAAAGAATCAGAGATTTCACAAAAAAAAAACCCTACTCTGCACTTCTCACAAATATGTTTTTCTTCAGAAGTGAGCACTTCTCACTTCTCACTTCTTCAGAATCTGTTCATTTATGTTGTTTGAAATGTGACTCTCTTGAAAATCCGGGTCAATAACAAAATTTTGTATTCAAATTCAGGGAATAGCTGTTAACAATCTGTAATGAATAAAACAAGAGAAAACTATAAGTTAAAAGAACGTATAGTAATAAAGAAATTTTAAAATTATCAACTCACTGAATTTTAATATAATTTTCAGTTTTTTAATCATTACATTTGTTTGTATAAACTTAGTGGTTAAGATTGGTATCTCAAACATTCTAATCTTTTTTTAAGTTAACAAAATAAGATAGCTGAATGCCAATGCCAAAGAGACGGAGAAATTTTTGCTTCCTAGAGACAAGATCAGAAAAAAATTAATCTACACTCTATAGATTTGAGAATATTTAAGAAAAGAAATTTACCTGTGAACAGAATTTGAATTTTCTGCACTTGAAAAACATTCTTATCTTTTTAAACCTACAGAAATTACTTAAACAATAAAATTTTAATTAATTCAATCACTGCTTTTAAATTAAATGTCTTATATTAAGTTCATTTTCTTTATTATATTTTGTTAATATACCTTTGCAACATTATCAATGAGAAATATCACAATATTCACCAAAGCAAAAGATAAATAATATGACTGGCTATATAATACTTTGATTCTAAATTAATGTAACTAATATTTTTGGTAAACCAATAGTATAACATATCCTGAAGTTAAATTCTTTATTATGTAAAAAGTATATTTTCAAATCAGAACTTCTTATAACTATACCAAAGACACATCAAAATGAATCCATCAATGTTTTACCAAATTCATTTAACTCTCATATAATATTTCTAAATCCTTTTAATCATTAAAAGTAATCTCACAAATTATAGACCAATATGTGTTCAGAATTGAGGGCATAGTGAGATTTTTGGGGGTTGAGGAATATGTGGATTCATTTCAATGTGCTTTATGTTGGAAGACAAATGTCAATAATAATTCATCTAATTCTTATATGACTGATTCTGAATTAATGTTAATAGTATTTTGATAAACCAATAGTATAACATATCTTGAAGTTAAATTCTTATGTTTATTTATTTTTAAAAAAGTATATTTTTTAGATTAAAACTACTTATATCTATGCTGAAAGTCACTTCAAAATGAACCCATCAATGTTTTACCAAATTACCAAATTCATTTCCCTCTCATATAATATTGCTAAATATTATATTGCGTTTATTAGACATTAAAAGTGATCTCGTAAATTATATACCAAGATGTCTTCAGAGTTAGGGGTGGTGTCAGATAAGGATAGTGAGATTTCTTGGGGGTTGAGGAATGTGTGGATTCATTTCAATGTGCTTTATGTTGGAAGACAAATGTCAATAATAATTCATCTAATTCTTGTTTAAAATAATTCATTTTTTACAAAAAAAAAAAAATAAAGGCAAATAAGTTCTGGAACATTATCATAGAGAGGTTATATAGTCTCATAGGTCTCAAGTGATAAAACTTATGATTATGTTGTTTGATTTCTCACCTGTGTTTATCTGCATATACTTCATCAATCTGACTTTGGTGAAAAGAACCGATTCTGTACTTCACAAGAATATATTTTTCTCCAGCATGTGTTCACTTATGTTGCTCCCAATGTGACTTTTTCGAAAATTCAGTTTACCGAGAAAATATTGTATTCACATCCAGGGAATTCTTCCATTCAGATTAAAAATCTGTAATCAATAAAACAATAAAAAACTATGTTTGAAAAAAGGAAGAGTACTACAAAAATACAGAAAAGTAATGTATTTCAATATATTTAGATGTGTTAATATTACAATCACAAAAGTAAAATATGAAGTATTACTTTATATTTTCATTGCTTAGCAGATATATGAAAATATTAAAATTAAAAAATAGTTAACATCTAGAATTTTTAACGTTTATTTCAACCGATTATTCGTTAGAGCTGTATATCTAACTTTATCTTCGATCTGTTTACTTCAACTGTCAGTGTTCGGAAATATTGACCCTTGAGTAGTAAGATTGAGACAGCACCCTGCAACAACTCGGCAACCCAGTCATCTCGGACTTTCCCCTGCCACTGGACTAACTGCGGGACTGCCAAGATAGTGGACTGGGGTCTGTACAGTCACTTTCCACTTAAAATATCTCACACACAATTTTCACTTTATACCACCTTCAACTTTCAACAAATGAAGACATTGAGTGATGTGATGGCCTTAGAAGTGTTGAAGTATTTGATATAAGGCATGGGGCAAATGGTCACTCCTAGATATAGACTCGTTGACTACCACGTGACCACCGAAGGCATTTCTATTGTCCAATCACTGGCACTGCTGCTGCTGCTTCTGCTGTATTAATAGAGATCCCAATCTTAGTTTATTTCACTGACATTTGGATTCTCTTGGACGAAGGACTTACAAGGAAGATTTAAACACTGGATTCTTATTGGCTTCCTTACTTACTTATTACATCTGGAACCTAGGATGCCGACCAGATACTTAACAAGAAGAATATGAAATGATTAAAATTATAAGATTGTAAAAAAAGAATATTTTCAAATCAAAACTTCTAATAGCTATGCCAAAAGCATTTCAAATTGAATCCATCCATATTTCATTTTACCATGTTTATTTATACCTCATAGAAGATTTTGATGGTTAATTTGTTTCAGAAAAGAAATCTTGACAATTATAGATAAAAGTTACAACAAATCTCTTTTACTTTAGCAGTTTGTGTATTCTACAATTAGCTGAGTAAGACTAAAATTCATTTGAAGTATTTCAGTTTTACCTAACTTACAACAAGTGCATTACTACCTTACACTGATTATACTATGGGAACATATAAATATGTCAACTGCCCTGTTAGTATTAGGAAACTATTACATATTGCTAAACTTGATATGGTTCTGCCATGAATGAACATATTGTAAAAATGATGAATTAATAGCATATTAGATTAGTGGAGACATTACGAGAGTGATAATGATGATCATCATAGAGATTGAAATGAAATATCAGCTGACAGTTGTTGTGAGGATTTTGATTAAGATTTCTAAGCAAATGATAAATAAAGTATATGATTAAGTATGTGTGTGTGTGTGTATTATATATATATATATATATATATATATATATATATATGAAGTAGTCAAACAGTGTGTTTGAAAATGGCAAAGGCTGACAATTTGTGGGAGATTATGTGCCTAATTAAAGTCATACCTAATTTTGTTAATTAATTATAACTAAATGAATAAGTCACCCAAAAAGTGCAATATACATACCAGTTTAAAATGAACGAGAAATTCTGGGGAAGCCAGCTAGTGTAGTGGTTAGAATGTTCGCCTGTCAGCCTGACAGGTAGGGTTCGAATCACGCACAAAGCACTACCCTGTCTATAGCTCTGCTGATGAAGCCTAATGGGCTGAAATGTACATACAGAGATGACTTTTTCTTGATTTGTTTATGCTTTACATTTAAACTGATATGCACGCCTAATTCATTTAGTTATAATTAATTAACAAAATTAGGTATGACTTTAATTAGGCACATAATCTCCCACATGCACACACACACACACACACACATATATATATATATATATATATTATATATATATATATTAATGGAGGCGTGTGGGCTAGTGGTTAAAGTCGTGGAAAATGGACTTGTCGATTCGAGTTCAATTCCTAGACGAAGCTATTGGCATTTCACATAGCGCTAATACCCTTGGGAAAGGTATGGATCCATATATTCCCCTCCAGCTATGGGTTAAATAGTAGGGCAGACTGGGCCCTTCAGCCTTGGGTTGGTAACCAGTCTAGGAATTCAAAATTCCTGAGGTTGGGCGTTGATTCACCAATTCTTTCCTATCAACTGTGCCAAAAAGTGTGGATGGTCCAACACAAGCCTTCACCACTATAAACAAATCACTGTGTGGGTGTTCATTGTGTGTATGAACCCTCATGCATTGAAAATCGATGAGAGCGTCCATAATAATGATATTAATAGTTGTGATGAGGATTCTATAAAAACAAGAGTCTATCCTCTTTTTACAAGTGCTAGACTAGGTAGATTGTTTTGGTATCTGATGTAGAACACTACATCTAACATCAGCTCCCCACTTTACCACACAGATCCATGCATTACTCATACGCTGAGTTAGTGAGGGCTGATATTGAACCTAGAACCATGTAGTTCTGAGCTGAATGCTCTACCAACTGAGCTAAACTGTGAAGTCCATATTATTTATATGTTTTGTTGGACAAGTTTAAAAGTTCATTTAGATAATTAAAAGATAATTCTTCTGTGGTAAATATCTAGTATGTAGGTATGGTCAACAGTATTAATAATGTGAAACAATTTTATTAATAATTTAGGTTTGAATAAAAATAATTATTTAGAGAATGTGTATTTTAATTGTTTGTAATTTGATTCTCTGATTTGTCAAGGTTACTCATTTACAAAGGTTTCTTCTCGCGGTGTTTCAGCTGGTGCATTTTGCAGTCTTCTTCAGGTGCATATCGCTATCAGATAGTTTGGTTTTGGCATTGGGACCAAAGAAGGTTCAGATATAATCTCGTCGGCCAATGCTCGCTTTGAAATTTCCTAGGGTCTATCCGGTGTAAAACGCACCGGTTGAAGGCTGTCGGGATGAAACCATCAAAGGTGGAAATGTTTTCCTTTCTAATTTATTTCCTAGTTATGAAAAAATGTTATCGTACAAAAAAATCTCACCACAAATAAAAAACAAACAAACAAAAAAAATCCCATAAAACAATCACAGAGATTAAATCTTGGACATACAAAATTTCATGAATGCGGTGCAGGATTTGATCTGGAATTTTTAAAAATTTGCTCAGGAAGTCGGTCTGATTCCAAAATGGTATGATATGTTGGGCTACAGTCTCTAGGAGTAAAACTGAAAAGATGTAACACACTGACATTCGCCTTTATTATTAGAGAATATGGGAAGGGGGAATAATTCTGACACCAACTCTATGTTACAAGTGTAATTAATATATATATAGCGACAAAAGCAGTGCTTACCAAAATTTAGCATTTTAACGTGTGCCAAGTGTCATTTTGCGGTCTTCTTCAGGTGCGTATTTGTAGGGGAAAATGTCTCTCCTTACAACATTAAACAAACAAAAAAAAAATCAAGAAGGCAAAAAATATTTTTATCATTCAGAGAATCCTTGAGATGTGGGGGGAAAGATCAGGAGGATGGAGATAGTGAGAAGAGATCAATGATTTGATGAGCTTAGACCAAAAATAACAAAAGCTATTTATATCATTGTATTTTCTCAATGCAACTTTGATGAACAAAATTTTATAAAGCAAAAAGAATAGTAGGGTCTGGATTCATACTATATTCACATATATAGATATATATACGTATATACATATATATGTGTATATATACGCCTATATATATTTATATTTGCATATATACATATGTATTCACCTATGAACACATATAGGTATATAAACGTATATGTATACACATATATATACATATATTCATATATATGTATATATATATGCATATATATATTAGTATATGTATATATATACATATATATGCATATATATATATTAGTATATGTATATATATACATATATATATATTAGTATATGTATATATATACATATATATGCATATATATATATATTAGTATATGTATATATATACATATATATGCATATATATATATATTAGTATATGTATATATATACATAGATATACATCTATATACGCATATTAATTTATATATATATATATATATATATATATATATATATATAAAAGAAGAAGGTCCGCAAAATGTATTGTTCTCAGAAAAAATGTTTTATTCTTTTCATTTTATTTTTGCGGACCTTCTTCTTTTTTATAAAATATTAAATTTTCTCCCGTTGGAACCAGAACAACATTTTAATATATATATATATATATATATATATATATATATATATACACACATATATATACTTATACATGCTTATACACTATATATGTTTAGCTCAGTCGGTAGAGCGTTCGGCTAGAAACCACAAGGTTCCTAGTTCGATACCGGTCCTCGCCAACTCAGCGTATGAGTAGCACAGGGATCTGTGCGGTAAAGTAAGGAGCTGATGGTAGGTGTGGCGCTCCACCTCAGATGCTAAAAAACAATCTCCTTGGTCTAGCGCTATTGAAAAGGGTATAGACTCCCTCGCTGACTGGCTGATACTGACTTTAGGCCGCCCCGTCGACTTTACTTTTTTTACTTATATATACGTATGTATAAATCATATTATCATAAAATTGGGAGGGACAGGTAAGGAATTGTTATTGTCAAAAATTCTAAAAAAAACAACAGAAGTTATGAACTCAAAAGTAAATCTAATTAGAACCAGTGAATTGTTGCACTTGAAATAAAGATACAAATATGTCCACTCTTACTCAAGGGAGATAATAAAAACATTTCTTAATTCTAAAACAATTACCAAATATCAGTGAATTGAAAATTTTTTGGTACAATTTGAAAATTGTGTGTTAGGTATGAGCGACAAGTTACCTGCACAATGTTTCGGCCAATGTGTCCTCTGGCCTTCTTCACGTATTTCTTGTATGACATGGGAATCTTCTCGAACTCGAAAATACCTGAAGAAGGCCAGAGGACACATTGGCCAAAACGTTGTGCAGATAACAATAAAGATGGGGACAATAGTCCAAATAATACAAACTATCAAGCCTCATCTAAAAAATTCAGAGAAGAAAAAGCTGTGATTCTCAACCCAGGTCCATGTTACATTACTAAGGGTCCACCAAAAAAATTTTTTTTTTAAATTAGGAGTCCACGCTGATATGTTAGTGTTCCATTGAGCAATTCTACTTCAGAACAATTAAGTTATTTTAAAAAAAACAATCTCAGGGGTCACGTCAACACTTTTTTCATTAAGGACTCAATTCTATAATGAATAACTGATTTCAGTGAAAAAAAACAAAACATTTAAAAAAGGTTTATCAATTAAGATCATATTAAAAACACCACAGTAGAAAATATTTTTTAATTAATACCGGAAAAAAGATATTAGAAAATTTAAAACGTATTTTATTAAAACTAAAAAAATAATTTTTGTAGCGAATTTTCTCTTTTTGTTGTCTTAATTTAAAAAAATTTTTTTTTTTAGCATTTACAAAGAAAGAAATTATGGAAGATTTAGAGTTATTAGTACAAACATGACTTATTTCCCTTTTTACTTCAAACTACCGGGATTTTAACTCAGAGGATGGCAGCAACTGTTTTAAGGGGTGCATGTCTTTGTTGTAGGTATGTGCATTATTGATCAACGAAGGTAATAAAAAATGTCTTTTTTAAATGTAATTTTTTTTCTTTTTTTTATACTCTGTGGTTTATTTATAGATTATCAGTGAAAATATCATTCTTTGGAAATAACATGACCTTACACAGTTACCTCCCTTTGACCATTGCCTAAGAAAGAGACTGTGCCCTTTAGCCATCGCCTGATAAGAGACCTTGAGCAATTGGCTAAGGGCCATTGTTGGCGACCAATCAAAACACACGTTACTAGGCTTAGTTTAGCCGCCAAATTTTGAGGGTTGATACCAGCCACCATAAACAGACATGCTTAATAAACACAGGAGCCGATGACATCATACAAGTCTAACTACTCAAGCTAGCAAGAGACACTTCTTACCAGAGACAGATAAGTTTTCACAAGCGCATTATTTTTCAAACCCCCTACATCTACACTGTACAATTTATAACACATTTGTAAACCAGACACACATTTTTTGTATGTCACACATTACATATTGTATATTTCATTTGTATAAAGTTTTCAATTGAGTTTTCTCTAAATGACAATACTAAAGTAGGCTTGTTATTAAATAATATTTGTTTTTAGAATCTAAAAATATGAAATTTAAAATTAAGCGTTTCATATTTTAAATGAATTTTATCAATTAATTATGTATGTAAATTGGGCTAAACTTGCAAATCGTAGTCAAAATTTAAACAGAAAATTTTGACGACGATTTGCAACATCAAACTTAAGTCAGATAAGGGTATTTGCCTCATACCCCACTTGTATGAGCTGGTCACAAGGCCTCGTTTTAACGTGGGCCCACCCACAAGCCAAAGCTCATGGGTGGGAAAGAACAAAAATTGCGTCGATCCCTTCAGCATTCCTTCTCTAGGGGGGCGCCTCAGGCGCTGGGCAATAAACCCAGCCCTGCCCCTTTAAATCAAGGGGGTAGGTATTTTTAGTCCGTAACTGCTTTACAGAAAGCGTCTATTTGGGTCAAATTTCTGAAGCGAATTTAATTGTTTAAAATGTATTAAAGATAAATTACATTTGTAATATTATTTCACTTTTTTTTAAATTAAAAAAAAATTTTTGGCGGACCTGACCATCTGGACCCCCCCTCCATCTAAAATTTAAAAAAAATTTGTTTTTTTTCCTTCAATTGATTATTATCGATTACACACCAATCTATCAGATTGTAAAAAAGATTATAAAAAGTTCTTTATTTTTTGAGTTTTCCCTGTATAAGTTTATAGTAAATCGAGCCCCCATATCGGAACTGCTCTAACTTAATAGTTGGGCTGAACTTGCACTAAGGTGTCAAAATTAAGGTGACCCAGAAAAAAAACAGAACTCACAAATTTTGTAATAAAACTGTTAATTTTAACTATGGGGATCTAGGGTTTAGGGTTAGGGTTGGGGTTGGGGTTTAAGGTTAGTTTAATGGGAAAAAAAAATGTGGGTTCTGTTTTTTCTGGGTCACCCTGTATACCGTTGACCAGAAAAAACAGAACCCACAATTTTTGTAATAAATCTGTTAATTTTAACTATGGGGATCTATGGTTTAGGGTTAGGGTTGGGGTTTAAGGTTAGTTTAATGGGAAAATAAATAAATAATTTGGGTTCTGTTTTTCCTGGGTCCCCCTGTATACCGTTGACCCAGAAAAAACAGAACCCACAAATTTTGTAATAAAACTTAATTCTAACTAGGGGGTGGGGGTTAGGGTTAGGGTTAGGGTTGGGGTTTAAGGTTAGTTTAATGGGGAAATAAATAAATAATATGGGTTCTATTTTTTCTGGGCCACCCTAATTTTGACACCTTTGCGCCAGTTTTCCGGGACTTCCATTCGAGCGGTTCTCATATGGGGGTTCGATTTACTATAAACTTATACGGGGAGATGAGCGCCCCTGAAAACTCGAAAAATGAAGAACTTTTTAGATTTTTTTTTTTACAATCTGATAGATTAGCGTGTAATCGATAATAATCCATTGAAGGAAAACAAAAAAAATTTTTAAAAACTTTTTAGCGGTTTTGATATGGGGGATCGGTTTACGATAAACTTATACGGGGAAATGAGCACCCCTGAAAACTCGAAAAATAAAGAACTTTTTAGAATTTTTTTTTTTTTTTAAATCTGATAGATTGGTGTGCAATCGATAATAATCCATTAAAGGAAAAAAAAAAAAAAAAATTAAAATGTGTGTGCAATCGATAATAATCCATTAAAGGAAAAAAAAAAAAAATTAAAATTTTTTTTTTTTACCGATGCTCATTATGTTACTATTTTCCAGTTAAACAAAAATTTGACCTTAACTAATCGATTTAATTATTTCTAATTGGATTTCAATGTGAAAATGAGCGCACAATTGGTGGTACCTAGATTTAGGGTTTCACATATCCAGATTTCCTATTTTTTATTTGTTTTATTTCAGTAAAGTGGGAATAAGTTTACTGCTGGTAATATTCTTGGTACCATCAGACCTAGGGCTGCAATAAAATACTATGAAAGTTTAATTTGAGTGTAAATCATGCAATTTCTTCCAAGTTCATAACCTAATATGACGATCTGTTTGTTCAGACACATAACGTTCCCTTCGCACTCGCGTTAACCCAGAAAATAATACTAGTTTAAAAAGTACTTACAATGAGAAGAAAATTCCGTTCTTTTACTGGATATCAATTTCCTTCTTCTCTTTGTCCACAATGTAATAAGAATTACGAAGGAATTAGGATTTAATAATCTTTTTTTGATGCATAACACAACAACACTGACCGAGTCAATTTCGTTCCTTTGTTCCTTCTATTTTTACCACCGGTGACTTGGTAGCTTGCCCCTTACTGACTGATGTACCACATTCCTTTTCAACATTCTACAATATTCACCTAAGTAAGACTAAATATTATGGCTGGCTATATCTATGTAACTAACACGCTCGATAGACAAATAGTTTTTTTTTAATTCCAGTTTCTTTTTTTTCTTTTTAATAAAATAAGCTATTCTTTTATAAAAATTAAGTCAATGATGAAGAATAAAGTACTAAAAATTGCATTAAGATTGGACAATTCCCAGATTTTTTGTAACACCCATGAGTAAAATTGCTCATACCCAGTAAACACAGACGATAAAATGGACACATTCATATCATTTAGCGTCTGTTTTGGTGATTATTGTGACATTCCTTATTGGAAATGTTGAAAACGAATGTGGTAACTTAAGACCCTATGTAGGTATATCAATCAGCAGGGGACAGACAGTCTGGACACCGGTGGTGAATACAGAACAAGTAAAAACAAAGGAACGAAATAGACTCGCTTACAATTGTTCTGATATACATCAAACGAAAACTATTAAAACGCAAATCCTTCGCAATTCTTATTAAAGACATCAATTGGTGACGAAGAGAAGAAGGAAACGAATATCCAGTGAAAGATCGGAATTTTCTTCTAACTGTAAGTAATTTTTAAAGTAGTATTCAAAAAAAAAATGGAACTACGTGTTTTGTTATATGTAGGAACAAACAGCTCGTCATATTTAAGTTATGATCTTAGAAAGAATTAAACTTTCTTGGTATTTTATTGTATCCATGGGTCCTGTGGTATCAAAAATAAAATGTTGCTAGAAGTAAACTCATTCTCAACCTTAGGTACAACTATTATTAATAGTGATCAATACCAAAAAAAGTCACAATTTTAAATACCCAAAATCAGGAAATTAGATTAATAAGTTTGTTAGGATGAATCATTAAGTATTGATGCTTAAGGTAAAGGATTATTGAATATAATTAGGATTATACATAAATTATTTATAGTATATATTAGGGTGTCAAAATTTGGGTGACCCAGAAAAACAGAACCCAAATTATTTATTTATTTTCCCATTAAACTAACTTAAACCCCAACCCCAACTCTAACCCTAACCCCTAAGCACCACCCCCCCCCAGTTAAAATTAACAGTTTTATTACAAAATTTGTGGGTCACCGGTATACAGGGTGACCCAGAAAAAAACAGAAGCCAAATATTTATTCATTTTCCCATTAAACTAACCCTAAACCCCACCCTAAACTCTAGACCCCCATAGTTAAAATTAACAGTTTTATTACAAATTTGTGGGTTCTGTTTTTTCTGGGTCATCCTAATTTTGACACCTTTGTGCAAATTCAGACATTATTAGGTATACCCAATTCATTGAAAAATCCGTATAGATAAGTACCAAACTCTGAAATAAAATGAAAATAAAACTTAAATTTTTAGAAGATTTTTTTTTACTCATTTTGATAATTATTTAATTGGCTATTATTTTTTATAAAGAAAACATTATACATCGATATTTTTCCGTTTTAAAATGTGGGGCTCAAAATTTCCAATACAGTTTCAAAAAAAAAAAAAAAATATAGGTGATTGATAGTAAAGTAAAGTAGTTATTAAAGAAATATTTTTAGAATCTAATAATATAATATATTAAACTGAAATCATGCTGCTCATATTCTAAATGAATTTTATATATTAATTTATCATAGTAGAAATACCTAATTAAAATTGAAATAAAAACTTTATTCCTATAAAATTCATCAATTGATAAATAAATACTGAACATTTCATTAAATCGATAATCCGCTGATTTTTTTTTTTTTTTTTTAGAATATTACAATTTATTTGTAATAACACGATTTTAAGCAGCGTCTGCTTGGCCATCTTGATCGAATCGTTTAAATGTATTAAAATAAAATCGCTCATGTAATGTTATTTTCTTTTTTTTTTTTTTTTTTGCTGATGCTCATTATGTTACTACTTTTCGACTTGCAGAAAAATATGACATTAAATAATCTATTTAATCAATTTTAATTCGTTTTGAAAATGAATTGCAGTCGAATTTTCGTGTATAACTAGTTATAACCTATAATAGGGACCTACAATGGTACTTTTGACGAGGAGGTAATAAATTCATAAGTTTCTTTATTCTAAAAAGTAAAGTCGTCGGCCTAAAGTCGATATCAGCCATGTCAGCGAGGGAGTCTATCCTCTTTTCAATAGCGCTAGACCAAGGAGATTGTTTTTAGCATCTGAGGTTGAGCGCCCATCACTCTTACTTTACCCACACAGATCCCTGTGCTACTCATGACGCTGAGTTGTCGAGGACCGGTATCGAACTAGGAACCTTGTGGTTGCTAGCCAAACACTCTACCGACTAGAGCTAACCCGCAGAAAATTGTCTAATTTCAATTTTAATGAAATTTCACCTTCATTCATAAATTGACTTTTTATACAATTTTATAATGAATAGCTCATCTTATTAAAAAAAAAAAAAAACTTGAAAAAAGTATTTTTTATCAATATACAATAGAAAAAAATACCAAAAATCAGGATTAACCGTTTTAATTAAATTTTCAGGGGTTTATATATCAAGGAATAATGCACCAGTTATTGTATTTCAAATCCTTCACAGTTTTTTCAGGTCAGTTAATTTTGACTCCTCACCCTATTTTAGGGTGCAGCATATATATTGAGTATTTACCACTGACTTTTGTATAAAAAGATGGAAGATTTGAAGGAATTAATTTTTTTGGTAATTTATGAGGAAGTGCGTCCGGTCTCCTGCCTCAAAAATTTTACCCGTGACTATTAAAATAACGACCCCAGCTACGGTGTTACTTGAAAGACAACAAAAACTTAGTGCGTTAAATTTTTTTGGGGGAGGGGCTTCTCTTTTTGTCATAATTCTTATTTATCGTAATTTGTCGTAATTCCTGTTTAGATATGAAGATGGATATCTATCTATCTACCTCAATTTGTTCATTTTTTACTTTGTTTTATATCTATCTATCCCCCATCTATCTATTTGTCTAGTCATCTTCCTATCTATCTCCATTGTTCAATCTATCTATATCATTTGTTTGTTTATCTATCTAAACAAATAATTTTCGACAAATTTCTATAAATTAAATAAGAATAATGACCAAAAAAAAGACGCACTTCCTCATAATTACCATTTTTCCATTGAATTGATCTGAAGAAAATAAACATGAAAAATGTAAAAATTAATATAAAAAAATTTTTTTCCAGATATTTAATTACTCTGAATGTACATGAAATATAATTTTCTTTTTGATTATCAAATTGCTAGTCTCACCTCATCTAAACAGCAGGGCAGAGCTTTTGGAATATTTGTGTATATTTATATTTATATGTAAATAAACATACATAAATTGCTGGCGCAAGGCCGAAATATTGGGGAGGGGGAAAAGGTCTGTCATCGCTATCCTAACTTTTAACCTAGCTATTCTCATTCGTGACCCAATTCATACTACAATATCATTCATCATAAGATCATTCGCACAACAGTCACCAAAACTTCTCAGTTACTATATGTTTATCCTACTCTTACCTGTATTACTGTTCATGAAGGAGGGGGAAGATGATATATATTTAACATAAAACCCCAAAGTGAAAAATGAAAAAAGAAAAAATTCGATAATAAAATGGTTGCTAGTATGGGCTCTGTCACCTCATCTAAACTGGCAGGGCTATAGCTTTGGAATATTTGTGTATATAAAGGTGCTCTAATTCATCACCTAGATTTATAGCTAGCCAGATCACGTGTCATTCTTGCAACCAATCACTAGCAATACTGCAGTGGCTGATAGAATACTTCAACACCCCACATTGTCATAATTATAACTGCGCTCACTACGGATGCACATAGGATTGCTGGATCTTTACCAATACTCAGGAAGGACTTATCAAATTACCAGAGTAACCAAAGGATTCATTATAAAGGACTCTTCACAAGAAATGAGAACCTTTACCAGAGTAACCAAAGGATTCATTATCGAGGACTCTTTATCAAGGATCCAACTTCCACTGGTAAGCGCTTCTGCTTTAAGGCCAAAGAATGGCCCTTAAAACTTAATACAATAGCACAGTCCCTGAATCCCCACAAAATTGATATTCTCGACAGGATGCACGCATCTTTGCAGTACCCTTCACTTGAGCTTCAGTTTGTGCATGGCCTTTTATATTAAAAAGATCTTGGGCCCCATCCTAACCTGGTGGGAGGTTAAAGCACCCCACAAGATATATATCTTTCCCAATGGTATTTAGTGCTATATCAGTTACAAACTGCATTTTCCATGATTGAACTCTGGTTGGCGTGTCTATTTCCCTACACAAATGTATCCACAATAAACTCTTCCTAATAAAACCGACTTGGGAGGCTGCAGACAACTTTAAGGAAGTCTAGAAAGGAACAAGTCATTATGTCCCGATTATGCATTGGTCATACAAACTAACACACTCTTATATACNTGATCACAGCTTAACTTTAATGTGTTATAAGATCTTCCAGTTAAAACTTTTTAAAAAACCAAACAAAAAATAAATTAAAAATCGTATAAGTCCTTCCTGAGTATTGGTAAAGATCTGGTAAATCCTATGTCCATCTTCAGTGAGTGCAATTGTAATTATGACCAGTATCTTCCACACAGTATGTTTAGTGATTGGCTGCAGGGGTATATCACATGACCTCAGCCAGTCTATAAATCTTGGTGGCAAATTATATAAAAAATATTCCAACATGACTTACAATGTGTTGGTATCCACAGAAGAATGGCAGTTATGAGTTCATCCATTTTTAATATTGTATAATGTTTGATCTGTGTGATTAATATTCACCACTGAATTAAGTGCAATGACTTAGAAGGAGATTATGTTGAAAAATAAATGTTTGTTATATCGAGCATTTGTTGTGGAGGACTCTTGGGAAGATCTTTACCCATTTATATTTTATTTACAGACTTTACAAATGTGCCCAGGTTTTATTTCAATTGTAAATAAATTGTAGCAATTAGTTTACAGAATAAAATTAGCACTCATCAACCCCCCCCCCCACACACACACACACATGCACATACACTAGCTATAAGTTCATAACTTTTATTGAAAAATGTACTCATATTTACTTTATGGTATACTCTACTTATGATTTTCTTTGAAACCTTCATCAGAATCTTCAGCCAATATTTTTATTTAAATCTCCAGATTTTAAAGCCAGATTATTAGTATTTCATCATTTTACTATGAGTTCATCCATGACTACTGCTTGGATATACCAACATGTTAATTGACATCTTCACACACATCAAAACAATTAGCTTTCACCTACACAGATACCCCGCTACAAGCTCATAATAGTATTTCATCATTTTACTATGAGTTCATCCATGACTACTGCTTGGATAATACCAACATGTTAATTGACATCTTCACACCACATCAAAACAATTAGCTTTCACCTCACACAGATACACCCGCTACAAGCTCATAATAGTATTTCATCATTTTACTATGAGTTCATCCATGACTACTGCTTGGATAATACCAACATGTTAATTGACATCTTCACACCACATCAAAACAATTAGCTTTCACCTCACACAGATACACCCGCTACAAGCTCATAATAGTATTTCATCATTTTACTATGAGTTCATCCATGACTACTGCTTGGATAATACCAACATGTTAATTGACATCTTCACACCACATCAAAACAATTAGCTTTCACCTCACACAGATACACCCGCTACAAGCTCATAATAGTATTTCATCATTTTACTATGAGTTCATCATGACTACTGCTTGGATAATACCAACATGTTAATTGACATTTCACACCACATCAAAACAATTAGCTTTCACCTCACACAGATACACCCGCTACAAGCTCATAACTTTGTTTTTATTGAAAAATATACCAATACATACCTGATGATATAATCTATTTATGATTTTCTATATGTCTTGTTCATTGTATTTCCAGCATGTCTTGTTCATCTCAATCGGATGGTTTGTGAGATAGGGGGCAAGTGGCTGTACAGCTGCTTCCTTGTGAGGTGTTGTTTCCCTGACTTGTTCAAGATTGCATGCAGCATTATTGTGCAGCTTATTCTCCATGTGCCTTGTTAGGGTCCAAGTGGTGCAGTTATACAGTAGCACTGACACAACTACAGCTTGAAAAAAATTGTCATTTTAACTTGTCACTGAGATCAGATTTCCATATGACTGTTAATCTGTTTATAATTGACCATGCCTTCCTTATTTGTGCATTAACATCGCTCTCTGTGGATGAGATATTACTACCTATTTCAAGAAATATAAAAATTAGGGACCTGGCATTTTTTTTTTCAAATGGTCAAAGGTCAACTACTCCTCCACCCACACACATTCTGAATTGATAAAAGATTTTTTACTGAAGATGCATTTTTTACATTTATCGACTACAATGACATTTTCTTACTTAATTAATCTTTCTTAACTTCATAACATGAAGTTAAATTTTGATAGACAAATGGTATACCATTGTAATACTATTTGTCTATCAAAAGTACTTAAACTTGCAACCTTGTGTCACATCCTATCCATGGCAAATGGGTTGGCACATACCTCTCTGTGGATGAGATATTACTACCTAAGTATGTGCCAAACCCATTTGACATGGGACTGACTAGTTGAGGCATATCAGGTTTAGCAATATGTAACAGTTTTTGGAATTGTATCCTCGAGATAGCCACCTCAACATAAAACTCTGCCCTGTCGGCTGGGGCATTAGAATGCATCGACTGCACCTCTGCAGAGGGGTAAGACTCCCCCAATGGGGCCACCTGTTGGCCGTGGGTGGCGACCAGTGATGCTTAAGGATAGAGCCCAGGTGGATGAGCAGTTCATGACATGCAATACTCCACTTTGGCCCTAACTTGGGCTAGATGGTCGGTCGGAGAGGCCCCCTCCGATCAATCGGCTGGTCACGTCAAGCCCTAGCACCTATATGATTTTCCCAACCCTATGCCCTTATGGCAAGCCCCAACCCCTTTTTATCATATGGGTGCTAGAAGGCGGTGGCTGCGGGTCTACATGTCCTGGGAATGATGTTAAACTCTATCTGATGGTGAGGTTCCAGTTTTGGAGGTTTGGGGAATGTGGAGCACCCCTTCATCACCATTGCTCCCTGGTCCACTCTGACCCGGAGTGGTAGTACCTGTTAGGGTCCCATCTATGGGTTGAATAGAAAAATGTATTTATAAAATAATTGTATTATCCATTAAGAATTGATTTATTTCAAAACTTTATCGGCATTAAGTGACCCACTGAGGTTGATATGCCGTAAAATAAACCAAACCAAACTCAACGTAAAACTAATTCACCAACGTCTAACTTAAAGATAACAAAGAAAATGGTTTCAATTGTCATTTTAACTTGTCACTGAGATCAGATTTCCATATGACTGTTAATCTGTTTATAGTTGACCATTCCTTCCCTATTTGTGCATTAACATCACCTTCTGTGGATGAGATATTACTACCTAAGTATGTGCCAACCCATTTGCCATGGGTAGGATGTGACACAAGGTTACAAGTTTGAGCACTTTTGATAGACAAATAGTATTACAATGGTATACCATTTGTCTATCAAAATTTAACTTCATGTTATGAAGTTAAAGAAGATTAATTAAGTAAGAAAATGTCATTGTAGTCGATAAATGTAAAAAATGCATCTTCAGTAAAAATCTTTTATCAATTCAGAATGTGTGTGGGTGGAGGAGTAGTTGACCTTTGACCATTTGAAAAAAAAAATGCCGGTCCCTAATTTTTATATTTCTTGAAATCTAAACTCTAAAATATTAAAATTCAATAATCCGAAATAAGAACAAGTATATAGTAAATATATCTATCAAATCTGCTGCATGAGTAGGATGTGATTATATATAGCTAGAGGGAGAATAGCTGGATACATACCTTTCCCAAGAGTATCAGTGATATGGAGGTATGTGGTGTAATAGTTACTCATATGTAATTAACTTGTTGATCTGAGTTCAAATTTTCTTAGAAATCTTCATCAAAATCCTCATCACAACTTTCAGTGTCAGCCAATATTCCATTTAAATCTCCATGGTCATCATCATTATCACAGATTATTATTTTATCATTTTTACTATGAGTCCATTCATGGCCACTAACAAAGAAAATGGTTACACAGAAAAATAACAAAATACTGCTGTATGCCTAAAATTACAAATTTATTAACTATAAAAGATACTATTGTGCTTGCAAGAATTTTACTCCTGCGAGAGCCTAGAACTCCTTATGGTAACTGATAAAAAATGCAATATAAATTCAAGAAATATACAAAGATAAATACAAAAATCACAAAGAAAAAACAAAGCTAATAAAATTAATAACAAAAAAAACACTTTTTCTTTTTTATTTCCTTCCTTCCTTGACCTGTCAGCTTCAAACTTGGTCAAAAAAAAATATAACCTCGCGTAGGCTTCCGAAATATACTGTCCTTTGTGTTAATAAAATGTCTCCTTAACTCTTTCTGGAAATTCTCCCTCGTATGTATTTTTTTTGCTAAATAGCGAAAAGGGAATGTCAGGCAACTTCTAGTTTTAGCTAAAGTGTCTCTAGGATAATTCATTCTTTTTGGTTAGGAAGAAAATTTAATTTAGTTTTCTGTGAGGACAGTCTCGTCCAGAAATTATTTTTCTTCAATTTGAAAAAAGTCAATTTGATCATTTATTACAAAAAATATCGCTTGTAATATTAGTTTTTGCTTTGGTGAAAATAACCATTACTCCCAGGCCCACTCTGACCCGGAGTGGTAGTACATGTTAGGGTCCCATGTATGGGTTAAATAGAAAATTTGTTTACAAAATAAGATTGAGTTTAAAATATTTTCTTCCAAACTATCGCAACGAATCTTTCAAAACTTTGCCGGCATTAAATGACCCACCAAGGTTGATATGTCGTATAACAAAACAAACTTTCCCCTATTGGTACCAACAATTGGTAACCACTACATCTACTAAGACTTAAACACTGGTATTTACACTTCATTGAAACCATTTTTGTTAGTTCCACATCAGAGTTGTACACCATTGGAATTTACATTATTTTATTTTGTTACCTAAAAAGTATATGCACGTTGAATACCACCTGGTATATTTAAAGACGAAGTAAAGGCATACCCGAAATTTGGAAATGTTGAAAAGGTATGTTCAAAAATGTAATATTGAAATATATAATTCTATATAAATTGTATTTCGTTATTGCTCTTTTTTTCTTTTAACTTATTGTTTTCTCTTGTTTTATTGATTTCAGATTTTAACCCGGATGAAATAATTACTGAATTTGAATACAGTATCTTCTTGGTGAATTGGATTTTCAGAAAATTACCATTTGAAGCAACATAATGAACACTTACTGAAGTGAAGTACAGGATTGTGTGTATATAAATATATATATATATATATATATATATATAATATATACTAGTGAGGAATCCTATTCTTGTGAAATCTCTGAGATGTTAAATTTTCAGATGCATCGTTTTTATGAAAATATGCAAACACACACAGGAGAGAGGCCACATTATTGTGATGTGTGTGGCTCTTCTTTTTCACGAAAATCACATTTAGTGAGGCATATGCTAATACACACTGGAGAGAAGCCACATTCTTGTGAACTGTGTGGCTCATCTTTTTCACGAAAATCATGTGTAGTGATGCATATGCGAACACACACAGGAGAGAAACCACATTCTTGTGAAGTTTGGGCTCTTCCTTTTCACGTAAATCACATTTGGTGGTTCAATACGAACACACACAGGAGAGAAGCCACATTCTTGTGAAGTATGTGGCTCTTCTTTTTCATGTAAATCTCATTTGGTGATTCATATGCGAACACACACAGGAGAGAAGCCATATTCTTGTGAAGTCTGTGGCTCTTCTTTTATAGATAGATCAACATTGACAAAGCATATACGAACACATACAGGAGAGAAGCCATATACTTGTACAGTGTGTGGCTCTTCCTTTAGACGTAAATATGATTTGGCGATTCATACACGAATACACACAGGAGAGAAGCCATTTCTTTGTGAATTTTGTGGCTCTTCTTTTTCAAGTAAGTCACGTTTAGTAGTACATTTAAAAATTCACACTGGATAAGAAATTACCTTCTTGTGATGGATGAGATTCTTTGTTTGAACTCTTGGTAAATTTTCAGGTGCACAACTAAGAAGTTTACAAATAAATAGATCCTTATGATTTTGTGCAAAATTTATGCGTAAAATATTTAAAATAATCATTTAATTAATAATTAATAGATGAACACATTTTTATTTCAGGGGGACAGAACTAAGTTTCTATTTCAAATTGTTATTTTTTTTACTCCTTTAATAGATTTGATTTTACTTACTTAGGATAAAAACCCTCTGACATTGAATTTTTAACTCCCACCCTCTCAGACAACATCTTTCAAAAATTAACTTTTACACCACCTGGGGGGTGGCGTTTTATTTTTTTTCTGATATAGCTAAAGTAGAGAATCACTTTAATTCAATATTGGACTGCCATTTTTTATGATGTTTAAAAATGTGAAAAATGCTCATTAGTTAGAATAGACTTATATTTATTCTATGAAACTTTTGATAGCCTGTCTGGTTTTTATCAGATCACCATTTGTTTTGATATTTTTATGGGATTCATTTAAATCAATCTATTCAACTTCCCTGTGCTTTAAATCCTTTGCCTTGCTGTTCATTTCTTCTTTTCTGATTTTAAAGTCCATTGACCAAAAAAAAAAATCAATCATGCTGTCAGACAATTTAAAGCAGAACATTTGTGTGTTGTTCTATTGAGCTGCTGCTTGTTTGAGCCAGGAGATATTTCAATGCAAGCATCTTCTTTGGAATAAGCAAGAACCTGGTGCTACCCGAGGTTGTAGTCCAAGTTGATAGTAGATCCATCACTTCTTTTTAGTATGAGTGAAATATGTACATTCAGATAGAGGCCATTCCTTTCTATCCTGAGAGCTAAAGGAATATTTTCTCAGAAAAGGTGTTGTTACTAGGAATGCAATGGCCTGTCACCCACACGGAAATGGTCAGGCTGAATGGTCAGTGGGGGGTAAACAATCCAATTGGCCCTTAAATCACAGAAGCTTTTGGAAGTGGGTCTTACCACAAGTTATTCATTCTGTGAGGTCACAGTTATATACTTCAAAACATTGTACACCACATGAACATTTTTAAAATTTTAAAGACACACAGCCCATGGGAACAGTCTTCTATCGTGGTTAATGAACCCAGTACTATTGTTGTTGCAACAATTCATTTGTAATACTAAGAATAGAAGAAAATCAACTGTGTCAGTTCCAGACTTGGTCCCAGATCCTGCTGGTTCCAAGACATTTTCATCCCAGCAGACTTCTCACTGGTCCTCTGTGAAGATCCCTTCCACATCAGCATTTGTTGAACTACCAACTATAGGAAATGTCTTTGGTGAAACCAGAAAGTGACCCCGATACAGAAGATCATGAATAATCACACAGAGAAATTGAGACAATCACTCCAAAGGTCAGATCATGTGTCAGTGCCACCAAAAATGGTTGGGACTAAAAAAAATACTCCCATTCCAGTGGGGAGGATTGTTTTAAATAAGACATGTATTACAACACTCATTTGCGACATCTGTATTCATCTACAGCATTTCTCCGGATTACATCAGTCAGTCATATTCAGAGTCACACATCACATGTGCCATTTAATACTCCTTATATTTTGATGAATAAAGTTTGGATAAACTTATCTCGAGTCTTAATCTTCATTCCTGAGAGTCACTATAATCACCAAAGCAAAGAATATGACTGGCTGTAATACATTCTGTTTCTAAATTAATGAACTTATCACTTTCGATGACCAACATTAGCCATAACCAAAAGTAACAAAAGTAAATAGAATATCATTCTAAATTTCTTAATTTCAAAACAATTACCAAAAATCAGGGAATTGTCTAATTTTATTGAAATTCTCACCACTTGATTAATTAATGACTTAAATTTATTTAAATAACCTGAAAAAAAAGGTTTTTATAAAATCTTACTGTTGGCCATTTGAAGAAAAAAAATTCTATTTTTTACATTTCTAGAAAGATCAAACCCAGAAGAACATATAAAGAAATAAAAATTTAATACCCCCCCAAAAAAATTATTTGAAAATCTATAAGTTATTTTCAAAAAACTCAAAAAATAAAATATGAATAATGATCTAAAACAAAAATTGAAACAAAGTTTTTTTTTTATCAATTTAGTGTGTAGAGAGTTTTCATTTGAATTTAAAAAATTCTAGTCGCTAATTTTTATATTTCTAGCAAGATCAAAATCAGAAGACCACATTAAAAGAAATTATTATGAATATAATACCTGTAAAATGTTCTTTGATAATTTAAATTTTATTTTCTTAAAACTAAAAAAAATAATTTTTTTTAGTAGATTTTACCAACAATATTTTTCTTTGAATTGATGCAAAACAAAAATATTTTCTCTGATTAAATTCACTTAACAATTTAATTAACAAATTAATTTAATTGAACTGTGTGAGAAAATTTTGTTATCCAATAAACAAATGGTAATCACAAGAGGTAAGATCAGAAGAATATGAAGGATGAAGCACAAGGTGAAAACTTGTGGGATATTTGATATTTCATTCTTCAAATTAATCACCAAAATTTTATGTGAAAGGAAAGTGAACTTTGTGAAACAAAGCATTGATGGATTCATTTGGGTGTGCTTTTGGCATAGTTATAAAGTCTTCATTTAAAAGTATACTTTAATGAATTTAACCTCAGGACATGTTACTCTATTGTTCTATTAAAGTGATAGTCATATTAATTAGAATGAAAGTATGATATAGCCTGTATATATACTTCTATTATTCTATTTTGGTGAATAATGTAGTCTATTGAAAGCGGACTATTAGCATTGATTATATATGAGAAGTATAATACAACCAGTAATGTTTTTTCTGTTTGGGTGAATCCGTTAGTCTATGTTGAAAGTGGATTAGTATACATTGATTTATAATGAGAGATAAACAACCAGTAAGATTATTTCCCTGTTTGGACTGAATATGTTAATCTAGTTGAAGAGTGATAGCTTACATTGATTTAATAATGAGAATATAATACAACCCAGTAATGATTATTTTCCTGTTTTGGATGAAATAGTGTTAATGTCTATTCGAAAAGTGTAGTTAAGATTGAGTTTTAATAAGGTAATACATACCAGTAAATATGTTCTGATTTTGGTGAAATATGTAATCTCACCTTGAAAAAGTGATTAGTTACCATTGATTTTATGAGATAAGGTACAACAGTAAATATATATTTCTCTGTTTTGGCTGAATATGATTAATCTATTGAAAGTTGATGTTACTATTGATTTATAATGGAAGAGTTAATAAAGCCAGTAACTATTATTCCTGTTTTGGTGAATGATGTTGGAATGCTATTGAGAATGAGGTAGTTACATTGATTTATAATGAGAGTATAGATACAACGAAAGTAATGATTATTTTCGTGCTTAATGGTGAACGATAGATTAATTTAATTGAAAAGTGAATAAGTTACTTGATTAATAATGAGAGTATTATAGAACAATCCGAGTAAATATCGAGTGACAACGTTTATCTGTTTTGTGAGATATTTAATTCGATAGAAAGTGGAATCAGTTACAACTTGAGTAATTATAAATGAGAAGGGTAATAAGTAACGATGAGCAGGTTGAGTATTATCCTTGTGTCCGCTGTTCTGGTTATGAACAGTTGTGAGGAGAAGAAACTATATGAAAGGTGAATAGTTATCAATAGATTTTCATTCTATAGACAAGCAGATCCCATACCTACTACACCAGCAACATCAGGTCATTTTTCTCGATTTTGCGTCGAAACTAATCGTTAGGCTATGTAGAAAGATGAGTATAACATGAATGATTAAAAATAAGTTCAGTAGGAGATATACAAGCCAGAGATAATTTTTCTGAAACTTGATGTGTATATATGTCCATAGATGTGACCTTAATTGATATTAGTGAATATGTTTAAACATTGATTATATAACATTGCCGAGAGTCACTCACCACTACAGTATTCTCATAATATTTATTTTTACTGTTTGGTGAACTATGTTATATTCTCACCATTGAATATGTTAGTTACAATTGTATTTATAGATGAGAGTATACAGATTTGGGGCTACGTTGTGTACATGGTTATGCATTGTGATATTATTCTAGATATTGGGTGAATATGTTAATCTATTGAATAAGTGAGGAGTTCTGCGTTTTACTATCGATCTATAGATTGCGCCCTATGCAGCCTCCTCTTCCTTTTGGAGTTTAACACCACCAGCTATAATCTCTTAATCTAAGTTTGCTCGTTTTGATGATTAATATGTTTAATCTCACGATTGAAGTGATAGTTACATGATTTATAATCGATGAGTATTTCCAACAAATTTTCAACTCAGTAAATATTATTTCTTCTAGTTGGTGTGAATCTTAAGTCTATTTGCCGATATATGGATAGATTACTATCTTTGAAAGTTATCTAATGAGTAGTTTTAACTACTAACCCAAGTTGAATAGATACTATCTGCTTTGGTGAATACTCGCTTCAGTTCACTATTGACCCCAGTGATAGTTACACATGATGGTAATATATGCAGACGTATATAGTATACATACCTGTAACTGATTATTCACTTGTTTTGAGTGTAAATTATGTGAGTAACCTAATTTCGATAAGTGATAGTAACTCATCATTTGGATTTTTATACTATAGAGTGTAGTATTACCGGTTGTTTTTTGGAGCATTTTCACCAGTAATATTGATGGTCTCTTGTGTTTGGTGAATATGTCTGAGTCTACTTGAAAAAGCCTGCAGTCTATCAGGGCGATTTGAGTAATGGGAGATTAATACATACAAACCAGTAATTATTCCATTTTCTGTTTGGTGAGATTAGATTAATCCTACTTGAACACAGTGATAGTTCACTTGAATTTTATAATGAAGGTAAATACAACCTAGTAAATATTATTTTCCTGTTTTGATGGTGAGACTATGCTTTAATTTCCTATTGAGTGTTAGTTACATTCACATGATTGTTAATATTCGTATGAGTTATGAGATTACAACCAGTAATATTCAATTTTCTTGTTTTTGGTGCAATCTTTTTTATCTTCTTACCTTGATATTGAATACGTTACATTGAGTTTATATAATCGAGCAGATATATCATACAGACCTCTAGTAAATATTATTTTCTGTACTGTTGGTGTAATATAAGCTCCATGCCCTATTGAAAGTGTATGCAGTTACCATTGATTTATAGATGTAGAGTATAACTAATAACAGACCGGAGCTCAACTTTTCTATCCTATTTCTACTCTGCTTTTAAGGTGAATATGTTAATGCTAGACACTCTTGAACAGGGTGATGTGAGCGATTGATTTTATATTATGAGAGTATATGATACAACCAGTAAATTATTTTCTGTTTTGGTGAATATGTCAACTCTATGAAAGTGGGATGAGTTTAGCACCTTGATGATAATTTGAGAGTAATACTACAAGGGCGAGTTAATATTATTTTCTGTTTTGGTGGAATATTGTTCTATCCTATGATAAGTGATGTTAGTTTACATTGATTATATAATGATGCACGTATAGCACACATGACCTAGTAATATTATTTTCTGTCTTTGGTCGAAATGATGTGTAATTACTATTCGAAAGTTGATAGGTTACCATTTTGTAATTATAATGAGAGTATGTGACTATCGTAACCAGTAATTATCTATTTTTCTGTTTTGGTGATATGTTAATCTATTGAAGGATGTCTGAATACAGTTACATTGGATATTATGATATGCGGTGAGAGATTGGCTGCCGGTACCGAGAAGCATAAGTGACTTTTCTTGTTTTCGGGTGAATTTGTTGGAGATCTCAGGGTTGACAAGTCGATTGATTGGTGTTAGCATTGCACTTTATAAGAAGAGTGAGGATACACATTCCCAGTAATTTTTTCGGTTACGTTTCGTGTTTGCTGTGCTATCAATTTCTGCTCTTTGAGTCATATATGTTCAGTCTAATGAAAGTGGATACGTTATCATTGTATATATGGCGGAGTTTTAAGTATTATGATTCCACAGTATATATTATTTTTCTGTCGTCCGGTTGAATATTGCTGGACATGTTTGTGTTGTCTTATTGAAAGTGATAGTTTACATTTGGAGATTATATTATGATGTAGTATATTATTTCTATACCTAGTAATACTTATTTTCTGTTTGGTGCATAAGTTGCTGTTCTATGGAAAGTTGAGAGGGTGTACACTGTATTGTATATATGAGTAGTATTTATTATCAACCAGTATTATTGTACATTTTTCTGTTTGTGAATCATGTTAATCATTGAAGTGAAGTTACATTGATTTATAAGTGGAGTATTAGCATATCAACTCAGTAATTATTATTTTCTGTTATTGGTTGAATATTGTTAGTGGCTATTGAAAGTGATAGTTTACAATTGAATATAGTATTGAGAGTTAAATACATACCAGTATATTTATATGTTCTGTTTTTTTTGGTGAAAATATTGTTAGTTTCTATTTTGAGAGGTCTGATAGTTTACTATTTGAATCTGGTTTTATAACTCTGTCGTGAGTAAGTATAATATCAATCCGTGTACAGGATTTGCTTAGTTTGTGTTATCCGTTTTTGGTGAATTTTATGTTAGTCTATTGAAGTGAATCTAGGGGGCATATTTGAATTTATTATATCGAGTAGTATAATAGCACCAGTATATATTGTTATTTTTTGTGGTGGAATAGTAGTCACTTGTTGATGAGGTTGATGGATAGTTGTTTAATTGATCTATCATTTAAGAGTTAGAGATATGTTGTCACGACCAGTGAATATGTTTTGATGTCTGTTGTGGGTGTGACATGTTTGTCTAGTGAGACATTGAGAGGGATGGTTGGAGGGTTTACATTTCTCATTAATGAGAGTAGAACACCGGGGCGGGGAACAGGACAGGGTGATACCAGTTATTATTAATTTTCCTGTTTTGTTGAATAACTGATTGTATGAGCTTGCATAAAGTGATATTTTATCATTGATTTTATAGATTGATTAGCTATGTATAATATCATTCTATCTCTATTATATTATATTTTATTTTTTCCTGCTTTTTGGTTCATATATGTTATGTGCTATTTGACAAGTGATATGGGTATCATTTAGATTTTATAATTTTTTGAGTTAAGTTATTTAATTATCATATCCAGTTAATTTATTTATTTCTGTTTGGTCAATATTTGTCAGTTTTTGCTTATTTGTAATCGTGTATATTGTCTTACATTGCATTTTATATTATTGATTGAGTTTCCATTTCTTAAGATACATACCAGATTAATATTTTTGATTTTCCTGTTGTTGTTCAATCATCTTTAGTCTATTTGAATGATAGTGATTCAGGTCTATATCTTGATTATATATGAGAGTATGATTATTTCAATCCAGTATATTCATTATTCTGCTTTTGTGAGAGGGTACTGTGGGAGTGCCTATGTTGAAAGTTGTATAGTTACATTGTTCTATAATTGAGTCAAGTAATTTACAACGCTAGTAATATTATTTTCTGTTTTTGGACTGAATAGTTTAGTTCCCTACCACTTGAATAGTTGATTTTGTAAGGTTATCATTGAATTTTATAGAGAGAGCTCATATGAATTACAACCAGTAATATTATGTTTCTGTTTTTGGGTCAATATGTTAGTCTATTGTATAGATATTTGTTAACATTGATTTATAAGGAGAAGTAAAATTACTATACCAGTAATGATTATTTCCTTCATTGTTTTCGGTGAATATGGTTTATGTTTCTTTCACTTGATATAGTTATTAGTTACATTTGATTTGTATTCAATGACAGTAATATATTCAAATCCAGTACCATTAATATTTCTGTATTGAAAGTGGAATTATTGTTTAGTTTTCCTATTGATGAAGTGATAGTTACATTTTGATTTATTAATGCAGAGTATTACCTTAAAATACAAACAGATCATTAATTTTCTGTTTTCGGTGAATATGTTAGTTCTTTGTACAGTGTAGTTTATCATGATTTTATATATGAGAGTATACCATTTTTAACCACAGTATACCCTTTTTATTTTCTTGTTTTGGTGAATATTGTTATGTTATTTGAAAGTGATTAGTTACATTGATTTATAATGAACAGATATACCATTCATCGACCCATAAATCTATTATTTTCTGTTTTGGTGAAATTATGTTTATGGTTCTTATTGATAAGCTTGATAGTTACATTGATCTATAAGAGAGGAGTCACTATACAGACCAGTTATATATTATTTTCTGTTTTCTGTTTGAATATGTTAGTTGCTTTCTCTTATTGGAAAGTGATCAGGTCAGGGTGAGGAGTATCTAGGAGTCATAATTCATAATCTACACCAGTATAGATATTTTCTATTTGGTGCATATGTAGTCTATTGATATAGTGCCATAGTTTACATGATTTAATGAGAGTTTAATACTACACCTAAGTATATATTAAATATCTCTGTTTCCGTCAAACTGATTAAGTTCTTGATAAGTTGTGATAGTTTATCTATATTGATATCTATAAATGAATGTTTCCAAGTAAATATATTCTATACCAGTTCATTATCATTTTTCTGTTTTTGTAAATATGTTAATTCCCATTTGAATAGTCTGATCATTCACTATCTTGTGATCTTATATATGTAGAGTATCTGACCTAACCCAGTTAAGTTATTATTTTTCTGTTTTGTGTTCAATCCTCGTAGTCCTGATTGATAGTGACTATTTTACATTGCTTTTATAAATGTAGAGTAATAACCACTATCCAGTAATATTATTTTCTGTTTTGTTCGCTTCTATGTTACAGCTCTTATGTTGAAGATGCTATTTTAGTTACTCTTGATTTATCCCCACTTCGAGCTTAAAGAGAGTGACTATCATACTTCATCGTTAATATCTTTCTTCTCTTTATTTTCTTGTCTGGGGGCATGTCAAAAACATTACATTGTTCAGTATCTATCTTTGATGTAGCACTAGCTTTAGCCTAAGATTATCACCTATCGACGTAGTATATATTTACTACTATCCAGTATTTATCTCGCTTATTGGGAATTTATTTCGTTGAGCATTTCTATGACTGGCGATAGTTACTATTGATTCTTAATTATATCTCGAGAGATACCATCTTACAACCTATTCATTATTTATTTCTTTCTTCGTTTGGTTGCAATACCTTGTTCATATCTATCGCATATGTGGATAGTTACATTGATGATTTATTATTTACTGTATACTATGAATTACATATCTCAACATTCATTTTCTTGCTTTTGGGTTCAATATGTTAGTTCTCTCTTTATATAGTGATTAGTATCTACTTGTATTTATAATCAGTAGTTATTACATACTACCTACTAATTATTCTTTCCTTGTTCTTCGGTGTAATTTATCGACTTCACACTTACTCTATTTTGTTGAAATTAAGTTTGATTTAGTTACATTTTTTTGATCTTTTCATTATTTTGATGTCAGTATATTCATACAACCACGACCATTACCATTATTTATTTTCTATCTGTTTATAGAACTCAATCCATGTTTTGATAACTCTGCTCTCGAGGTTTGAGAAGTGATTTCTAGTACTATTTGATCTGTTATTGAGAGTATATTTCTACTATACCAATCATATTATTACCTGTTCGGTTAATTATCGCTTATCTATTGATAAGTGATTATGTGAATTAATATTTAGAATGTAAAGCTATGTCCTATTAGCCTTAATATACTTATTTTCTCTCGTATCTTGTCTGAATTCAGTTGTGATAACTGTGAATTGTTTATTGAAATGTTAAACAATCAAATTTTTATAAAAAATATAAAATAAGCAATATAGTCTTATATCAATAATTACATTCACATATAATAATTCAGTTAATCACCACGTATTAAAGATGATATTTATTTCAATTTTATATCCAGAGTCTCAAATTTTCTTTTTTTGTAATCTCTTTTCATCTCTTTTATCATAAAAAAACATTACTATTTCAATCTGCAGATTATGCACATATTTGCTTTTCTGTTTTCGCGGACTCAAATTGATCCAGTTTTCTCTCGGCAAATCTATTTTTTGGTCATATTTGTATGTGTTCTTTAGTACTAATTTATACTTTTACACATACGACAACTTCGAGAATTGATCTCTTCTTCTTTCTCTTTCAAACAATACACTGTTTGCGACGTCAGTTTCTGTAGCGAGCTCACTAAACCTTTAATCTTTTCCTATTATGAAATTCAAATTGATATCCACCTCAAAAACGATAATCTGTGTTATGCATGTTCTTTTATTTGAAGGCTAAATTAATTCTAATTCTTTAACCGAGATGAATAATACAAATTGATATCTACCTATTCTTCTTCATAACACATATATATTGTGACTATGCATTCTTCCGTTTATGTACGGTCACTTATATATCCATAATTATAATTTTTTACCACAAGGACACCCTATTCAATATTTGCACTATTTTTACTCCATCTACAATATCAGGTGTATATTCTAGTTTATGTTATGCGTCATTAACAGTAGCCGACCACGACTGCTCCTCGGCCTCCCTTTTTTCCTACCACGATACCTCTTCCTCGCACAGAACCACTTCAAAGATGATATTCTACCCCCCGAAACGAGATTCACATTTCAGTCGAAGAGTTCGTGTTCGAGGCAATGTATTTATGCCGTACTATTCATGTTCCCTTTGAGCATTTAGAATGGTTTGTTCGGATGTTATGAACCCGCGACCCGGCTGCGACAGCAAGGCCGCCGCACTAATAGCTAAGCTAGAGAAGATCTCAACGTACAGCACGTCTCACTAAGCGTGAAGTAACAGAGAGATTGGTAACGCACCTACGGTCATACCAGGACGACCCAACATTAAGCAGCTTATACAGACAGCATATTTTGTTAACACGCACAAGAATAGAACAGGAATTCGCTGAACTGGAATAATGAACAGTAGGCATTTCTTCTGTGGTAAAGACTGGGAATAGAAGGCCAAGCGGCTTGAATAACAACTATATGACACGACCAGGTAAGACCTACTGCTGAGATAAATGATAGTAGCAGACACAATGTGAAAGTACACTTCCGAAAAGAAATCAAGCAAGTGTCACCTTGCGATTTCGAATAGCAGTAGCATGCCTCTGATGTAGAGTTTAACGTAAGTTCAATAAAAAACAGACCATATGGTGGAACGAGAGACAATGAGGGAGCACAGAGGAAATAAAGAGAAAGAAGAAAGAAGAGGAATATATAGTCACGATAGTAGAGAGAAAGGTAAATAAAAGGAAAAGAGAGGGATTAAGATATTCATATATCATGTAAAGAAAACGAAATGTAAGAGGAATAGAAGGAGTAATATAGAACAAATGGAGGAGGAGAGAAATCACAAAATGGATTTAAAAGTCAGATATTGTTTTTCTAGATGTCAAAATATTTATAAAATAATGCAGCGATAAGAACGACAGCGAGAAAGAGGAAGGAAGGAAGAAAAGACAAGAAGAAAGATAAGAAAGAAGATGAACTCAAAAAAGAAAGGGACTAGAAGGAAGAAGAAAAAAGTAAACTAAAAGGAGATAAATCATGCTCCTTTGAATTGTGTGGTTCTTTCATCACTTTTCCATCAACATTGCTGATGTACATGCGAACACACAGAGAACAAGGGCCACATTCTTGTGACGTGTGTGTGAATCTTCCTTTTCTGGAAAATCAGCTTTGCTGAGGCATATGCAAACATACACAAGAGAGATGAAGTACTAATAGCAGCTATCATAGGAACATCGTCCACCCTAAAATGATCCTTAGGATACAAATACTATTCATAGAGAAATCAAGTGTTAGCCATTCTTGTGAAGTATGTGGCTCTCTCTTTTGATGAAAATCAGCCTTGAAGAGACATATGCAAATACACACAGGAGAGAAGCCACATTATTGTGACGTGTGCGACTTTTACTGGAGAGGAAAATCAGCTCAGCAGAAGCATATGTGAACAACCACAAGAGTCAAGCCACAATCTTGTTATGTGTGTGGCTCTTTCTTAAAAAAAAGCAACTTTGGGGGTACATATCCAAAAACACAGGAAAGAAGCCACACTCATGTGATGTGTGTGGCTCTGTGTTTTCAGAAAAATCAAGTTTGATAATGCATATGCAAACATATACAGCATAATAACCAGATGTGTGTTTTTTATTGTAATACATTTTTATTTGCATAGAATATGCATCATCTAATAACTTTTACATAAGTGCATTATTTGTAAGTCTCATTTCTTAAGATTTGTAGTAAATCCACAATGAATGGAGTTTTTAAAAAATATTTTGATTAATTTGGTAATTCTTCAGGTTAATTTTTTGTAATTTATGATGAATGAACATAATTCTTAGGGAATTGCAAAATCTCAAAATCATGTCTCATCTTTTTGTTTTGTCCTGGGAAACCTTGTTTTACCATCTAAGCTCTATAAATCATTGTGCTTACTATTCGACTGACAAAGCTTTATCTAATTTCAAATTTCATTGTGCTATTTTTGACAAATACATGTGTATTTTATTGTAATATGTTATTTTTTAAATTTTCATAGAATATGCAGTATTATTTAACTTGTAGATAAATGCTGTATTTGCAAATCTTATTTCTAAGGATTCATAGTAAATGCAATATAAAAAAAGGTTACTTTAATATTTAAATTAAGCCAGTCATTTTTCTGTCTAGTCTTTTATAATTGGTGATGAATGAATATAAATCTTAGGGAATAGTTTAATATCAAAATCATGTATAATTTTTAATTTGGTACAGGAAACCTTGTTTTACCATCTAAGCTCTATAAATCATTGTGCTTACTATTCGACTGACAAAGCTTTATCTAATTTCAAATTTCATTGTGCTATTTTTGACAAATACATGTGTATTTTATTGTAATATTTTCATTTTTTTATTTTCATAGAATATGAAGTATTATTTAACTTGTAGATAAATGGAGGTTATTTTAATATTTTGATTAATTTGGTAATTCTTCAGGTTACGTCTTTGTAATTTATGATGAATGAACATGAATCTTAGGGAATTGCAAAATCTCAAAAACATGATTTTGAGATTTTGCAATTCCCTAAGAATCATGTTCATTCATCATTGTGCTATTTCTGACAAATACATGTGTATTTTATTGTAAAATGTTATTTTCTAAATTTTCATAGAATATGCAGTGTAATGAGACAAATACACTGTAACATACAATTAGCTTTAATTAACTAAAAAGGCACAACAACAATAGCTGCTATCTGCTGAACTTATATAGTCTCAACTTATAGTTCAAGGGAAGATAACCCAATCACTGCAAAGGGAGGTAATCACGTTTTTATTATCACATGCAGTATTATTTAACTTGTAGATAAATGCTGTATTTGCAAGTCTTATTTCTAAGGATTCATAGTAAATGCAATATAAACAAAGGTTACTTTAATATTTAAATTAAGCCAGTCATTTTTCTGTCTACTCCTTTATAATTGGTGATGAATGAATATGAATCTTAGGGAATAGTTTAATATCAAAATCATGTATAATTTTTAATTTGGTACAGGGAAACCTTGTTTTACCATCTAAGCTCTATAAATTATAGTGCTTATTATTCGAATGACAAAGCTTTATCTAATTTCAAATTTCATTGGTCTTTGTCAGTTACAAGAAACAAGTCTAGCAATATTGTTATACTATTATTAAACTTAGTATCTAATGTAAGACTTTTGCTAAGTCTTTGGTTGCTTGATGTAGTGCAAAATATTTGCATTGTTTGACTGAATCAGGGTGCTTATAAGAGATGGGAAGATACAGGATATCATGGTGGCAGAAACTGACCAGCCTTTCCAAAATGAAGAAGCTAAACCCTTCCCTATGCATAGTATAATGTGCTTCAGATTCAATGGCTTTAATCAAGTGGTGAAAGATTGTTTGATTTGAGAAATTTTGGAAATAATTTTTATTATAAAAATGCATTGGAAATAATTTTTATTATAAAAATGCATTGGAAATGATTTTTATTATAAAAATGCATTGGAAATGATTTTTATTATAAAAATGCATTGGAAATGATTTTTATAAAATGCATTGGAAATAATTTTTATTAAAAAATGCATTGGAAATTTTTATTATAAAAATGCATTGGAAATAATTTTTATTATAAAAATGCATTGGAAGGATTTTTATTATAAAAATGCATTGGAAATAATTTTTATTATAAAAATGCATTGAAAGGATTTTTTTATAAAAATGCATTGGAAATGATTTCTTCTCTTTCAAAATGCATTAGAAATTATTTTTACTATAAAAATGATTTTTTATAAAATGCATTGGAAAGGATTTTTATTATAAAAAAATGCATTGGAAATGATTTCTTCTCTTTCAAAATGCATTAGAAATTATTTTTACTATAGAAATGATTTTTATTATAAAATGCATTGGAAATGATTTTTTATATAAAAATGCATTGGAAATGATTTTTATTATAAAAATGCATTGGAAATTATTTTTACTATAAAAATCCATTGGATATGATTTTTATGATAAAAATGCATTGAAAATGTTTGTTTTCTTTTAAAAATGCCTTTGAAATGATTGTTGCAATAAAAATGAATTGCCATGAAAATGAATTGAAAGCCATTGGATTCAATCAGGACACATGATATGGATAAAATCTGGAATTACCTGCTGCATTTGGACTTCCTAATTGCATCTGACCTGAAGTAGAAATAATCCTTAAGAAAGTTGATAACGACAACCACATAGAACAATGCATTGTTTCCATTTCTATAATGTAGGACATATATCCCAACACTCTCAATGGGAAAAGAAGAGATACGTTAGTGCGAACATCTTCTCTGAAATGGTTGTGTTCCAAGTTGATGGTGGATCCATCACCATGCTGTTGGATACTCGTGTTTCCCTGCCTGGTGTGTGCCTCTTCCTTTTTCAAAAAATATGATTTGGTGAGGCATATGCGAACACAGACAGAAAAGTCCCATTCTTGTGAAGCTTGTGTCTCTTCTTTTTTCAAAAATATGATTTGGTGAGGCATATGCAAACTTACACTTGGAGAGAATTGGAAAAGCCTACTAGACACAACCTCGAATGTCTTCGGTCTCTCTGTACAGGGGTTTGTCAGTATCTGACATGAGGATACTTCCATAGGAAGTAAACCCTGACCAAATATTCCAAAAATATGAACATTGAAATGAATACAACAAATTCATACTGGCTGGATGTCGCCCAGGATAATCAGGTCCCCTCGTTATGGCTACGCACTGGGCTAAGCGAGGAAAGCAACAGTGTACCTTCTCCTATAGATGATACCACAAGTAGCATCAATCAGCTGGATACCCCACCAGACCAGGACAATACTGGTCCTGGAATCCAACAAGACCAAAGAAGGACCACTAGGAAAAGAAATTATAATGTAACTAAGTGGTCCATAGAGGAGAAGAAAATGATACTCCACTGCTTCACTTACTCAAGATTTGAGAAGTGGGGCAGAAAAAGAAAAAAAGTATTTGAAGAGCAAATTCAATTATCAAAACTCCAAAGAGAAAAGTTATAAAACACTGGGATTTCACTAGTCAAGGCCATTACATATGAATGATTTGAATGTAAAGCAGACCTTTCATGCATCTAAAATGGATGCACTATCTATTGACCAGCTACTTGCCTGAACCATGGCATTTATAAGAGATAAGAAGATGGAGCATATCTTGGTGGCAGCAGCTGCCTGACCAATGCAAAATGAGAAAGCTAAATCCCTCCCCCATGTATAGTATGATATTCTTCATATGGAAGGGGTGGGCAACGATGACTATGAAGATCCATGTGCTAATTCTATTGCCATAATGTAGGCCATATATTCCAAAATACTCAACATGAGAAGATACATAATTACAAGCATCTTCTCTGAAAGAAACAAATACAAAGATGGAGCATATCTTGGTGGCAGCAGCTGCCTGACCAATGCAAAATGAGAAAGCTAAATCCCTCCCCATGTATAGTATGATATTCTTCATATGGAAGGGGTGGGCAACGATGACTATGAAGATCCATGTGCTAATTCTATTGCCATAATGTAGGCCATATATTCCAAAATACTCAACATGAGAAGATACATCATTACAAGCATCTTCTCTGAAAGAAACAAATACAAAGATGGAGCATATCTTGGTGGCAGCAGCTGCCTGACCAATGCAAAATGAGAAAGCTAAATCCCTCCCCCATGTATAGTATGATATTCTTCATATGGAAGGGGTGGGCAACGATGACTATGAAGATCCATGTGCTAATTCTATTGCCATAATGTAGGCCATATATTCCAAAATACTCAACATGAGAAGATACATAATTACAAGCATCTTCTCTGAAAGAAACAAATACAAAGATGGAGCATATCTTGGTGGCAGCAGCTGCCTGACCAATGCAAAATGAGAAAGCTAAATCCCTCCCCCATGTATAGTATGATATTCTTCATATGGAAGGGTGGGCAACGATGACTATGAAGATCCATGTGCTAATTCTATTGCCATAATGTAGGCCATATATTCCAAAATACTCAACATGAGAAGATACATCATTACAAGCATCTTCTCTGAAAGAAACAAATACAAAGATGGAGCATATCTTGGTGGCAGCAGCTGCCTGACCAATGCAAAATGAGAAAGCTAAATCCCTCCCCATGTATAGTATGATATTCTTCATATGGAAGGGGTGGGCAACGATGACTATGAAGATCCATGTGCTAATTCTATTGCCATAATGTAGGCCATATATTCCAAAATACTCAACATGAGAAGATACATCATTACAAGCATCTTCTCTGAAAGAAACAAATACAAAGATGGAGCATATCTTGGTGGCAGCAGCTGCCTGACCAATGCAAAATGAGAAAGCTAAATCCTCCCCCATGTATAGTATGATATTCTTCATATGGAAGGGGTGGGCAACGATGACTATGAAGATCCATGTGCTAATTCTATTGCCATAATGTAGGCCATATATTCCAAAATACTCAACATGAGAAGATACATAATTACAAGCATCTTCTCTGAAAGAAACAAATACAAAGATGGAGCATATCTTGGTGGCAGCAGCTGCCTGACCAATGCAAAATGAGAAAGCTAAATCCCTCCCCCATGTATAGTATGATATTCTTCATATGGAAGGGGTGGGCAACGATGACTATGAAGATCCATGTGCTAATTCTATTGCCATAATGTAGGCCATATATTCCAAAATACTCAACATGAGAAGATACATAATTACAAGCATCTTCTCTGAAAGAAACAAATACAAAGATGGAGCATATCTTGGTGGCAGCAGCTGCCTGACCAATGCAAAATGAGAAAGCTAAATCCCTCCCCATGTATAGTATGATATTCTTCATATGGAAGGGGTGGGCAACGATGACTATGAAGATCCATGTGCTAATTCTATTGCCATAATGTAGGCCATATATTCCAAAATACTCAACATGAGAAGATACATAATTACAAGCATCTTCTCTGAAAGAAACAAATACAAAGATGGAGCATATCTTGGTGGCAGCAGCTGCCTGACCAATGCAAAATGAGAAAGCTAAATCCCTCCCCCATGTATAGTATGATATTCTTCATATGGAAGGGTGGGCAACGATGACTATGAAGATCCATGTGCTAATTCTATTGCCATAATGTAGGCCATATATTCCAAAATACTCAACATGAGAAGATACATAATTACAAGCATCTTCTCTGAAAGAAACAAATACAAAGATGGAGCATATCTTGGTGGCAGCAGCTGCCTGACCAATGCAAAATGAGAAAGCTAAATCCCTCCCCCATGTATAGTATGATATTCTTCATATGGAAGGGGTGGGCAACGATGACTATGAAGATCCATGTGCTAATTCTATTGCCATAATGTAGGCCATATATTCCAAAATACTCAACATGAGAAGATACATCATTACAAGCATCTTCTCTGAAAGAAACAAATACAAAGATGGAGCATATCTTGGTGGCAGCAGCTGCCTGACCAATGCAAAATGAGAAAGCTAAATCCTCCCCCATGTATAGTATGATATTCTTCATATGGAAGGGGTGGGCAACGATGACTATGAAGATCCATGTGCTAATTCTATTGCCATAATGTAGGCCATATATTCCAAAATACTCAACATGAGAAGATACATCATTACAAGCATCTTCTCTGAAAGAAACAAATACAAAGATGGAGCATATCTTGGTGGCAGCAGCTGCCTGACCAATGCAAAATGAGAAAGCTAAATCCCTCCCCCATGTATAGTATGATATTCTTCATATGGAAGGGGTGGGCAACGATGACTATGAAGATCCATGTGCTAATTCTATTGCCATAATGTAGGCCATATATTCCAAAATACTCAACATGAGAAGATACATAATTACAAGCATCTTCTCTGAAAGAAACAAATACAAAGATGGAGCATATCTTGGTGGCAGCAGCTGCCTGACCAATGCAAAATGAGAAAGCTAAATCCCTCCCCCATGTATAGTATGATATTCTTCATATGGAAGGGGTGGGCAACGATGACTATGAAGATCCATGTGCTAATTCTATTGCCATAATGTAGGCCATATATTCCAAAATACTCAACATGAGAAGATACATCATTACAAGCATCTTCTCTGAAAGAAACAAATACAAAGATGGAGCATATCTTGGTGGCAGCAGCTGCCTGACCAATGCAAAATGAGAAAGCTAAATCCCTCCCCCATGTATAGTATGATATTCTTCATATGGAAGGGTGGGCAACGATGACTATGAAGATCCATGTGCTAATTCTATTGCCATAATGTAGGCCATATATTCCAAAATACTCAACATGAGAAGATACATAATTACAAGCATCTTCTCTGAAAGAAACAAATACAAAGATGGAGCATATCTTGGTGGCAGCAGCTGCCTGACCAATGCAAAATGAGAAAGCTAAATCCCTCCCCCATGTATAGTATGATATTCTTCATATGGAAGGGTGGGCAACGATGACTATGAAGATCCATGTGCTAATTCTATTGCCATAATGTAGGCCATATATTCCAAAATACTCAACATGAGAAGATACATAATTACAAGCATCTTCTCTGAAAGAAACAAATACAAAGATGGAGCATATCTTGGTGGCAGCAGCTGCCTGACCAATGCAAAATGAGAAAGCTAAATCCCTCCCCCATGTATAGTATGATATTCTTCATATGGAAGGGGTGGGCAACGATGACTATGAAGATCCATGTGCTAATTCTATTGCCATAATGTAGGCCATATATTCCAAAATACTCAACATGAGAAGATACATCATTACAAGCATCTTCTCTGAAAGAAACAAATACAAAGATGGAGCATATCTTGGTGGCAGCAGCTGCCTGACCAATGCAAAATGAGAAAGCTAAATCCCTCCCCCATGTATAGTATGATATTCTTCATATGGAAGGGTGGGCAACGATGACTATGAAGATCCATGTGCTAATTCTATTGCCATAATGTAGGCCATATATTCCAAAATACTCAACATGAGAAGATACATAATTACAAGCATCTTCTCTGAAAGAAACAATACAAAGATGGAGCATATCTTGGTGGCAGCAGCTGCCTGACCAATGCAAAATGAGAAAGCTAAATCCCTCCCCCATGTATAGTATGATATTCTTCATATGGAAGGGGTGGCAACGATGACTATGAAGATCCATGTGCTAATTCTATTGCCATAATGTAGGCCATATATTCCAAAATACTCAACATGAGAAGATACATAATTACAAGCATCTTCTCTGAAAGAAACAAATACAAAGATGGAGCATATCTTGGTGGCAGCAGCTGCCTGACCAATGCAAAATGAGAAAGCTAAATCCCTCCCCCATGTATAGTATGATATTCTTCATATGGAAGGGGTGGGCAACGATGACTATGAAGATCCATGTGCTAATTCTATTGCCATAATGTAGGCCATATATTCCAAAATACTCAACATGAGAAGATACATCATTACAAGCATCTTCTCTGAAAGAAACAAATACAAAGATGGAGCATATCTTGGTGGCAGCAGCTGCCTGACCAATGCAAAATGAGAAAGCTAAATCCCTCCCCCATGTATAGTATGATATTCTTCATATGGAAGGGGTGGGCAACGATGACTATGAAGATCCATGTGCTAATTCTATTGCCATAATGTAGGCCATATATTCCAAAATACTCAACATGAGAAGATACATAATTACAAGCATCTTCTCTGAAAGAAACAAATACAAAGATGGAGCATATCTTGGTGGCAGCAGCTGCCTGACCAATGCAAAATGAGAAAAGCTAAATCCCTCCCCCATGTATAGTATGATATTCTTCATATGGAAGGGGTGGGGCAACGATGACTATGAAGATCCATGTGCTAATTCTATTGCCATAATGTAGGCCATATATTCCAAAAATACTCAACATGAGAAGATACATAATTACAAGCATCTTCTCTGAAAAAACAAATACAAAGATGGAGCATATCTTGGTGGCAGCAGCTGCCTGACCAATGCAAAATGAGAAAGCTAAATCCCTCCCCCATGTATAGTATGATATTCTTCATATGGAAGGGTGGGCAACGATGACTATGAAGATCCATGTGCTAATTCTATTGCCATAATGTAGGCCATATATTCCAAAATACTCAACATGAGAAGATACATAATTACAAGCATCTTCTCTGAAAGAAACAAATACAAAGATGGAGCATATCTTGGTGGCAGCAGCTGCCTGACCAATGCAAAATGAGAAAGCTAAATCCCCCCCATGTATAGTATGATATTCTTCATATGGAAGGGGTGGGCAACGATGACTATGAAGATCCATGTGCTAATTCTATTGCCATAATGTAGGCCATATATTCCAAAATACTCAACATGAGAAGATACATCATTACAAGCATCTTCTCTGAAAGAAACAAATACAAAGATGGAGCATATCTTGGTGGCAGCAGCTGCCTGACCAATGCAAAATGAGAAAGCTAAATCCCTCCCCCATGTATAGTATGATATTCTTCATATGGAAGGGGTGGGCAACGATGACTATGAAGATCCATGTGCTAATTCTATTGCCATAATGTAGGCCATATATTCCAAAATACTCAACATGAGAAGATACATAATTACAAGCATCTTCTCTGAAAGAAACAAATACAAAGATGGAGCATATCTTGGTGGCAGCAGCTGCCTGACAATGCAAAATGAGAAAGCTAAATCCCTCCCCCATGTATAGTATGATATTCTTCATATGAAGGGTGGGCAACGATGACTATGAAGATCCATGTGCTAATTCTATTGCCATAATGTAGGCCATATATTCCAAAATACTCAACATGAGAAGATACATCATTACAAGCATCTTCTCTGAAAGAAACAAATACAAAGATGGAGCATATCTTGGTGGCAGCAGCTGCCTGACCAATGCAAAATGAGAAAGCTAAATCCCTCCCCCATGTATAGTATGATATTTTCATATGGAAGGGGGTGGCAACGATGACTATGAATCCATGTGCTAATTCTATTGCCATAATGTAGGCCATATATTCCAAATACTCAACATGAGAAGATACATAATTACAAGCATCTTCTCTGAAAGAAACAAATACAAAGATGGAGCATATCTTGTGGCAGCAGCTGCCTGACCAATGCAAAATGAGAAAGCTAAATCCCTCCCCCATGTATAGTATGATATTCTTCATGGAAGGGTGGGCAACGATGACTATGAAGATCCATGTGCTAATTCTATTGCCATAATGTAGGCCATATATTCCAAAATACTCACATGAGAAGATACATCATACAAGCATCTTCTTGAAAGAAACAAATACAAGATGGAGCATATCTTGGTGGCAGCAGCTGCCTGACAATGCAAAATGAGAAAGCTAAATCCTCCCCCATGTATTAGTATGATATTCTTCATATGGAAGGGGTGGGCAACGATGACTATGAAGATCCATGTGCTATTCTATTGCCATAATGTAGGCATATATTCCAAAATACTCAACATGAGAAGATACATAATTACAAGCATCTTCTCTGAAGAAACAAATACAAAGATGGAGCATATCTTGGTGGCAGCAGCTGCCTGACCAATGCAAAATGAGAAAGCTAAATCCCTCCCCCATGTATAGTATGATATTCTTCATATGGAAGGGGTGGGCAACGATGACTATGAAGATCCATGTGCTAATTCTATTGCCATAATGTAGGCCATATATTCCAAAATACTCAACATGAGAAGATACATCATTACAAGCATCTCTCTGAAAGCAGCGAGTACCTAGCACTACCCGTGGTTGTGCCTACGTTGAAGGTAGATCCATCACCACACTAGTGGATACTGGTTGTTCCCTGTCTATAGCCAGTAGATATATGTAAGTCATGACAGGACATACAATGTATATCAGAAAAGATACATCATTACAAGCATCTTCTCTGAAAGAAACAAATACCTGGCACTACTCATGGTTGTAGCCTAGGTTGATGGTAGATCCATCACCACACTAGTGGATACTGGTTGTTCCCTGTCTATAGCCAGCAGATATATGTAAGTCATACAGAAAGGACATACAAGGTATATAAAAAAGATACATCATTACAAGCATCTTCTTTGGAAGAAGCAAGTACCTAGCACTACCCATTGTTGTGGCCAGGTTGATGGTAGATCCATCACCACACTAGTGGATACTGGTTGTTCTCTGGCTATAGCCAGCAAATATGTCAGTCATGGCAGAAAAGGTATATAAAGAAAGATACATCATTACAAGCATCTTCTCTGGAAGAAGCAAGCACCTGGCACTATGTGTGGTTGTGGCCTAGGTTGATAGTAGATCCATCACCACACTAGTGGATACTGGTTGTTCCCTGTCTATTGCCAACAGAGATATGTCAGTCATGACAGAAAGGACATACAAGGTATATCAGAAAAGATACATCATTACAAGCATCTTCTCTGGAAGAAGCAAGCACCTGGCACTTTGTGTGGTTGTGGCCCAGGTTGATAGTAGATCCATCACCACAATAGTGGATACTGGTTGTTCCCGGTCTATAGCCAACAGAGATATGTCAGTCATGACAGAAAGGACATACAAGGTATATAAAAAAAGATACATAATTACAAGCATCTTCTCTGGAAGAAGCAAATACCTGGCACTATCCGTGACAAAGACAAGTTGATTTTTCACTTTTTTAGAATGTAAGAAGAATGGTGTGTAGCCAACTACAATGATCAAATAGTTGTTGTTGCAACATGCCGGATGGGTGTTGGACGAAGAGCAAGAAGAACGCGTTGCAGCGAAAAAGAAGTATTGCAAGTGTGAAAGCTTGAGTTTTTTGATTATGAATAAACAATAGCCAGATATATCATGTTTTTTTTACTGTATTCAATAAATGAAAACTGTAAAAATTATAAATCATTGAATAAGATTTTTACACCATTTTTTGGGCCATAATTTTTTTTAAATAGATAAATACAAATGTATTACACCATAATACTGCTAGGCACAAATTATTAAATATATATATATATTTTGGAAGTATATATATATATATACATATATATGTTCAATGAACTATGCATTAAAACCTACTGCAATATTACTGTGACAGAGAACACGAGGTGAGTGGCGAACGTCAAACCTGCCGTATTCTCGAAGGAAGCGGGCTAGGCTTTGCCTGACATGTAGGACTGTAGAATTGAACCCGCTTCCTTCAGAATGCAAACATTGTCACCGAAGTCGAGAAGCTACAGTCCCGGATGTAAGCGCCAGGTGCCCGGATAATAGCTGCGAGGATTCCGGCGGTCGGGTTTGGCTCGAGAAACTAGTATAAGTAGAAGTGGGGTGACGACAGGAGTCGCGATTTTGAGTTGCTGAAGATTTTACGATGGATTTTTCAGCTGCTGAAGATTTTTGAGTTGATAAGTATTTTTTGACAGCGACGACATTGTCAACAAATCGAATATTTATTATTTTTCCCCTCTATTTTTTTTTTCATTCTAGAATTACATCATAATATAATTAGATTTTTCAGTATATTTTCCCTTTGAAGTAATTGTAGCTTTTAAATTTATAACACAATTATTTGGTAATAAGTTGTATGTGTTTTGCATCTTGTTCATTTAACAGTTTGTGAAGCTCCAGTTGTTAATGTTTCCACAAATTGTGAATGTGCAGGTAAAAAAAAAAGAAAGTCCAATATTGTTCTGTTCATTACAAACTCCAGTAGTTCATTATTTGAAGAACCTTCTACAAACACAGGTTCACAAACTCCAATTGGTGAAAGGTTAATCAAATATGATCAGGGTGTAGCATCAAAGTTTGTGTAACTCTTATGAAAATTTCTTCTTTGGTGGTTCACTCCTTCTGAAATAAACAAAATAACTCATTGAAAAATTTACCCATATTTGGTTATATTTTTATAATGTAATTTGAATTAAACTTTTAATTAATCTTGTAAACTGACATAATTATAAATAAATGTTTACTTACTTAACTTAAAAAATATTTTCATAGCCTCTTCCCTCACCTCCAATTCATCCAACTTCAATATTGAGAAAAATATTTTCTGGAAGGAAATAAAAAAAAGCATTTATTATCCTTTGTAATTTCAAACCAACTGCATTTATTTCAACTATGAATTTTACAATGCTATGCAATTTTTACTTGAAGAAATGTCACCTAAACAGGTACTACACTCAAGAAGATAATTTTAATATTTAAGATTCACAATTAAATTTTTATGTGAATAAAAATAAGTTAATTGAATCAAAGAAAAACTTTTTTCATCAATTCAAAGAAAAATATTATTTTTAAAATTTCAAAAAGATTAAAAAAAAAAAAAAAAACGCTACAAAGATTATTTTTTGAGCTTTAAAAAAAAACTTAAATTTTCAAGTAACATTTTTCATGTGTTGACATTTTAATTTTTAATTTTAATGTGGTCTTCCGGTATTGATCTTTCTAGAAATGTAAAAATAAAGGACTGGATTTAAAAAAAAAATTCAAATTACCTTAATATTAGGGAGGCCCAAAATTGACGTAAAATGCGTTTTTGACAAAATGAATTTAGCTCCCCTACAGAAAATAATTTACCAAAAATCAGGGAATTATCGGATTTTTTTCAGGTCACTTAATTTTGACCCCCCTTATGTTGGGGGCGTAAAATTCAAATTACCTTAATATTAGGGAGGCCCAAAATTGACGTAAAATGCGTTTTTGACAAATGAATTTAGCTCCCCCTACAGAAAATAATTTACCAAAAATCAGGGAATTATCGGATTTTTTTCAGGTCACTTAATTTTGACCCCCCTTATGTGGGGCGTAAAATTCAAATTACCTTAATATTAGGGAGGCCCAAAATTGACGTAAAATGCGTTTTTGACAAAATGAATTTAGCTCCCCCTACAGAAAATAATTTACCAAAAATCAGGGAATTATCGGATTTTTTTCAGGTCACTTAATTTTGACCCCCCTTATGTTGGGGGCGTAAAATTTTGTTCGAGTTGGTCTTATAGTTTTCTAATTACAGTATAAATAAAGAGATAAAAGACCGAAGTTATGAATAGAAACAACAAAAATTTTTACGGTGGCTTTTCTAAATACCAAGAATCGGAAAATTAAATGTAAACAAATAATAAATAATTAATTTTTTGGAGATTTCTATTTTTACTCATTTCAATAATTATTTGATTGGCTATTATCTTATAAAAGAAAAAAATATACATCGATATTTTTTCTGCTTAAAAAAAGGTGGGGGGCTACATTTTCAATAGAGTTTTTCTTCAAAACTTATTACTTTTTGCACCTAAAATAAGGTTTGCATTAAATAGATATTTCTATAATCTAAAAATATAACATTTTAAACTTATCAGGCTTTTCATATTTTAAATGAATTTTATGTATTCATTTTTCAGTTTCGAAATAAAATAACTGATGCATTATAAAATCTATTAATTGATAAATCAATACTGAAAATTTCAATAAAATCGGATAATTACCTGATTTTTGGTAATTTTTTTTGCAATCGCGAATTAAAATTGTAAAAAAGCCATTTTAAACCAGCGTCTCAGACCGAAAGCGATAGAAATTGACCGAAAAAATCGTTTTAAATGTAAAAAAAAAAATTGTATATGTAATGATATTTTTTGTTTTAATGATGGTCATTATGTTACTACTTATCGTTTTAGACAAAAGTTTAACCTAAAATAATCGATTTAATTAATTTTAATTCGTTTTTAAAACAAAAAATCTGTCGCAAGCAGACGATCTTTGGCCATCCTACTTAATATGTTAATTGATGAAATAATAATTTTCTTTTTAAAAAGAAAATAAGCTATTCATTATAAAATAATGTCCTTAGTGAATAAAGTGATGAAAATTTAATAAAAATAGGGAAAAATCACTGATTTTTTGGGAATTGTTTTGAAATTTAAAAAATGATTACGTCACTGTTGCAAAATTAGACATGCCTAATTGTCTGGTGCAGATTTAACCAGATATATTTACATTTTTAAATAGTTGATACAAATTTACTTACAAGTGAGTAATATAAGTGTTTAAGTCTTCAGTATTGTTTTTGTATTTATTGGATTATTAATGAAAAAAGATGCGGACCAACAATACAAGCGTTGAAAGATAAATTTGACAATACTTCACCCTCCACACGAGGGTGAAATAAAAATACTTTAAAAATTACTTACAGGGGGAAGGAAATTCAATCTTTTTCGTTGGATATCAGCTTTCTTCTTCTCTTCATCGGCAATGAAATATTTTTAATAACAATTACGAAGTTTTTATTCATTTTAAAACAACAGTGAGCAAATCAATCTCGTTCCTTTGTTTTTGGTCGTTCTATTTTTACCACCGGTGTTCGTACTTCCTGTTCCCTGCTGACTAATATACCTTCATGGGGTCCAAAATCACATTTTCTCTTTGATGAAAATAAGTATTTTCCCTCGGCCTATTTTTATTCACTTAAAAATTTAATATGGAATTTTAAACGTCAGTGGAAAAAATTTCACTACGAAAAGAGAAAACACACTACACACTAAATATTTTTTTCTTGTGGACTTCTAGTCATAATCTTTGGAGAAATTTAAAAATTAGGGAGTAGATTATTTTTTATTCAAATGACCAAAGTGTATGGGTGGGAGGAAACCTTAAAACCAATGTTAAATTGATAAAAAAAAAAAAACTTTTATTTTCAAGATTTTTTTTATTAAATAAAATAAGACATTCATTATAAAACTAATTCCTTAATGAAAAAAGAAGTGAAAATTACATTAAAATTGGAAGATTCCCTGGTTTTTCGTAATTATTTGAAAATTACAAACTTTGAAAAGATTTTCTTAGACATATCGTGAAAAATCCTTTTTTAAAGATCGAAATTGAATGCTATTTAGATTAATTTAAAGTAAGAATGTAATATAGTGTCTGTTTTGGTGATTATTGGCACAATTGTGACATTCCTTATTTGAAATGTTGAAATGGAAAGAGAAAATGTGGTGACTTAGAACCCCGATGAAGGTACATCAGTCAGCAGGGGACAGGAAGTCACGACACCGGTAGTGAAAACAGAACGATCAAAAAACAAAGGAACGTAATTGACTCGCTCATTGTTTGCTGTAATATGCATCAAATGAAAACCTAATTCATTCGTAATTCTTATTAACGATATTAAATTAGCGACAAAGAAAAGAAAGAAACTGCTATCCAGTGAAAGATTGCAATTTTCTTCTAACTGTAAGTACTTTTTAAAGTAGTATTTTTTTTTTAAAGGGAACCACGTGTTTTGTGTATATGTCGGAACAAACAGTTTGTCATATTAAGCTGAGCTAAGAAGAAATTGCATCACCCATCCGCAAGTTTTCTTGTATCCCTGGTTCCTGTGGTATCAAAAATAAAATTTTGCCGGTAGTAAACTCATTCTCACAATACCTAAATAGAAAAAATGTGTATGAGGTGTGAGGAAACCTTAAAACCAATAACTTCTCTTTGGATTCTCCAATTTTAGTAAATTTCCTATCGTTTTGTAGGATTATGATCATTCCATCCAAAAATCTTATTATCAAAAAATAATGTAAATAATGATTTCCCTGAAAACGAAGAATTCAAATCAATGCGAATGTATGATAATTTCAAATGAAATGATTGCATTGAAAATTATTTATATTCCCCAAACTAAACTTGATTCATATTTTCCTTTAAAATTGTGTCTGGTTAAACTATAAAATCATGTTAGTAGCGAATATTTAATATTTGAAATTCACTAAACACCTTCCCTGTATAGCGTATAAATCTATGGGTCTATTTAGCTTTTGTCCTGCTCTATTTACCTTTTTTGATCCCTGCCCTTATTTACGCTTTCTCCCCCCCCCCTCTCCCTCTGCAGCCCTAAAAACGCACCACATTAGATATTTACTGCGCAGATAATAAGATAATTGGACCAAGTTACCTTTAAGCACCCCAGAGGCCACCTGGATTCAGAGGGACATGTTTCGCTTTGCACCGTCAACATCCAGTTGTTTGTTAGGATTAGGGTTAAGGTTAGCAGTTTTATAATTAAAAAAAAAGTGTCTAAAAATCGTCTGGTAACAACCGGATGTTGACGCTGCAAAGCGAAACCTGTCCCTCTGAATCCAGGTGGCCTATGGGGTGCTTAAATGTAACTTGGTCCAGATAATTGATGATGCTATCAGATGGGTAAATTTCAATTAATAGTGATCAATGCAAAAAGAGTCAGAATTTCAAATAGCACAAACACAGAATAAAATCTTGTTAATAATGAATATTTTATATTTGAACTTCACTAAACACACAAGTTTTTAACACATCAACTAAATAGCAGTAAAATCTTTGGGTCTTTTTAGATTTTGTCCTGTCCTATTTACCTTTTGGATTCCTGCCTTTATTTACGCTATGTCACTTCTGTTTTTTTAAATTGCCAGTTATCGGTCTTAAAACACACCACATTAGATATTTACTTCACAAATAATAAACAAGATAATTGATGATGCTATCAGATGGGTAAATTTCAATTAATAGTGATCAATGCAAAAAGAATCAGAATTTCAAATAGCACAAACACAGGAAATTAAATTAAAAATTTATTAGGATGAATAATTAAGGTAAATGATAATGATATAATTAGAGGATACACATCAATTATTTTTATAAGAGTGGCCTATTGTCGGTATCAGCTAGACAGTGATGGAGTCTATACCCTTTTCACAGGCACTAGACCAGGTAAATTGTTTTTGCATGTGAAGTGGAATGCCACACCTACAATAAGCTCCCCACTTTACTGCACAGATCATTGTGCTACTCATACACTGAGTTGGTGAGGGTCGTTATTGAACCTGGAACCTTGTGGTTCTGAGCTAAGTGCTCTACCGACTGAACTCAAATTCTGAGCCTTACATTCTTCACTGGTTCTAGTTTTTAGTTGACTTCATAATTTTGTTGTTTTTTTAATGAATAAAACAATATTAATGATATGATCTAGTTATCATTTCCATAGAAATCTTTATCAGAATCCTCATCAAAACTGTCAGTATCCCTATCAGTTGAGACTTTAGAATACACTGACTTCACCTCTGTAGAATAGTAAGACGCCCCCCCCCCAATGAGGCCACCTCTTTGCCGTGGGTGGCGACCTGTGATGCTTAAGGACGGAATCCTGGTGGTGCAGCAGTTCACAACATGCAACACTCCTCTTTGGCCCTTACTTAGGCTAGACAGGCAGTTGGAGAGGCCTCCTCCTATCACTTGGCTGGCCACGTCAAGCCGTAGCACCTATATGATTTTCCCAACCCTAATGCCTTTATGGCAAGCCCCAACCCTTTTTATTATATGGGTGCTAGAAGGGAGTAGCTGGGAGTCTTTATGTCCTGGTTATGTTAGGGGAGGTGAAATGTACTGGTGTTTGCTATCTTATCTGTGAAATCTCAACTCAAATTTTTCTGCCTGCTCGCATTCATGTCATTTTCTGTCTGCTCGCAATCACATCGCTCACACCACTGCCATGAAATTTAGCTCATTTATTACTCCACTCCTCTCCCACAAACCCCCTCACTTCCGGTCTGTACTCTTATAAAAGAAACTTAACTTTTGGGCGCCATTTCTTTTCCTAGCCTGAGGTAAGAGGAGTTTCATTTGTTTTATCTTTATATCACATTATCATTAACTAGGATTTATCCAGGACCCTTGGAAGCCAGAATTTGGTATTCCTCAGAGGAAGAAAAAATTGCTGAGTTCCTTTGGCATCTCCCTTCAATACAATCAAATGGACCCTTTTATCTTAACATAAACTTAATAAAAAAACTGTAATGATAAAAAGATTGAAATTGTTTAGAATATTCAGTGAGGAGGTAATATTTAAAAATTTCCTTTTTTTTAAAATTCAAAATAGACATATTAGAATTTTTGTTTACAGCTAAACAACATTTCACAAATATCTTCAGTTCTGTAAAATGTAGATAAATATTTTTTTTTTCATCTTCTTTTTCTTTTTTCTTTCTGATGGCATGACTATTTTAATTGCATTATTTTTTATGAAATATGCTAGGGGAAATTCATAAAAATCTTACAAAACTCAATAAATGGAGTTGTTTACTAAAAATATTCCACTTAGTAATCTTTTCATTTATCTGCTATATAATAGATATATAAGATTTTTTATTAAAAAATCCTGTATAATGTAAGAAAATACTTTTTATTTTATACTTGTGAATATAATATTGAATACATGTAAACATATTGAAATATATGATTTTTTATAAACTAATATTATTGTAGAAGTTATCCCCCAGATATAGAAACAATATAATACTCACCGTCACAGTGGGATTCTAACTACTGTCGAGTTAGCAGACAAGAACAACATGCAAGCTGTAACTTAAATAAAGTTCTTGCATGTTGCTGGCATAGTGCAAAGTGATGGCTGAAGAGTGGGTACTTATCCATATATTTACTCACCCTGAAAACCATCAGCCAAATTACGTCTGAACATATTGAAATATATGATTTTATATAGAATTTATAGAAAATAGTTTTTGTTTTATTTTACAATTGTTAATAATTTTGAATACATCTGAACATATTGAAATATATGATTTTATATAAACTTCATTTCTTTATTTTCTTTTAATTTAATTTTCTCTTGTTTTATTGATTACAGATTTTTAACCTGGAGCAAATAATTCTCTGAATTTCAATACATTTTTGGTGACCTGGAATTTTCGAAATACTCAATATTTTATGAACATATGTGAACACATATTGGATAAAAACAGTTTCATTTGAAGTTCAGAGTTGCTACTTTTCATGGAAATCATATTGGGGAAAACGTATGCAGATAAATACGGAAGGGAAATCCTCTTTTTGTATAATCCCTGGTTTTTGTGAAAAGATGCTTAGGCAAAAAGGAAATAAAGCATATTCATGTGAAGTATGCAGCATTGCTTTTTCTCAAAAATCAGATTTGCGGAGGCATATGCGGACACACACAGGGGAGAAGCCATATTCTTGTGAAGTGTGTGGAACTTCCTTTTCTCGCAAAGCTCATTTGAAGATTCATATGCGAACACATACAGGAGAGAAGCCATATTCTTGTGAAGTGTGTAGCTCCGTCTTTTCACAAAAATCACATTTGGAGCGCCACATACAAACACATACAGGTGAGAAGTCATATTCTTGTGAAATGTGTAGCTCCGTGTTTTCACAAAAATCACATTTGGAGCGCCACATGCAAACACATACAGGTGAGAAGCCATATTCTTGTGAAATGTGTAGCTCCTCCTTTTCACAAAAATCACATTTGGAGCAGCATATACAAACACACACAGGAGAGAAGCCATATTCTTGTGACGTGTGTGGCTCATCATTTTCACGAAAATCTGATTTGGTTAGGCATTTGCGAACACACACAGGAGAAAAACCACATTCTTGTGAAGTGTGTCGAACTTCCTTTTCAGAAAAATCAACTTTGGTGATACATATGCGAACACACACAGGTGAAAAGCCTCATGCCTGTAAACTGTGTGGCTCTTCCTTTTCTCATAAACAAAGTTTGTTGAATCATATGCGAACACACACAGGAGAGAGGACATATTCTTGTGAAGTGTGTGGCTCTTCCTTTTCAAGAAGACCAGTTTTAATTAGGCATATGCGCACACACACAGGAGAGAAGCCATATTCTTGTGAAGTGTGTGGCTCTTCGTTTTCACAAAAATCTGATTTGGTTCTGCATGTGCGATCACACACAGGTGAGAAGCCACATTTTTGTGAAGTGTGTGGCTCTTCCTTTTCCCAAAAATCTGATTTGGTTCTGCATGTGCGAATACACACAGGTGAAAAGCCACATTCTTGTGAAGTGTGTGGCACTTCTTTTGCTCGAAAATCAGCTTTGGGCATGCATATGCGAACACACACAGGAGAAAAGCCTTATTCTTGTGAAGTCTGTGGCACTTCCTTTGCTAGAAAATCAGCTTTGGGTATGCATATACGAACACACACTGGAGAGAAGCCACATTATTGCAAAGTGTGTGGTTCTTCCTTTTCTAGAAAATCAAATTTGTCAAGTCATATGCGAACACACAAAGGGGAGAAGCCATATACTTGTGAAATTTGTGGCTCTTCTTTTACAGAGAAATCAAATTTGGTGAGGCATATGCAAACACACACAGGAGAGAAACCACATTCTTGTGAAGTGTGTGGAACTTCCTTTTCTCGAAAAGCTGATTTGTGTAGGCATATGCAAACACACTGTATGGCTGGCATATCAAACTGATTGGATCACATATGTATGTTATGAGGGCCACCCATGACAGCTAGTTAAGCAACATACTCTCTGTCACATTTATGTTGGATTTATGAATAAAATTTAACAGAATAGTTAACACCCGGTATCATTTTTTTAAAGAATTTATTAACAGGGGAAAGAGTTACTGCCATTTATCCAGTTAAAAAAACAAAAAAGTTATTTTCCTAAGATTTCTTTTAAACAGTTGACCATTTAAATAGGGAGAAAAGACAATTAGTTGAGAATATTTTGGGGGTTTTGACGGTTGGGAATGAAAAGATTGGAAAAAAGGGTCAAAAGTGGAAAGTTTTGTTGGAATAATTTTGTATATAAGGTGTGCTCTAATTACCCACCATCATCCAGGTCACATAAGTTATTCTTGCAGCCAATCACTAGCAATACTGCGTGGCTGATACAATAGTTAACCCACCCACCCACATTGGACATAATTCTAACTGCATTCATTGAGGATGGACTTACAGGATTACCTGATCTTTACCAATACCCAGGACTCTTTATTTAATTCCACTGGATGAGTGCTCTTGCTTAAGGGCTCCATGATGACCCAAAAGATTCTAACAAGTTTGGATTGAAAAGAAAAGCATATATTTAGAGTAAAGAAGTGTTTGGATAAAAAAGAAAGGTAAAAAGTTTTAGGATTGGAAAAAGAGATTATTATTTGAAGAAAAACAAATTGATTTGGAAGGGAAAGAAAACGAAAGAGGTGGTTGTTAGGAAACAGATTAGTAAAAAGAAGAAACTTATATTTAATGAAAAAAAAAACAATTTTAAAAAAGTAAAAAGAAAAGAAAGGTATTTATTGTATTTTTGAAATTTTTTTATGTTTTGAATTTTTATGTAATTTGGTTCTGTCTGTTTCTGAAAAAAAAAAAGGAAATAATAATTTAAAAAAAAATACAAATAATTATTTATCACTTGTAAATTGTTTCATAGACTGAGGTTTTTTTTATTTGCTTGAAAAGAAAACATTCCATATTTTTTCCCCTGAAATATTTTTCTTCAGAGAGTCAATGCTTTAGCTACTCTGGACCACGTACAACTCACGAAGATAGTTTGAAGAAATAGGCACGACGAGGCAGGAGATTTCGTAACACACTAAATGAAGTAATTTGATTTATAGCACAATTTTTTTTATGGCTTAAAAAGTGCAAACAAATAATTTACAAACATTCATGAATGTAAGTTGATCTGAAATATATATCAAATCTTGTGTATACAAATACACAATTACATATGGTATTCATATCTAATGATAATTCATACACAATTTTTCTTATCTAATACCTATTAATACACAATTATATAAGTGATTGAAAATCCTTATCTAATATTTATTTATACACAATTATATGTGGGATTAATTATTCCTATCTACTCATAATTATGTATCGTATTGGGTATTCATCTAACACGGATTTATATAAAATTGTATATGGTAATGAGTATTCTTATCTACTAATGATAATTGTAGAATAATCATACTAGTTCCAATTACCATCGAATTGGTAAGACAAGGCAGCAAGTAGTCGTAATTTAATATGAACCTATCTTGCTGCAATACCACTGCAAAATGTCAGGTTATTTATGAAACCTCATAACATCATAGAAACCAAGCAGCCGATCAGGACTCAGGGAATGGAATCACCCAAATGCAAGAATGGACTATTCTTGATATCAATAACAATAAGTAATGATAATATAAGAAATTGCTATCTAATAGTTATTTATACACAATATGGTATTGAGTTTTCCTATATGATACTAATTTATTTAAAATTGGTATTGGGTATTATTTATACACAATTATATGTAGTATTGAGTATTCATATCTAATACTTATTTATACACAATTATAAATGGTATTGAGTCTTTCTATATGATACTAATCTATTCAAAATTAAATATGGTATTGGGTATTTGAAATTGTAAACAATATATTTACAGTTTACAATTAAATTTGGCATTAAATTCCCCACAAGGGTTGATATGCCATTAAACAAAATAACCAACCAACATAATTATTTCTACCAATTTATTGATACACTAATTGATTAAACTAATCATATATATATATATATATATATATATATATATATATATATATATATCTTATTATAATGGAGATTGTGTGTTTTTTTGTCTGTAACCGAAACTATATTCCTACTCAAGTCACAATTCTCTTAGTTATTGACTTCACATTCTCCATGATTTTATTTTTATCTAAACCTCAATTATTAATAAAATTGTCCGACATTATTAATACTGTTAACTATGTCTACATACTGACAACATGCAATTATATTTACTAGCAAATATATGCACCCTCCGGGTGCAAGTATTTAAGTTTTAATGTAATAAAATGTTGTATTAAATTAGAAAGGCTAATGAAACTAAATAAGAATACAGATAAAAAGATTTGAAACAGAGGGAGTATAATAAAAGATTTGAAACAGAGGGAGTATAATAAAAAATGGAACAACTGAAACTTACTCTTCCATCACTCTCGTCTTTCATTGTTATTTTTTTCTAATTTAAGTATTTAGTTAAAAGAGGAAGTAAAGAATAAAATGACAGTTATTTTATCTTGTTAATGGATTTCATTTAAGATTCATTGAAGAGATTTTTGCTTATATTCATTAAAATAAAACCAAACAGTTAGAAATCAATAATACTAAGCACATATTTATTAAATTCGATTTTTTAATATTAATATGCAAATTAGCCTCCCCGTTCACACTGTAAACCGCTATTTTGTTGTATATATAAATATAATTGCATGTTGTCAGTATGTAGACATAGTTAACTATTAATAATGTAAGACAATTTTATTAATAATTGAGGTTTAGATAAAAATAAAATCATGGAGAATGTGATGTCAATAACTAAGGGAATTGTGACTTGAGTAGGAATATAGTTTCGGTTACAGACAGAAAAACACACAATCTCCATTATAATAAGATATATACAACAAAATAGCGCTTTACAGTGTGAACGGGAAGGCTAATTTGCATATTAATATTAAAAAAATCGAATTTAATAAATATGTGCTTAGTATTATTATTTCTAACTGTTTGGTTTTATTTTAATGAATATAAGCAAAAATCTCTTCAATGAATCTTAATTGAAATCCATTAACAAGATAAAATAACTAATTTTATTCTTTACTTCCTATTTTAACTAAATACTTAAATTAGAAAAAATAACAATGAAAGACGAGAGTGATGGAAGAGTAAGTTTCAGTTGTTCTATTTTTTATTATATTCCCTCTGTTTCAAATCTTTTATTATACCCCCCTCTGTTTCAAATCTTTTTATCTGTATTCTTATTTAGTTTCATTAGCCTTTCTAATTTAATACAATATTTTATTACATTAAAACTTAAATACTTGCACCCGGAGGGTGCATATATTTGCTAGTATATATAAATACAAGATTTGGCATTAAATAATCCACAAGGGTTGATATGCCATTAAACACCAACCAACAAACCTCTCCCTTAAGGAAGTGATATAGAGCCTGTTGAGAAACACTACTGTAGCATCATCTCTTTGTGGATAGATCAGCTTCAATTATTTGAAAGGGGTGATGGTTGTAACAGTTTTCTTAAATCTTGTATCAATCTGTTCAGAAGTTGTAAGAGCAGTTCATTACAATTACTAACAAAAGAAATATTTAAATTTTAATATAATTAAATATCATATTGAATTAGAAAGACCAATGAAATTAAATAAGAACACAAAAAAAGATTACACTCATTTTTACTTTATTCTAATTGATTTCAATATGAAAAATTATATATAGAATTGCTTTTAATATGTTTGATAATAAAACAATAATATTAGAAATCAATAACATCAAGTAATTATTTATTAAACAAATACATTATGTATGAAAAAGTTTTAAATAATAAATTCTTTTTGCAATTATTCAATCATTTTTATATTTTGTTCTGAAACTTGACACGTCTTTTGCTGGAGTACATCTGATTTTAATGTCAGTGCAGTTTTGACAACAAGTGCTCATCTGTCACCCTTGTTGTAAAAGAAGTTTCAGTAAATTTCATGAATGAAAATAACTGTTCAAACTCTTTTTCCCCCAATTTCTCTCTCCCCACTTAATTCAGTACTTCCTTTTATTCGTTCCTCCTCAATCTTATTTCTCATTTTTGAAAAGTTCTTTTATTCTTTCTCTCTTCTCGCTTCTTTTCACTAATTTCTCAACCCCCTTTTAAATCTTGAAATCTTTCTTTTCCTTTGTTTCTTTCTTTGCCAGAGGGTGTCTATTTTTGTCCAATTCACAATCAATACTGCTTCATACTTGCTAGATTAGCCATTACATTCAACAAGAACATTAAAAAAAAATTGGAAAGTAAGCACTGGCTGTCATATATTCTAATACCTTCTTTTATTTTGCTTACTTTTTTTCTGATACTTTAATTCTTTTTTTTTTTGCTTCGATTTTTCTAGTGACATTCACTTATTGTATGCATTTTTACACAAATTGCAACCAGCACTTCCTATACTCTCATTTATCAAAAGTATACAAAGAATTACTGAGGCAAACAACTTTCTTATATTTATTTGTGTCTTCTCGTAGCAGTAACTTCACTCTCTCACCTCGTTCTTCGTGACTAGATTGCTGCCACCCTGGCAAATAAATGAGCTCCTTTTATATCATCGGCGTAATTTACATGGGTGACGCCACGCTCACGCCACGAATGAGACAGAACGAGACCACACCTTACAGATTCGCTCGTAAACGGCGACCATGCTTCTTCAGCTTAATTTTATATTTATCTTTTAAAATTTTTTTTACCTTCTTTGTAGAATTAAATATTGCTATGATTCTTGAGGCAGATTTTCTGAAGTTTACTTTTAATTTTTTGAAAGGCTTGAAAAGAAATCAGGTATCCCCACTTAAAGACTTTGCTTTGAGTGCAAAATCTGAATACATTTCTAACATGCTGGTTTTTCTTTTGTATTGGTGACATCAAAGGTGAATGTTCCTGAAAATGCAAACTGATATTGAAAAGATGAGAAATCACAAAATCATTCCTGAAATTCCACATAAACCTTATAAACAGTTTCATATGTAAGTTTTCTTTTGCGTTGGTGACATCAAAGGTGAATGGTCCTGAAAATTCAACATATTATATATAGGGAATCCAAGCCAGTGTTACATAATCTATGCATATATTATTGTCAACCCCCTGTATTTCTGAAGGGATGGCCCCTTTTCATATCACGGGCAGGACTTTCCATGGAATATTACAGAAAGCCCGCGAAATATGTGAAGTCATGTGGGACCTGGCTGGCTCTCAGTTTCAGCTTGGACATCAGGCAGAGAAGAAATATCTGCTTTAGCTGGGGCTCACTGCACACGCGCGCTGTGTTAGAGGAAGATGTTAGTTAAGTAAATAAAGGTTTAAATAAATAATATGGTTTTGTGGTTGATGAATGTCTTGGCAACAAGACTGACCTAAAAGAAGAAATGAATCAAGGACGACCAACCAGCAAGAACAGAGGAATAGAAGTCCAGACGCTAGAAGAAGAACGTAAGATACCAAAGATGAGCACAAGAATACTAGAAGTAAAGAAAGAAAGGGTGTACAACAACTTTACACAACAAATTTTTTTCCCATTTAAAAGTGTCTTACTCAAACGACTATTCTTTATTTACATCATTTTTAAATTTCTGTTTACACATAAAATTTATTCAGAATGTAAAAATTTCTTGGACTTTTTCAGAGGCAAAATTTACTGGTCAACAAAAATTTTTGTTGCATTGATATTAATTCTATATTTTTAATGTACTGATCTCAAATTTTTTTGTTTTTTTCGTAATGCACTCATTCTTTGCTATCAACGTATTTCAAAATATCAAAATTTTACCTTCATTTCACTGTCATCGTCGTCTATCAGAAGAATCATGTGATTGAACTCTTATTAAATTAGCTGGTGAATAAAAAAAAAAGAAAATGTTACATGAGGGTCATTCCATGTCAAAACACCAGCAAAAAGTTGAAATCTGCACCCACCGACACCGAATTACTTGAAATTTGGCACAAATGTTCCCCTTCATAAGTTAGGAAAGTGTGCCAAATTATTTTGTCTTAAATCTTACCGTTCCGATTTTAGAGGGGAGATATTTCTGGTGAATTGACATGGAATGACCCATAGTCTTATTTTATTTGCAACACAATTTGAAACATATTCATTAATACATAGGACAGAATTTATATGAAACTCATTGTTAGGTGAAAAAAAATTGGTTCATATGAAGATACAAAGCTCACAATCATTATTTAATGTCCTGACAAATTATTTCATTAGACCCAGGTTGATGTGCAGAGGAGGAATATGATCTTTTCTCAACTGACAATTGGATCATTGACAATATTTGGTATAACAACTTACAGAGTCTCACATAAGGCTCACTATTTCTGGTTACAATGCTCAGCTGTTTCACATGAAATCATTTGGATTATACAGTGAAATACCTAATTCCAGGAAAAGTTCCAAGATTTTAATATCCATGCTGAAGTTCACACAAATTGTCCAGTTGTGCTCATTGTATTTTAGTAGGTCTACCATAGTTTTAATGTCATTATGCTCCTCTCACAAATGTACAGAATGACCTACTGGAACAACTGCATAGACATTAGCATTATGTAGTAGAACAAACATCAGGCTGCACTTAGAATAATCTCCAATCATTTAGAATGATGGAAACAATGGAAAACCTAATTCCTGGAAAAGATCAAAGTTGTTAATATCAAATGAAATATAATGAATACTTCTTTAATTTAAGGGCAAAAAATAACCTCCATAAAAATTTATTTTGGGGTGAAAATAAAATTGATAAAATAATACATTGAAATAGATTTAATAATTTTTACACGTTTGAAAAACCTTCTCTTGCAATTTTGTAATACATTTTTTGTGTAACATATTTTTACTTTATCATATTGCAATTTAATATTTAAATATATTTAATATTGTAAAATAACGGGTACAAGAAAAATAAAACATTTATTGCAAAAACACGGACATAAAATGAGAGTTCAGTTTATTTTATGGTAGGAATTTATGAGCAAATAGTCCTTTATTACCCTTTTTAGAACAAATAAAAAATAATAGTATTTCGCATACATGTTACTTCTAAAAAACGTAAATATTTATTGTTTACTAGTGCTTCAATCGCGTAGATGAACTCAACACTATGAAATTGCGTTTTTCAATTTTTTATATTACATATAAATATATGTGTGACTTGTTGTCACATGTATATGAAATACTATTCATATTTTTTATTTTTCCTGAACAAAAAAAAATCGTTTGCTTTAGTAAAGGGATTTTTTTTTAGGGTCGCTCTCCAAGTACTTTTTATTTTATTTCGTAAACACAGATAACGTCAGCTGATGGTTACATTCCAGATAAAATCTGTAATCTCATTGGCTAATTTGAATTCAGAGCTATTTCCGTTTTATACGTATTTTACTCACTTAAAACTTATTTAATTCTCCATGCAAGAAACCTATGCGCGAACAAAAATTGGAATTTTGGGGTGAGTTTATTTTACTAATAAAAGACAATTTCTCAGGTGACTTTTTACTTCTGACAGAACTGAACGATAATCGACTTGGGACTGTGGCCTAAACTGACAATTGGATCATTGACTATATTTGGTATAACAACTTACAGAGTCTCACATAAGGCTCACTATTTCTGGTTATAATGTTTATCACTTGCTCGGCTGTTTCACATGAAATCATTTGGATTATACTGTGAAATACCTAATTCCAGGAAAAATTCCAAGATTTTAATATCAAATGAAATATATTGAATAATTCTTTAATTTAAGGACAAAAAATAACCTCCATAAAAATGTACTTTGGGGTGAAAATAAAATTGAATGATATAATTATACATTGAAATTCATTATTAATTTTTACACATTTGAAAAACCTTCTCTTGCAATATTGTAATACATTTTTTGCATAATATATTTCTACTTTATCATGTTGCAATTTAAAAAGAAATGGGAATAAATTATGAATTAATCAATTATTAAGTCATCACCACATTTTGTCATCTTCAAACACTGATGAATTAACACATGCTCTACAACAACACTCTTCAAAAACTGCTGAACAATAAAGACCATTTTTCTTGTAGTTGTATTACAATCCATTTTACAAATGCACCATATCAACTCATGACGACTTTCTAGTGTTGGTAGCATGTCTCTTTCTAGTGTTGGTAGCATGTCCCTTTCTAGTGTTGGTAGCATGTCATTTATTTGCACTTTAAAAAGAAATGGGAATAAATTATGAATTAATCAATTATTTAGTCATCACCACATTTTGTCATCTTCAAGCATTGATGAATTAGCACTCTTCAAAAACTGCTGAACAATAAAGACCATTTTTCTTGTAGTTGTATTACAATCCATTTTACAAATGCACCATATCAACTCATGACGACTTTCTAGTGTTGGTAGCATGTCCCTTTCTAGTGTTGGTAGCATGTCCCTTTCTAGTGTTGGTAGCATGTCATTTATTTGCACTTTAAAAAGAAATGGGAATAAATTATTATGTTCCTCCATATACAACAACTAGAGCATCTCTGTATGTAGTAATGAAAACATATCTATATATATATCTATATATATCTATATATATATATATCTATATCTATATCTCTATCTATTTATATCTCTATCTATCTATATCTCTATCTCTCTCTCTATATCTATCTATATCTATCTATCTCTATATCTATCTCTCTCTCTATATATATATATATCTATCTATCTATATCTATTTATCTCTCTCTCTCTCTCTCTCTCTCTATATATATATATATATATATATATATATATATATATATATATCTCTCTCTCTCTCTCTCTATATATATATATATATATATATATATATATATATATATAACTCTGTATGTAGTAATGAAAAAATAACATATTCCAATAAAATTGTTAGACTTTTTGTGATATAAAGAAAAGCGTGCACTAACCCTCTGTTGACGATCAAAACCCGGGAGTTAAGAGAAGCGCTGCTTTAAATCGTTTGCTTCTCGTTGTCTGCGAGATGGGAGAAAATGTGGGAACCATGGGACGATAAAAGCAGCAATTTGAGCTAGCATGGGCGAGTCTTAGGACGACGTTATTACGAGAGGATTGAAAAAGGTGAAGAGGAACGAGTTGCAGTTTTGGAAAGTTAAAAGCGGTGTAAGATTTGAATGCGTCCCGAGGTGAATAAGAGAAGGGGAAGATTCTACAGAGGACAAGCAGACTGAATCCCTGAGTTTGATACATAATTATTAGATTCCTAATACTTATATACAGTAGTGTAGAAACCAAAATGGCTGTTATAAGTTGCAGCCCACGGCCTTGAAGGATTGAATGACTAGGCTTGACCTCATCCTGATCATACTTCTGGTGGATACCGTGAGAATCGGTGGAGAAGACCCTCTTCCAGTTTAGATTAGAGAGAGTTTTAGTCAGATTGGCCAAAAACCACAATGGTAGTAAGTCGTGTTATGTACGCTGCCGACTCAATCTGCGCAGGTAATCTGGTGGGGATTTCAGAATAAAATATGATCTAAGTTAAATCGAAGTCTTGTGTTATTATCTAAAAACTACCAATGACACAGGGCTTCTGATAAAGAGAAATCCCCAATGTGAAACATGTCAAACACCCCTGACAGTCAAACACTTATTGATGGAATGCAGATTTTTTGCTCACATCAGAAAACATTATTTTAAAGCAAACAATATGAAGGATCTATTTGAAAATGTTAACATTGGGGATATTTTCTCCTTTTTAAGGGAAATAAAATTATACCATAGAATATAGACATGAAACAAATCAATGCCATACAATATAATTCCCAATAATGCTAACACATTGTTAAAACCAATTACTAAAAGTATATATATGAATACACAATATGTATAACACCCCAACCGCTAGGCATGATATAACCCTGGACGGGTTGATATGCCGTTAAAATTAAGACACGAAGTCCCCAAGATGAAGTCCAGACGCTAGAAGAATAGAAGTAAGAAAGTAAGGAAAGAGAGTATGCAACAAGTTCAGTTGACTCACACTTTATGATCTTTGTTGCCCTCTTACTAACTGCCTATTCAGTAGTGAACATCATAGTCCTCATTAAGGTATGACGATGTTGGGGAATTATCTCCCTTGTACTGCTGCTGCTGCTATTGCTGTATTCTAATGTTGAAATCACTTACTCCTCCTCCTCCTCATTCATACTTTTAAACTGGCCTAAAATTCACTTGCTGGCTGCTTCTGATTGTGCAACAAAGATTTGACTTAATCTGGTGTATTTGCAAGAAGTGCACCAACAGCATAGATTCCCTTGATTCTCTCTCTCTCGCCATTGCGCTTGGTAAGTCCTCTAGATGGCAACCAGTTTCCATATTGAGCTGATCAATGAAAGATTTGACTTAATTAAATTTTTATGAATAAATTAATTTATAAATTAAATCTTAATACAATTTCAATGGATGTGTGTTTTCTAGTCGGGATATGTCGATTTAAAAATTTAAAAAAATTTTTTTTTTTTTAGATCTGACTCATTTTATCGTTTTTGTTGATTTGATTTTGTATTTTCACATTATAATTTCTTATTGAAAAATAATTTATTTTATGGTCATATATTGGAAATTTATTTTTGAAAAATAAGTTTTTTACAATTCCATTCCCTGTTTTCCTACCCACGGATTATTTGAATGTAAATTATTTTCTTAATAAAATCGGTTTTGATTTGATGTGAAAAACCAAGAAAAAAAAAAAAAATTGGCACGTTTTCCATTAAAATCGTTGGCATTAATTAAATCTTAATGGGTGGCTGTAGAGATTGAACTCGCAACAGTGCACCAACAGCGTAGATTCCCTTGATCTCTCTCTCGCCATTGCGCTTGGTAAGTCCTCTAGGTGGCAACCAGTTTCCACATTGAGCTGATCAATGAAAGTTTTTGGTGTGTCCATGTGTAGGAGTTCACCAGAAATTGTTGCTTATGAGTTCATCCATAATTCAATTTTACACAAAAATTCAGTTGTTTCTATATTGGAGTATTAATCAGAAATTTATAAAAAATTATTTTCAAATTGGAAAAAAATAAATAACGAATAAATTTCAGTTTTTAAATTTTCTGCGTTTAATATATTTTCTTATAAGTATTATATATATATATGTGGTATTTCTATTTTTATATTTGATGAAACACTTTGAATAGGCATTAGTGCACCTTTATATGTAAATTACATACAACCACTACATATATTACTACACTTATATATTACTACATTCCTCATTATTATAATGAAAAAGAAAATTGTATATGTCCTCCAACACCTCATTACAATAAATGATAATAATACAGAGGTGTATGTGTCCTAATGAGAAACTATTTCAGATTGAAGATATAAAAATAATACAATTTTACACAAAAAGAATATCAATTTCAAGGCCCTTAAAAAAGTTTCTGAATTGTCCAACAGAACAATTAGTGAAAAGATAAATCAGTGAGAGAATAAAAGTCTCAATTATGAGTTTCTTATTTGAATGTATTGGAAGGGTTGAGTTGAAACTTTGAACACAGTTTCTGTGGAAAGTTAAGAAATATTACAAAAGCAAAAATAAACTAAATAGGCAAATAAATATTTTAGTCACTTTTACTAAAAACATAATGTGACTTCTCTCCTTTGTGTGTTTGCATATGACACTCTAAATGTGGTTTTTGCGTAAAAGAAGAGCCACACACTCCACATGAATATGGCTTGTCTCCTGTGTGTGTTCGTATATGGGTCACTAAAGCTGATTTTTGTGCAAAAGAAGAGCCACAGTCTTCACAAGAATATGGCTTTTCCCCTGTGTGCCTTCGCACGTGCATCACTAAAGTTGATTTTTGTGAAAAGGAAGTGCCACAGTCCTCACAAGAATATGGCTTTTCACCAGTGTGTGTTCGTATATGCCTCAGCAAGTGATGTTTTTGAGAAAAGGAAGAGCCACACTCTTCACAAAAATGGGTTTTTTCTCTCGTGTGTGTTAGCATATGCCTACTCAATGTTGTGCTGCGTGAAAAGGAAGCACTACACACTTGACAAGAATATGGCTTCTCTCCAGTGTGTCGTTGCATATGCTTCACTAAAGTTGCTTTTGCAGAAAAAGATGCACCACACTCATCGCAAGAATATAGCTTTTCTCCTGTGTGTAATCGCATATGCACCACCAAATTTCCTTTTGTTGAAAAGGTATTATCACACACTTCACAAGAATATGGCTTCTCTCCAGTGTGTATTCGCTGATGCTCCATTAATTCTGATTGACAAGTAAATAAACACCTACACAATTCACATAAAAATGGCTTCTCTCCATTGTGCATTTGCATGTGACTCTCTACATCTGTTTTTTGTGTAAAAAAAGAGCCACACACTCCACAAGAATATGGCCTGTGTGTATACATATGTCTCACTAAAGCTGATTTTTGTGCAAAAGAAGAACCACAGTCCTCACAAGAATATGGCTTTTCCCCAGTGTGTCTTCGCATGTGCATCACTAAAGTTGATTTTTGTGAAAAGGAAGTGCTACACTCATCACAAGAATATAGCTTTTCTCCTGTGTGTAATCGCATATGCACCACCAAATTTCCTTTTGCTGAAAAGTATTTGCCACACACTTCACAAGAATATGGCTTCTCTTTTGTGTGCGTTTGCTGATGCTTCATCAATTCTGATTGACAAGTAAATAAAGACGGACACAATTCACACAAAAATGGCTTATCTCCTTTGTACCTTTCCATAGTTTCACAAAATGTCAGAAATTAAAGAATCAGGGATTTCACAAATATATGATTCCTCTCCTGTATTAATATATTCTTAATGAATTTGATTCCTGTGAAAAGAAACAACCGTGTACTTCTTAAGAATATACTTTTCTCCCGTGTGTGTTTGCTTGTATTGCTTCCAATTGGACTTTCTTGAAAATCCTGGTCACCAACAAAATATATTCCAATTCAGGGAATTATTTCATCTGTTACAAATCTGTAATCAATAAAACAAAAGAAAACAAGTTAAAAGAAAGAATAATAATATAGAAATGCAATTTATTAAAAATTATGTATATCAATATGTTCAGATGTATTCAATATTATATTCACAAATGTAAAATAGAAATGATTTTCTTTAATCATAGTGGATTTTATCTGAGAAAATCATTACTTTTTTTTCATTTATTAGGAGAAAATATGAAAATATGACTTAGTTGAAATGTCTTAATAAAGAATTTAATTTGTTGAATTTTGTCTGGATTTTCTCCCTTGAGTAGAGAAGGAAAAATAAGACATAAAAATTAATGCAATCAAAATTTTTGAGCCATTAGAAAGAAGAAAGATTAAATAAGATAAGAAAAATATTTATCTACATTTTATAGAACTAAAGGTAATTGTAAAAAGTTATTTAATGGTAATTAAAAAAAAAAAAAATAATTGGCATTTGAAAATTTGACTTAAAATATTTTAATTTGAAAATCTGAATTTTTTAAAAATTTTGTATTTTAGTTATTATGTTATGAGGTACACTCATGTCTCAAGAGTAAAACAAGAAAAAATTGTTATACCTATTTTGAGGCGTCATCTCTTTTAATGATAAAAACTTACAATATTGACTTTTTATTCAATTTAAAGTATTTTTCTCATTGAAATAAAAGTAGAAATTCCAAGATATGGTAAAAATGGAGGAATAAAATGTCCGAAAAGTGGTCCCAATACATGGAGGGATTAGAATTCTTTTTCATTGTTAACTGAATAAAAGAAAATTTGGGAAGACAAACGTGATATTGCTAAGTGTGATAGGTGGGAAGACTTGTGGACTTATAAGGATTATAGTTAGAGGCTTATTAAGAAAATTGGACATCATATTCAGTAGAGTATATCTACAATATAGGAAAAACAAATGTGATATTGCTAAGTGTGATAGGTGGAAGACTTAAGGACTTGTTAGAGGCTTATTAGTCCAAAAAGACTGACAGACAAAAAGAGGTTTGCTGAGATAGTTGAGATGCCGATGAAAAGAAAACTGGCCATCATATTCAATAGAGTATATCTACAATATGGGAAAAAAACAAACGTGATATTGCTAAGTGTGATGGGTGGGAAGACTTAAGGACTTGTTAGAGGCTTATTAATCCTAGAAAGACTGACAGACAAAAAGAGGTTTGCTGAGATAGTTGAGTTGCTTATAAAAAAAATTTGGTATTCAGTAGAGGACATCTAGACCAAATATTGAACATTTACGGAAAAAAAAATGTAGAAAATGATCAACATGCAAATAATGTTTATGGAGTTCATAAAGGGAGATATGGTCTGTGTGCGCATCTTCATTGCTCAGTAAAAAAAAGATCTCAGGGGTCAGGACCTGTTTCAGTGCTTGTAATGGATTAATGAATGATTAGTCGAATGGATTAATAATCTGAAGACATATCCACTATGTGTGTAAATGTTCTGATGAAGATTTTTAAGGAAATGATAATACCACATTGGATTAGTGGAGACATCATGAGTTTTTTTGTTCAATAATAAAATTTGAAAACATTTTTTAACAATGACTTTTTTATTTTCAATAATACGATAAAAGAAAAAAAAATCTATGAATTCCTCTATTTCCATACTATTAAAAAAACATCTCCAGCAATATTCTGTATTGCATATGTTATTATAATTTTTGATTGGTATATATTTCATTTAAAATTTGATTCATTGTTAAAAAAGTTTTCAGTTATTTAAAAAGATGTTTTCACATTTATTATTGAAAAATAAAAAGGATTAATTCAATGTTAAATAGTTAAATGAGAAATATTTATTTATAAATGCCCCAAAAGAGCAAGAGGTTTTATTTTATTTCATTTTATTTTTTTACTATTCTTTGCATAGAAAATCTTCATGAAATAAAAGATAAATATTAGCAAAGTTGAATCGAATCTTGTCAGTAAATAAAAAAAAAACTATATTCTACATACAATTTAAAAATTTTAGAGATTTACACAAAGTTTTATCCAATTTATGATAATCTCATTATAATGGAGATTGTGTGTTTTTCTGTCTGTAACCGAAACTATATTCCTACTCAAGTCACAATTCTCTTAGTTATTGACATCACATTCTCGATGATTTTATTCTTATCTAAACCTCAATTATTAATAAAATTGTCCTACATTATTAATACTGTTAACTATGTCTACATACTGACAACATGCAATTATATTTATATATACAACAAAATAGCGGTTTACAGTGTGAACGGGGAGGCTAATTTGCATATTAATATTAAAAAATCGAATTTAATAAATATGTGCTTTGTATTATTGATTTCTAACTGTTTGGTTTTATTTTAATGAATATAAGCAAAAATCTCTTCAATGAATCTTAAATGAAATCCATTAACAAGATAAAATAACTGCCATTTTATTCTTTACTTCCTCTTTTAACTAAATACTTAAATTAGAAAAAATAACAATGAAAGACGAGAGTGATGGAAGAGTAAGTTTCAGTTGTTCCATTTTTTTATTATACTCCCGCTGTTTCAAATCTTTTATTATACTCCCTCTGTTTCAAATCTTTTTATCTGTATTCTTATTTAGTTTCATTAGCCTTTCTAATTTAATACAATATTTTATTACATTAAAACTTAAATACTTGCACCCTATGGAGGGTGCATATATTTGCTAGTATATATAATGCAGTTATCATCATCCTACAAAGAGAAGTTATTAACTTAAAGGTTTTCCATCCACCCTAATCCAGATTTTCTTTGTTTTCGTTTAGGTATCCTTGTATTTTAATGCACTGATCATATCCCTACAAAACGATACCAAATTTACTGAAATTGGACAATCCAATGAGAAGTTATTGACGTGGTTTCCCATCTACCCAATCCAGATTTTTCTTGTTGTTTTCGCATAGGTATCGTAGGAATGAATTAACTGCTGTTAAAATGTTATTTTTGCAACCACTAGACCCAAGGCTACAATAAAATAACAAGGCAGTTTAACTAAGGGTGAGTGACGTAATTCCCTCGTAGTTTATAACCTCATACGATGATCTCTTCGTTCAGTTTAGGCCATCTTGAATAAAACGTAAATAAATATTTCCGAACTTTGTTTATTAAAAATTTTGTAAAAAACAATTAAAGATCGTACAGGGTTGTGACAAATAAAAACAGTTAATTCAAAGATTGAATTATCCGATTGGGAAAAATTACATCGTTATCTTAAAAAATAAACAAACCTGCCCGTATTATATGCGAAAGGGTAATTTTCAGTCCACTTATCGTAACTTGTTTTTTGCTACGTTAAATTTTTGTTGATTTAATAGTGCAAAAATGAAAATATTGTTTTTCAATCATAATTTTGATTATTTCCGTAAGCTGAAATTTTTTTTTTTAAATCATCAGGAGTTTGGTTAATGTTTTTTCTTTCGAATGGAAAATTTTTTTTCAAGAAAATATTAATTTTTCTGCAAGTTTCATAGTGTTAAATATAGGGGGTAAATTTCACAGGGTAAAATTGGTGGTAATTTATCGATCAGACACAGAACATGTCGTCCCCTTAAAAAAATACTACTTCAAAAAATACTTACAGTTCGAAGAAAATTCCGTTCTTTCACTGAATATCAATTTCTTTCTTCTCTTCGTCGTCAATTTAATATCTTTAATAAGAATTACAAAGGATTTGGGTTTTAATAGTCTTTGTTTGATGCATATCAAAACAACAGTAAGCGAGTCGATTTCGTTCCTTTGTTTTTAGTGGTTCTGTTTTTACTACCGGTGTCCTGACTGCCTGTCCCCTCCTGACTGATGTTCCTACATAGGGTCCGAAGTCACCATATTCCTTTCAATATTTGGGGTTTAATAGTCTTTGTTTGATGTATATCTCAATAACAATGAGCGAGTCAATTCGTTTCTTTGATCGTTCTGTTTTAACCACCGGTGTCCTGAATGCCCTGTCCCCTGCTGACTGATGTACCTACATGGGTTACAATAATTACCAATGAAAACACTAAGTAAACACTAGGTACCACCAATTTTACCCTGTGAAATTTAACCCCCCCCCTATATTTAACATAATGAAACTTGCAGAAAAAATTAATATTTTCTTGAAAAAAATTTTTCCATTCGAAAGAAAAAACATTAAACAAACTCTTTGATGATTTAAAAAAAAAATTTTAGCTTACGAAAATAATGAAAATTATGATTTAAAAACAATGTTTTCATTTTTGCACTGTTAAATCAACTAAAATTTAACGTAGCTAAAAACAAGTTACGATAAAAGTTTTTTTTTTTTAATTCTATGAAAATCAATTAATTATCTGATTTTCACGAAAATTTCCATAAATGTTTACCATTGGATGTAAATACATCTGAAATAGTTTTTTCCTAAAATATATTAGGGGAAATATTTTTTTACGAGGTCTACCCCCACCCCTATTTTATTTTATGAGAAAAAGTGCAAAAAAATGTCATAATATTATTTGAAAACTTTTTTTTTTTTGCTTGTTTAATTGGTATGTACTATATTCTATTAAATTGTCAAAAAAAAAAAAAAAATTTTTTAAATTTAATTTTTAAGAGATTTTCAATCCTTTGTGTGCTTAATTTTTTTTTTCTGTGTGAAATAGATTAATTTTTTTTTCTGCGTCAAAAAATCAAATTTTTCACGGATATTTAAATATATGAATTTTAGAATTCAGGTGAACTAAAAATTGGTCCGATCCACGCTATATTAATATTTTAAAAGAATTTGTAATTTTTATTGCTGAATAGTTATGTGTGATTCTTAGAATATACGGAAGAGCAAAACTGACATATTTGTTTTGTTTTCATACAAAGAAACGGGACGCTTCTCAGTAACTCTTGTTTGTTTTCTTAGCGTAAAACATTTTTCAACTTTTTCGATCAATTAGAATAAAAAGTATATATTGATTATTTATAAGTTTTTGTCTTAGAAAAAGTATTAAAATTTTCATCTCATTTCATTTTCGATTTTAAAAATCAATACCAAAACCGAAGTCAATTTCACCGTGAAATTTTAATATTAATTTTTTTCAAGTTTTTATCCATTTTAATAGTAAATTTTAATATTAAAGTTTTTAAAGATTTTATTCATTTTAAAAGTAAATTTTGGCTAAATAAGTATGTCCATTACAGCCAATCATATGTAGATGTATAATCGTAAGAGGGTAATAATATGTATTTCTTTCTGTCTAAATTGCGACCTGAAAATTACACTTTCGCATGTAATACGGATAGGTTTAAGATAACGATGTAATTTTTCCCAATATGATAATTTGATCTTTGAATTAACTGTTTTTCTTTGTAACAATCCTGTATGATGTTTAATTGTTTTTTTACGATATTTTTGATAAACAAAGTTCGGAAATATTTATTTCAGAAAATGATAAGTATATTTCTTGGGGTTTCGTGAATTGATGGATTCATTCCGGTATTTTTTTCCGCAGAGTTGGAAGACAAATGTCGATAATTATTCATCTAATTCTTATTTAGAATATTTCATAAAAATTTTTTTTTATCCTAACGATTGAAATAAAAGAGCACTTTATTGTTGAAACTTACCAAAAATCAGTGAATTGTCTGATTTTAATGAAATTTTCACTACTTTATTTTTGATGAATTAATTTTATAATAAATAGCTTATTCTATTTTTAAAAAAAACTTGAAATTTTTTTTTAACAATGCAGATTAACAATGCAGGGGGATTAACTTTGATAATTTGGATAATCTCCGTTTTTGATTTCAAAACACTTAACATGCAGACACACTTTCAAAAAACACCCAATATAGGGGGATTAACTTTGATAATTTGGATAATCTCCCTTTTTGATTTCAACACCACTTAACATGCAGACACACTTTCAAAAAACACCCAAAAGACGCCATAAGGTAGATTCAACACTTTTGATATTTTTTTCTTTTCTCAAATCAGCGCCATGATGACTTGAGATTAAACACTAACACCATCCTTGTTGGATTTTATAAATCCATATTTCTATTATTAAAAATATTTGATGTGACATCAGCAGGAGATCAAAACTCCGCCCAAGGTTTGTTCCCGCCTTTTTAACCCTTGTAAGAAATTAAATCAGTTCGTAATAAATCATTGTTGAATTTACCTCGTGTTAACCTCTGCTGACCTATCCTTATTCTACCCTGTGTGACCAGCTCCTCACTTTATACTTTTACCTATTGTAAATTCTATTATTTCACGTATTATTTCCACTATTTTCATTCATTTCATTTCGTTTTCAATATTAAAATTACCCAAACCACGCGGTATAATTGGAAAAAAAAGTTTTAATATATTTTAGGAAAAAACTATTTCAGACAAATTTATATCCAAAGATATATTATAGAAATTTTTGTGAAAATCGGACCATAAATTGATTTTTCATAGAATTTTTTATAAAGCCATTTTCGGCTATATTAAATTTCAATTGATTTAACGGTGCAAAAATGAAAATATTGTTTTTCGTTCATAATTTTCACTATTTTCCTAAGCTGAAATTTAAAATAAAAATCATCAGCAGTATTTTGGACCATATGACTTTTAGGCACCCCTTTTTGATCTCGATTCAGAAGGACGTTTTTCATTTACACTGTCAATATCCAGTTGTTTGTTTGGCGTTAGAGTTAGGGGTTAGTTTTATAATAAAAAAGCCTCTAAAAATCGTCTGTTAACAAACAACCGGATATTGACGGTGTAAATGAAAAACACGCCCTTCTGAATCGATATCCAAAAGGGGTGCCTAAAGGTCATATGGTCCATTTTTTTCATAATGTTTCTTCTTTCAAAGGTACAAACAATTTTCAAGATAATATTAACTTTTATGCAAGTTTCATTTTATTAAATATATGGAGGGGGTTAAATTACAATTAGTAAAATACTTATTGTCTTTGCTTCAGTTACACTATAAGTTCAACTAAAAAATATTCCGGAGTTATTCTGAAACTACCACAAAAAAAAAAAAATCTTTCAAAAATGGTTGAAAACCAATAATCAGTTATTGAATATGCACAAGAAAACAATTATGTCGAATACAGCCACCCATACATTTAAATATATAATTGTCAAAGTGAGATATACATACAATGTTAAGTTTTTGTAGCAAGAATTTCAGAGAGACTTACTGAAATCTAAGGGAGGTAACTTTCGTGGATAATTACTTCAGTTATCGAACTTAGTCTGGACTTCCGGAGTAAACAAGAGAGACGCGGGCAACCATGTTTTTTGAGAGCGTGTGTAGAGATCGGATTGAGGATGTTGACGGACTTTGATGTTGAAAGATTTAAGACCTTTTGCTTTGTAAACTGTGTAGAAATTCTATGAAAAAATAAACAGTACTGTGTGGAGAACAATATTTAACGAAAGAAAAACACTTCTATTAGCTATTTCGGCTATATCATCATGGCGAAAGTGCACATAAGCAGTGATATTATTCAACCCTTTTCCGGCGAGGATGACGTGGTAGCGTGGCTGAAAAAAAGTGAGACTAGTGGTGAAACTTCAGCAGGTAGATGATGTGGTGAGTCTTTTACCATTGTATTTTGTGGGAGACACACTGGCCCTCTATATGGAAATGGACGAGGACGACCAGAAGGAAATAGAGCAGATTGAGGCCCGGTTGAAAGAAGCATTCACAGACGATGCGTTCACAGCATATAGGAAACTCACCATGGTCAAGTGTGCTGGCGAATGCATGGACGTCTACGCTAACAAAATCAGGCAGTTGGTTGGATTGGCCGACTTCAAGGGAGATGGGCTGGAAAGGCTAACGAAACTGACTTTCGTCACAGGGTTCCCTGACACCATCTCAATCGGACTGCAACAGGCACCAAATATCGAGACCCTCACCATGGGGGAGTTGAAAGCAAGAGTGCTGACGATGACTGGGGGCCAAAGTAAGAATGTAGTTGCAGCTATACGCTCACCTCACAGTAGTGCCAGGAGCGGCCCAACACCAATGTGACCTGTTACAGGTGTAACGGGAAAAGGTCACCTCGCAAGGAACTGTCGGAAGCGGGAAACACGGTGCTACCGATGCTGGGAATACGGGCACTGGGCCTGGGACTGTCTGGGAAATGAGCTGGGGAACAAGGCATCAGCGCCAGACTTTTTCCCCACCAAGAAGTAAATGTGGCGCTCCCGGTAGCAGGCATCTATGTTGAAGGGACGCAGTGTTTGGTGCTAATTGATATGGGTTGCTCGCGGATGATTGTGGATATAAATCTTGGAGGAAATTAAGAGTGGACGTTGTAACGATTGGAGGAGTGTCCCGTGCATGTTGCGGTGTCAGTGTGGTCTCCATATCCATGGACAAAAGTGATTCTGCCAAGATCGATGTGCTTGTGGTCCGCATGAATATAATTACTGCAATACTAAAATACTAGACATGAATGTTACTAAACTAGCAGGACCTGTTGATATTCAACGAAACGACAAAAAAACAAAAAAACAAGAAAAAAGAATTAATCTAATCATGAAAAGATGATTAGTATTATCTGTGTTATTCGGACTATTGTCCCCATCTACATTGTTATTTGTACAACGTTTTGGCCAATATGCCCTCCGGCCCTCATCATGTATTTCTTGTCGGACACGGGAACCTTCTTTTTGAACTCGGGAACTTTCTTGTCATATTCGGAGCTTTCACGGAACTTTGAATCTAACCCTTTATTTAGTCCATGGGGGTATCCTGTTCACATTCCGCTAACCATAGCTGGGGTAGGAGTTGTGTTAATTATTTTTCTAACTGCCTCTACTCAAGATTGAACTCGGGATCCAGAGATAACTGTCACTTAGAACTATCTTAACTTAACTACCTTATCCACTAGGTCATGCTCCTGAGAAGGTTCCCGAGCATAAGTGGTGCTTGTGGGGTTTGATTTGCTATTTGGGATCAACACGATAAAAGCATTGGGAAGTGTTGTTATTGGGCCAACAGGATCAAAGGAGTCAATCACATGACCCTGGCCAGTCTATAAGTATAAACGGGGAACTAGCACACACCTTATATACCGAAAACCACAACATACAAATCACCCTTTTTTCAAGTAAAATGGACTGATTTAAACATTTTTTTTTTTAATATAACAGTGAGTAATTCTCCCAGACGGATAATTTGATCTTTGAATTAACTGTTTTTCATTGTAACAACTCTTTATGATCGTTACTTTTTTTTGTAATATCTTTAAAAAAAATGTTCAAAAATATTTACTTTTGATTCTGATAATGTTACTCGATATTGATGATACCTAGTGAACATGCATGTACATCTATCCAGCATTTCAACAGAAACCCCAATAAGTTAAACTCCTAATATAGACCTTTTAATATTCTATACTGCCAATGTGGAATGCAGGATTTTATTCATATGCTTTCATCCTCAGCATCAGTCTGCAGTGTCTTCTGATTTGGTAAAAAGGCTTAATTCCTTGTCATGTGATTGCTCACTGCTACATCCACAACAATCTTGTTGGAAATAAATTTATAAAATTAAATGAGGCATAGTTAGACAAGCTTTCATCCTCAGCCTCAGTTTGCAGTGTCTTCCAATTGGGTAAAAGGCTTAATTCCTTGTCATGTGTTGCTCACTGCTACATCCACCAACAATCTTGTTGGAAAATAAAAATTTATAAAATTAAAATGAGGCATAGTTAGACCAGCTTTCATCCTCAGCCTCAGTCTGCAGTGTCTTCCCAATTGGGTAAAAAGGCTTAATTCCTTGTCATGTGATTGCTCACTGCTACATCCACCAACAATCTTGTTGAAAATAAAATTATATAAAATTAAATGAGGCATAGTTAGACAAGGCTTTCATCCTCAGCATCAGTCTGCAGTGTCTTCCAATTGGGTAAAAAGGCTTAATTCCTTGTCATGTGATTGCTCACTGCTACATTCACCAACAATCTTGTTGGAAAATAAAATTCATAAAAATTAAATGAGGCATAGTTAGACAAGGCTTTCATCCTCAGCATCAGTCGCAGTGTCTTCCAATTGGGTAAAAGGCTTAATTCCTTGTCATGTGATGCTCACTGCTACATCACCAACAATCTTGTTGGAAAATAAATTAATAAAATTAACTGAAGCACAGTTAGACACAGCCCAACGAAAACAAGGAACTATGTTGAAAACAATAAAAAATAACAAATTGCTCTATAATTCTGAACCATTTATTAACTAACAAACAGTCCTTTTGCTTTGAGAATATACAAATTCTCTGATTAACACAAAATATAAAAAAATAACATAACAATTCATACAAATTTACAATACAGCAAATAAAATAAGTAATAAAAAGACACTTTTTCCTTTGCACAAATAATTCACTCCTTTCTAAGGTGACATAAAGTTTGCAGCAGTCATCTATAACCAGGATAAAAGAGAAGGAATAAGTCTAAGTTAAGTGTTGACTGCTGCTGACTAAAAAAATGGTGGTCAGGAGACTTTTATTTCTCAAAAATTCCCAAAATCTCAATATGTCCAATAGTCTGTTTTATTTTTTGACCGTACCAGGAATATAATATATGAAATTTAAAGGAATATAATGTATGAAATAAAGGGATATAATGATGAAATTTAAAGGGATATATGAATGAAATTTAAAGGAATATAATTGAAATACACAAGGAATATAATGTATGAAATACAAGGAATATAATGTATGAATACAAGGAAATAATGATGAATAAAAGTAATAAATGTGAAATCAAGATAATGTATGAAATTTAAAGGAATATAATGTATGAAATTAAAGGAATATAATGTATAAAATTCAAAGGGTATAAATTATAAAAATAAAATGAAAATAAAGTAGGAAATTCAAATAAAAATGAAAATATAATATATAAGAAATTAAGGAAAAATAAGTATGAAATTCAAAGGAATATAATGTATGAAATTCAAAGGAATTATATACATCAAATATAATTATATATTATATATATCAAATTATATATATCAAATTCAAAGGAATATATGAAATGTAACGTAATACAAATATTTTTTCTTGACTTTTGAGTTTAAGTAGGATATTAAAAAAAGGCAATCAAAACAGAAATTTCATTTATTATTTTAAAAGTTTCAATTAGATCACCTCTCATTCCTCTTTCTAGTAGTTTATCCTAATTTCTCTATTAATCTTTTATTCTTATTATTTTTAAATTAAGAAATAAATTTCTTTATTAAAACCTTCTTGGAATCTTTTCAACATATCTTCCTTCAGTGATTGAAGATGAGATGAATAGAGTCCAAATAAACAACATAAAGATACTGGTAATGTCCTGAACAAATCCCAGAAACAGCACTCTACAAATACGTAGATGTATGGGTACTTACCCCCCTCATTTCACACAAGACTTCCAGTTTAGACACACCTGGACACAGTTGGTAAGTAAGCATCAACTCATAAGTAGGCTTACAAGCAAAAACTTATATTAATTAGCTCTGTGTGGATCATGAGGATGGCTTGCCAGGAGTGATGACCAATAGGGACAAATGGCAAGAGAGAGTCATGTAAATCTGTGCTGTCAGTGGTGAAACAATACTGATGATGACCTCCCCTACAGATTCATGTTTACTTCATTCAATTTGATAAAAAAATATCAACAAGATATGCAATATCATTTCTCTTACTTTCCAAATAAATTCAGATTATTTCATCAACTGATTAAAAAAAATATCAAAAAACGATCCAAAAAGATCATTACAAAACCATCAAATGTCACAAAATTAAATTACTACATTAAAAATATAAAAACGATCCAAAAAGATCATTAAAAAAACATCAAAATGTCACCAAAATTAAATTACTACATTAAAAATATAAAAAACGATCCAAAAAGAATTACAAAACCATCAAATGTCACAAAAATTAAAATTACTACATTTAAAATATAAAAAACGATCCAAAAGATCATTACAAAACCATAAATGTCACAAAAATTAAATTACTACATTAAAAAATATAAAAAACGATCCAAAAAGATCATTACAAAACCATCAAATGTCACAAAATTAATTACTAATTAAAAATATAAAATCCAACGATACCAAAAACCATCAAAGCATTAAAAATATAAAAACGATCATTACAAACCAAATCACAAAAATTAAATTGACTACATAAAAAATTAAAAAACGATCCAAAAAGATCATTACAAAACCACTCAAATGTCACAAAAATTAAAATATTACAATTAAAATATATAAAAACGATCCAAAAAGATCATTACAAAAACCATCAAATCACAAAAAATTAAATTACTACATTAAAATAAAGATTTAAACTAGCGGCCGGGTTAGCTTAGTCGGTAGAGCATTCAGCTAGAAACCATAAGGTTCCTAGTTTGATACCGGTCCTCGCCAACTCAGTGTATGAGTAGCACAGGGCTCTGTGCGGTAAAGGAGCTGATGGTAGGTGTGGCGCTCCACCCCAGATGCCAAAAAAATCTCCTTGGTCTAGCACTATTGAAAAGACTCCCTCATTGAGTGGCTGATACGACAAAAAAGTAGTTTTTTTATCCAATTGTGAATTTGTATATGCACAGTTAAACGTGAAAGGAGAGGCAACAGACCTCACAAGAACATGGCTTCTCACCTCTGTGTGTTTGTAGTTCCTGCAGAAAAACTTTATGTGTGTGAAAATATGTGCAACTAAAGATGATTTTTGTGAAAATGAAGAGCCACACTCTTCACAAGAATATGGCTTTTCTTCTCTGTGTGTTTGCATATGCTTTATCAAATCTGAATTTTGTGAAAAGGAAGAGGTCACATAATTCACATGAATGTATATTCTCCTTTGTATGTGTTTGCATATGCACCAGCAAATTTGATTTTTTGTGAAAAGGAGGAGCCACACTCTTCACAAGAATATGGTTTTTCTTCTCTGTGTGTTTGCATATGCTTATTAAATCTAACTTTTGTGAAAATGAAGAGCCACATAATTCACATGAATGGGTCTTCTCCCTTGTGTGTGTGTTTGCATATGCACCGCAAAATTGAATTTCGTGAAAAGGAAGAGCTACACACTTCACAAGAATATGGCTTGCTCTCTTGTGTGTGTTCGCATATGCACCAGCAAAGTTGAATTTTGTGAAAAGGAAGATCTACACACTTTACAAGAATATGGCTTCTCTCCTGTGTGTGTTCGCATATGCTGCTGCAAAAAATGATTTTAGAGAAAAAGAAGAGCCACACACTTCACAAGAATATGGCTTCTCGCCAGTGTGTTTTCGCATATGTATAAGCAAACCTGGTCTTTTGTGAAAAGGAAGTGCCGCACTCTTCACAAGAATATGGCTTCTCGCCAGTGTTCGTCTTCGCATATGCAGCAACCCAAAAGTGATTTTCGAGAAAAATGAAGAGCCCACACACTTCACAAGAATATGGCTTCCTCACCAGTGTGTTTTCGCATATGCCTCTTCAAAGATGCTTTTACTGGAAAGGAAGAGCCACACACTTCACAAGAATATGGCTTCTCACCAGTGGTGTTGTTCGCATATGCCTTCCTCAGATATATGCTTTTGCTAGAAAGGAAAAGCCACACACTTCACAAGAATATGGCTTCTCGCCAGTGTTGTGTTCGCATATGCTTTCTCAGATATGCTTTTGCTAGAAAAGGAAGCCACCACACACTTTACAAGAATATAGCTTCTCACCACTGGTGTGTTTGCCTATCTGCTGCACCAAAGAGATTTTCGAGAAAAAAGAAGAGTCACACTCTTCACAAGAATATAGATTCCTTGCCAGTGTGTGTTCGCATATGAGTATCCAAATGTGTTTTCTTTGTGAAAAAGAAGAGTCACACTCTTCACAAGAATATGGCTTCTTGCCAGTGTGTGTTCGATATGAGTATCCAAATGTATTTTTAGTGAAAAAGAAAGAGTCACACATTTTCACAAGAAAATGCTTTTTTTCGCCTGTGTGTATTTGCATATGTTTCACTAAAGTTGACTTTTGTTGAAAAAGGCAGAGCCACACAATTTGACAATAACGGCGGCTTTTCCCCTTTGTGTCTTCCCATATGCCTCAGCAAATTTCCTTTTTGTGAAAAGGATCAGCATTACACTCTCCGCAACAAAATGGCTTCTCTCCTGCTGTTGTTTTCGCATATGCATCACTAAAAGAGATTGAAAATTAAAAGAAGACCCGCACACTTCACACCTTTAAATGGGTTATCTCCTTCGTGTGTTTCCATATTTTTTAAAAAAGAAAATCTTTGATTTGAAAAATATTATTTCTTTCCCTTATTTTTCTGCATATATTCCACCAATTTGATTTCCCTGAAAATAAACAACTTCCTACTTCACAAGAAGCTTTCTTTCTCCAATATGTGTTCACTTATGTTCAAATGTGACTTCCTTGAAAAATCCCAGGTCATCAAAAATGTTCTGTATTCATATTCAGGGAATTACAACTGTAAAAGAAAGAAAAGTAAAAAAAAAAAGAAATGCTGTAAAACCATATATTAATAGTTATCAGAAGGTGAGTGAAACATAAAAGACATCTCT
>CM042177.1:51844161-51899161 GCA_023376005.1 Doryteuthis pealeii
AGGAGATATTAGGAGTAGAATTTTTTATTCAAAATGACCAAAGTGTAATGGGTGGGCGAGCAAACCTTAAATGACCGAATCAGTCCGATATTGATGTAACAAAAAAGATAGATCTTTATTTTTCAAGGTATAGATTTTCTATTATTAGAATAAAAGACTAGTAGACATTTCATTATAAAACTAATTCCTTATTGAAAAAAAGAAGTGAAAATTATATTAAATTTGGAAGACTTTCCCTGGTTTCTGTTTCGTAATTATATTGAAATTACAAACTTTGGTAAAGATTTTCTTAGACATATCGGTAGAAAAAATTTCCGTTATGTGTTAAAAATGATCGAAATTGAATGCTATTTAGATTGAATTTAAGTAAAATGTAATATAGTCGTCTGTTTTGGTGATTATGGCACAATGTGTGAGCATTCCTTATTTGAATGTTGGAAATGGAAGAGAACATGGTGGTGACTTATGAACCACCGATGGAAAGGTACACACGTCAGAGCAAGGGGACAGGAAGTCACGAACACCGGTGTGCGAAAACAGACATTTCAAAAACAAGAGGAACCGTAATTGACTCGCCATTGTTTTGCTGTAATTATGCATCAAATGAAAACCTAATTCATTTCGTAATTCCTATTACGATATTAATTAGGCGACAAAGAGTAAGAAAGAAACTGCTATCTGCAGTGAAGAAGATTGCAATTTTTCTTCTAACCTGGTAAGTACTTTTTAAAGTAGTATTTTTTTTCTTTTTAAAAAGGGAACCACTGTGCCGTTTTGTGTTATATGTCGGAACAGAAACAGTTTGGTCCAATATTAAGCTGAGCTAGAAGAAATTGCAGTCAGCCCATACCGCAAAGTTTTTCGTTGTATCCTGGTTCCTGTGGTAATCAAAAATAAAGTTTTGCCGGTAGTAAACTCATCTCACAAATACCAAATAGAAAAATGTGTAATGAAGGTGTGAGGAAAACCGTTAAAAGCCAATAACTTCTCTTTTTGGATTCTCCAAATTTTAGTAAATTTCCCTATCGTTTTGTAGGATTATGATCATTCCATCCAAAAATCTTATTATCAAAAAATAATGTAAATAATGATTTCCCTGAAAACGAAGAATTCAAATCAATGTGCGAATGTATGATAATTTCAAATGAAATGATTGCATTTGGAAAATTAATTTTTATATTCCCCAAACTAACTTGATTCATGATTTTCCTTTAAAAATTGTGTCTGGTTAAACTATAAAATCATGTTAGTAGCGAATTTTATATGAAAATTCACTAAACACCTTCCCTGTATAGCGTATAAATCTATGGGTCTATTTAGCTTTTGTCCTGCTCTATTTACCTTTTTTTGATCCTGCCCTTATTTTACGCTTTCTCCCCCCCCCCCTCCCCTCCAGCCCTAAAAACGGCACCACATTAGATATTTACTGGCGCAGATTAATAAGATAATTGGACCAAGTTACCTTTAAGCACCCCAGAGGCCACCTGGATTCAGAGGGACATGTTTCGCTTTGCACCGTCAACATCCAGTTGTTTGTTAGGATTAGGGGTTAAGGTTAGCAGTTTTATAATTAAAAAAAAAGTGTTAAAAAATCGTCTGGTACAACCGATGTTGACGCTGCAGAAGCGAAACCTTCCTCTGAATCCAGGTGGCCTATGGGGGTGCTTAAAATGTAACTTGGTCCAGATAATTGATGATGCTATCAGATGGGTAAATTTCAATTAATAGTGATCATGAAAAAGAGTGCAGAATTTCAAAATAGCACAAACACAGAATAAAATCTTGTTAATAATGAATATTTTTATATTTGAACTTCACTAAACACACAAGTTTTTAAACACATCAACTAAGCAGTAAAATCTTTGGGTCCTTTTTAGATTTTGTCCCTGTCCTATTTTTACGCTTTTGGGATTCCTGCCTTTATTTCGCTATGTCACTTCTGTTTTTTAAATTGCCAGTTATCGTCTTAAACACACCACATTAGATATTTACTTCACAAATAATAAACAAGAATAATTGATGATGCTATCAGATGGGTAAATTTCAATTAATAGTGATCAATGCAAAAAGAATCAGAATTTCAAATAGCACAAACACAGGAAATTAAATAAAAATTTATTAGGATGAATAATTAAGGTAAATGATAATGATATAATTAGAGGATAACACATCAATTGATTTTTATAAGAGTGGCCCTATTGTCGTATCAGCTAGACAGTGATGGAGTCTATACCCTTTTTCACAGGCACTAGACCAGGTAAAATTGTTTTTGCATGTGAAGTGGAATGCCACACCTACAATAAGCTCCCCACTTTACTGCACAGATCATTGTGCTACTCATACACTGAGTTGGTGGAGGGTCGTTATTGAACCTGGAACCTTGTGGTTTCTGAGCTAAGTGCTCTACCGACTGAACTCAAATTCTGAGCCTCATTCTTCACTGGTTCTAGTTTTTAGTTGACTTCATAATTTTGTTGTTTTTTTAATGAATAAACAATATTAATGATATGATCTAGTTATCATTTCCATAGAAATCTTTATCAGAATCCTCATCAAAACTGTCAGTATCCTATCAGTTGAGACTTAGAATACACTGACTTCACCTCTGTAGAATAGTAGAGACGCCCCCCCCCCAATGAGGCCACCTCTTTGCCGTGGGTGGGCGACCTGTGATGCTTAAGGACGGAATCCTGGTGGTGCAGCAGTTCACAACATGCAACACTCCTCTTTGGCCCTTACTTAGGCTAGACAGGCAGTTGGAGAGGCCCTCCTATCACTTGGCTGGCCACGTCACAGCCGTAGCACCTATATGATTTTCCCAACCCTAATGCCTTTATGGCAAGCCCCAACCCTTTTTATTATATGGGTGCTAGAAGGGAGTAGCTGGGAGTCTTTATGTCCTGGTTATGTTAGGGGAGGTGAAATGTACTGGTGTTTGCTATCTTATCTGTGAAATCTCAACTCAAATTTTTCTGCCTGCTCCGCATTCATGTCATTTTCTGTCTGCCTCGCAATCACATCGCTACACCACTGCCATGAAATTTAGCTCATTTATTACTCCACTCCTCTCCCACAAACCCCTCACTTCCGGTCTGTACTCTTATAAAAGAAACTTAACTTTTGGGCGCCATTTCTTTTCCTAGCCTGAGGTAAGAGGAGTTTCATTTGTTTTATCTTTATATCACATTATCATTAACTAGGATTTATCCAGGACCCTTGGAAGCCAGAATTTGGTATTCCTCAGAGGAAGAAAAAATTGCTGAGTTCCTTTGGCATCTCCCTTCAATACAATCAAATGGACCCTTTTATCTTAACATAAACTTAATAAAAAAACTGTAATGATAAAAAGATTGAAATTGTTTAGAATATTCAGTGAGGAGGTAATATTTAAAAATTTCCTTTTTTTTAAAATTCAAAATAGACATATTAGAATTTTTGTTTACAGCTAAACAACATTTCACAAATATCTTCAGTTCTGTAAAATGTAGATAAATATTTTTTTTTTCATCTTTTTTTCTTTTTTCTTTCTTTCTGATGGCATGACTATTTTAATTGCATTATTTTTTATGAAATATGCTAGGGGAAATTCATAAAAATCTTACAAAACTCAATAAATGGAGTTGTTTACTAAAAATATTCCACTTAGTAATTCTTTTCATTTATCTGCTATATAATAGATATATAAGATTTTTTATTAAAAATCCTGTATAATGTAAGAAAATACTTTTTATTTTTATACTTGTGAATATAATATTGAATACATGTAAACATATTGAAATATATGATTTTTTATAAACTAATATTATTGTAGAAGTTATCCCCAGATATAGAAACAATATAATACTCACCGTCACAGTGGATTCTAACTACTGTCGAGTTAGCAGACAAGAACAACATGCAAGCTGTAACTTAAATAAAGTTCTTGCATGTTGCTGGCATAGTGCAAAGTGATGGCTGAAGAGTGGGTACTTATCCATATATTTACTCACCCTGAAAACCATCAGCCAAATTACGTCTGAACATATTGAAATATATGATTTTATATAGAATTAATAGAAAATAGTTTTTGTTTTATTTTACAATTGTTAATAATTTTGAATACATCTTAACATATTGAAATATATGATTTTATATAGAATTTATAGAAAATAGTTTTGTGTTTTTATTTTACAATTGTTAATAATTTTGAATACATCTTAACATATTGAAATATATGATTTTATATAAAATTTATAGAAAATAGTTTTTTGTTTTATTTTACAATGTTAATAATTTTGAATACATTCTTAACATATTGAAATATATGATTTTATATAGAATTTATAGAAAATAGTTTTCTGTTTTATTTACAATTGTTAATAATTTTGAATACATCTTAAACATATTGAAATATATGATTTTATATAGAATTTATAGAAAATAGTTTCTGTTTTATTTTACAATTGTTAATAATTTTGAATACATCTGAACATATTGAAATATATGATTTTATATAAACTTCATTTCTTTATTTTCTTTTAATTTAATTTTCTCTTGTTTTATTGATTACAGATTTTTAACCTGGAGCAAATAATTCTCTGAATTTCAATACATTTTTGGTGACCTGGAATTTTCGAAATACTCAATATTTGTATGAACATATGTGAACACATATTGGATAAAAACAGTTTCATGTGAAGTTCAGAGTTGCTACTTTTCATGGAAATCATATTGGGGAAAACGTATGCAGATAAATACGGAAGGGAAATCCTCTTTTTTTATAATCCCTGGTTTTTGTGAAAAGATGCTTAGGCAAAAAGGAAATAAAGCATATTCATGTGAAGTATGCAGCATTGCTTTTTCTCAAAAATCAGATTTGCGGAGGCATATGCGGACACACACAGGGGAGAAGCCATATTCTTGTGAAGTGTGTGGAACTTCCTTTTCTCGCAAAGCTCATTTGAAGATTCATATGCGAACACATACAGGAGAGAAGCCATATTCTTGTGAAGTGTGTAGCTCCGTCTTTTCACAAAAATCACATTTGGAGCGCCACATGCAAAACACATACAGGTGAGAAGTCATATTCTTGTGAAATGTGTAGCTCTGTCTTTTTCACAAAAATCACATTTGGAGCGCCACATGCAAACACATACAGTGAGAAGCCATATTCTTGTGAAATGTGTAGCTCCTCCTTTCACAAAAATCACATTTGGAGCAGCATATACAAACACACACAGGAGAGAAGCCATATTCTTGTGACGTGTGTGGCTTCAATTTTCACGAAAATCTGATTTGGTTAGGCATTTGCGAACACACACAGGAGAAAAACCACATTCTTGTGAAGTGTGTCGAACTTCCTTTTCAGAAAAATCAACTTTGGTGATACATATGCGAACACACAGGTGAAAAGCTCATGCCTGTAAACTGTGTGGCTCTTCCTTTTCTCATAAACAAAGTTTGTTGAATCATATGCGAACACACACAGGAGAGAGGACATATTCTTGTGAAGTGTGTGGTTTCTTCCTTTTCAAGAAGACCAGTTTTTAATTAGGCATATGCGCACACACACAGGAGAGAAGCCATATTCTTGTGAAGTGTGTGGCTCTTCGTTTTCACAAAAATCTGATTTGGTTCTGCATGTGCGATCACACACAGGTGAGAAGCCACATTTTTGTGAAGTGTGTGGCTCTTCCTTTTCCCAAAAATCTGATTTGGTTCTGCATGTGCGAATACACACAGGTGAAAAGCCACATTCTTGTGAAGTGTGTGGCACTTCTTTTGCTCGAAAATCAGCTTTGGGCATGCATATGCGAACACACACAGGAGAAAAGCCTTATTCTTGTGAAGTCTGTGGCACTTCCTTTGCTAGAAAATCAGCTTTGGGTATGCATATACGAACACACACTGGAGAGAAGCCACATTATTGCAAAGTTTGTGGTTCTTCCTTTTCTAGAAAATCAAATTTGTCAAGTCATATGCGAACACACAAAGGGGAGAAGCCATATACTTGTGAAATTTGTGGCTCTTCTTTTACAGAGAAATCAAATTTTGGTGAGGCATATGCAAACACACACAGGAGAGAAACCAATTCTTGTGAAGTGTGTGGAACTTCCTTTTCTCGAAAAGCTGATTTGTGTAGGCATATGCAAACACACTGTATGGCTGGCATATCAAACTGATTGGATCACATATGTATGTTATGAGGGCCGCCATGACAGCTAGTTAAGCAACATACTCTCTGTCACATTTATGTTGGATTTATGAATAAAATTTAACAGAATAGTTAACACCTGGTATCATTTTTTTAAAGAATTTATTAACAGGGGAAAGAGTTACTGCCATTTATCCAGTTAAAAAACAAAAAGTTATTTTCCTAAGATTCTTTTAAACAGTTGACCATTTAAATAGGGAGAAAGACAATTAGTTGAGAATATTTTTGGGGGTTTTGACGGTTGGGAATGAAAAGATTTGAAAAAAAGGGTCAAAAGTAGAAAGTTTTGTTGGAATAATTTTGTATATAAGGTGTGCTCTAATTACCCAGCATCATCCAGGTCACATAAGTTATTCTTGCAGCCAATCACTAGCAATACTGCTACCCACCCACATTGGACATAATTCTAACTGCATTCATTGAGGATGGACTTACAGGATTACCAGATCTTTACCAATACTCAGGACGGACTTACAGGATTACCAGATCTTTACCAATACCCAGGACTCTTTATCAAGGATCCAATTCCACTGGATGAGCGCTCTTGCTTAAGGGCTCCATGATGGCCCAAAAGATTCTAACAAGTTTGGATTGAAAAGAAAAGCATATATTTAGAGTAAAGAAGTGTTGTTTGGATAAAAAAGAAAGGTAAAAATTTTTAGGATTGGGAAAGAGATTATTATTTGAAGAAAAACAAATTGATTTGGAAGGGAAAGAAAACGAAAGAGGTGGTTGTTAGGAAACAGATTAGTAAAAAGAAGAAACTTATATTTAATGAAAAAAAAAAAAAAAAACAATTTTAAAAAAGTAAAAAGAAAAGAAAGGTATTTATTGTATTTTTGACATTTTTTTATGTTTTGAATTTTTATGTAATTTGCATCCGTCTGTTTCTGAAAAAAAAAAAAGGAAATAATAATTAAAAAAAAAATACAAATAATTATTTATCATTTGTAAATTGTTTCATGGACTGAGGTTTTTTTTATTTGCTTGAAAAGAAAACATTCCATATTTTTTCCCCCTGAAATATTTTTCTTCAGAGAGTCAATGCTTTAGCTACTCTGGACCACGTACAACTCACGAAGATAGTTTGAAGAAATCGGCATGACGAGGCAGGAGATTTCGTAACACACTCAATGAAGTAATTTGATTTATAGCACAATTTTTTTTATGGCTTAAAAAGTACAAACAAATAATTTACAAACATTCATGAATGTAAGTTGATCTGAAATATATATCAAATCTTGTGTATACAAATACACAATTACATATGGTATTCATATCTAATGATAATTCATACACAATTTTTCTTATCTAATACCTATTAATACACAATTATATAAGTGATTGAAATCCTTATCTAATATTTATTTATACACAATTATGTGGGATTAATTATTCCTATCTACTCGTAATTATGTATCGTATTGGGTATTCATCTAACACGGATTTATATAAAAATTGTATATGGTAATGAGTATTCTTATCTACTAATGATAATTGTAGAATAATCATACTAGTTCCAATTACCATCGAATTGGTAAGACAAGGCAACAAGTAGTCGTAATTTAATATGAACCTATCTTGCTGCAATACCACTGCAAAATGTCAGGTTATTTATGAAACCTCATAACATCATAGAAACCAAGCAGCTGATCAGGACTCAGGGAATGGAATCACCCAAATGCAAGAATGGACTATTCTTGATATCAATAACAATAAGTAATGATAATATAAGAAATTGCTATCTAATAGTTATTTATACACAATATGGTATTGAGTTTTCCTATATGATACTAATTTATTCAAAATTGGTATTGGGTATTATTTATACACAATTATATGTAGTATTGAGTATTCATATCTAATACTTATTTATACACAATTATAAATGGTATTGAGTCTTTCTATATGATACTAATCTATTCAAAATTAAATATGGTATTGGGTATTTGAAATTGTAACCAATATATTTACAGTTTGCAATTGAATTTGGCATTAAATTCCCCACAAGGGTTGATATGCCATTAAACAAAATAACCAACCAACATAATTATTTCTAACAATACAAATGAAGTTAATGAATATATATATAAATACAAGATTTGGCATTAAATTCCCCACAAGGGTTGATATGCCATTAAACAAAAAATAACCAACCAACATAATTATTTCTAACAATACAAATGAAGTTAATGAATATATATATAAATACAAGATTTGGCATTAAATAATCCACAAGGGTTGATATGCCATTAAACAAATAACCAACCAACATAATTATTTCTAACAATACAAATGAAGTTAATGAATATATATAAATACAAGATTTGGCATTAAATTCCCACAAGGGTTGATATGCCATTAAACAAAATAACCAACCAACATAATTATTTCTAACAATACAAATGAAGTTAATGAATATATATATAAATACAAGATTTGGCATTAAATTCCCCACAAGGTTGATATGCCATTAAACAAAATATACCAACCAACATAATTATTTCTAACAATACAAATGAAGTTAATGAATATATATATAAATACAAGATTTGGCATTAAATAATCCACAAGGGTTGATATGCCATTAAACAAAATAACCAACCAACATAATTATTTCTAACAATACAAATGAAGTTAATGAATATATATATAAATACAAGATTTGGCATTAAATTCCCCACAAGGGTTGATATGCCATTAAACAAAATAACCAACCAACATAATTATTTCTAACAATACAAATGAAGTTAATAAAAGATCTAACATAAAAATTATTTCTACCAATTTATTGATACACTAATTGATTAAACTAACTGTAATTTAAGATAGAAAAAATGAAACTCTTTTTACCTTTGGCTGGGAAGAAAGTGGCGCCCAAAATTGAATCTCTTTTTATATGAGTGCAGACAGGAAGTGAGGGGGTTGGTGGGAGTGGAATAGAGCTATATATAAGCTGAATTTTTTGGCAGTCAGCAGTTCGTAATAACGAAGGCAAGCGTATGTGAGCTGATCTGATAACAATCATATATATATATACATATATAAAAAATCCAAGATTTGGCATTAAATAATCCACAAGGGTTGATATGCCATTAAACACCAACCAACGAACCTCTTCCTTAAGGAAGTGATATAGAGCCTGTTGAGAAACACTACTGTAGCATCATCTCTTTGTGGATAGATCAGCTTCAATTGTTTGAAAGGGGTGATGGTTGTAACAGTTTTCTTAAATCTTGTATCAATCTGTTCAGAAGTTGTAAGAGCAGTTCATTACAATTACTAGCAAAAGAAGTATTTAAATTTTAATATAATTAAATATTATATTGAATTAGAAAGACCAATGAAATTAAATAAGAACACAAAAAAAGATTACACTCATTTTTACTTTATTCTAATTGATTTCAATATGAAAAATTATATATAGAATTGCTTTTAATATGTTTGATAATAAAACAATAATATTAGAAATCAATAACATCAAGTAATTATTTATTAAACAAATACATTATGTATGAAAAAGTTTTAAATAATAAATTCTTTTTGCAATTATTCAATCATTTTTATATTTTGTTCTGAAGTTTGACACGTCTTTTGCTGGATTACATCTGATTTTAATGTCAGTGCAGTTTTGACAAGTGCTGATATATCAGCCTTGTTATAAAAGAAGTTTTAGTAAATTTCATGAATGAAAATAACTGTTCAAACTCTTTTTCCCCCAATTTCTCTCTCCCCACTTAATTCAGTACTTCCTTTTATTCGTTCCTCCTCAATCTTATTTCTCATTTTTGAAAAGTTCTTTCTTTTATTCTTTCTCTCTTCTCGCCTCTTTTCACCAATTTCTCAATCCCCTTTTAAATTTTGAAATCTTTCTTTTCCTTTTTTCTTTCTTTGCCAGAGGGTGTCTATTTTTGTCCAATTCACAATCAATACTGCTTCATACTTGCTAGATTAGCCATTACATTCAACAAGAACATTAAAAAAAAATTGGAAAGTAAGCACTGGCTGTCATATATTCTAATACCTTCTTTTGTTTTGCTTACTTATTTTCTGATACTTTAATTCTTTTTTTTTTTGCTTCGATTTTTCTAGTGACATTCACTTATTGTATGCATTTTTACACAAATTGCAACCAGCACTTCCTATACTCTCATTTATCAAAAGTATACAAAGAATTACTGAGGCAAACAACTTTCTTATATTTATTTGTGTCTTCTCGTAGCAGTAACTTCACTCTCTCACCTCGTTCTTCGTGACTAGATTGCTGCCGCCCTAGCAAATAAATGAGCTCCTTTTATATCGTCGGTGTAATTTGCATTGGCGATGCCACGCTCACGCCATAAATGAGACAGAACGAGACCACACCTTACAAATTCGCTCGTCAACGGCAACTATGCTTCTTCAGCTTAATTCAGGCAGAACCTGACAAGCTAAGCAGATGTGTTTCGCCGGAGGTAAGTAAGCTTGTTCATTACACTCCCCCCTGATCTCATGATCACACACATGGCAGTGAGGGGGCGACCGCCTTCGACGAGTACTTCTTCGTAGAGGAGGGGGCTCCTCAGGTGGCAACATTTCTGCGTCGATATCATGCGGATCAGAGTCATTCCTGGTGTCATCACCGCTGTCGTCTGGGTCTGTCCCTGCATCTTCTGATACAGGAAGCGAGTCTTCTGATACAGGAAGCGAGTCTTCTGACCGCCTCACGTACAGCATCAGTGTCTCCGATTCACTGCTAGAGGACATCTCTTGATGGCTTTCTCCCGAAGCAGTAGATTCTCGCCGTGGGCGAAGATCCCTCACATGGCGTGGCACGCCATTGACCTGGACGGTGTGGGAGCTGATCATTCCGTCAACTCGTCCTCTACCAAATCTGGTGGTGCATCGTACGTTTGGGGGTTTGACCCAGACGAGATCACCTATCTTATAGAGTTCCTTTGTATCTCTCGGAATCTCTGTAACTTGGGCTATCCCCTTTATCCGCTGCTCGTAACTGTATATACCGTTGGCTGGCGCAGTTGACATTGTTATATTGTCTCTGGGTGTGACGTTGTACCAGTACACAGCCTCCTGGTTGCTATTCTTTTAATGGTGTGGTGACACCGTTCCACTATCCCGTTACCCTCCGGGGTGTATGCGCCTCTGTACCGCACTCGCACTGCCCATTCGGTCCCAAAAGTCTCGACTGTAGAAAGTCGGGACGTTGTCTGTCAGTATCTCAACGGGGGCACCGCGCTCACAAAAGACAGATTTCAGTTGTCGTAAAACTGACAATGCATCCTAGCGCACTAATTGGCGCCACATGGTGAAACGCGTTGGGCCACAATCTGTCAATGATAGGAAATGACTGCCGTCGTAGTGGGTTACATCCATGCCCAATCGCCACCAGTTCTTGTCCACCTCAAGTTTTTTGGCACTCTAGTCAACTTGTCAGCCATATTTCTCTCCGACGTGGTCAATTTGACGTCGGCTACCAGACCGTACTCCTCAATTATTTTCTGGAGCGTCGACAATCGTCTGTGCATGAGAATCTCACTCGCGACTTTTGTCCTCACTCTGGTTTTACCTGTCAGGGTGTTCGTCAGCCAGTGGTACACACACAACGAATCTGTGTACAAGTGCACCACCTTGGATTGTCACTGTAATGCCAGGTTAACACCTTTCAGCATGGCATCCAATTCTGCCAGGTTAATATGCTGAACATCGTCCGTCGGTCGAAGCCAGCATGCATCTTCTAAAATAGTACCTCGGCTTTCTAGCACCACGCCCATCGCCAGGGAGCTTGCATCACCCCACACGTTTATTTCATTCCCTGCCACGCACCAATTCCCTCGGGCGGGGTCGTCTTGGTGTACTCTAGTCAGTACTTCAACCATCATGGTCTTGAGAGGGGCATCCTTCACAGCATCTGTCCATCCATGTGTCACCATACTCGCCTGTCTCTTTATCGTTCCTGTGGCTGCACGGAGCCACCCGCAAACAGGAAAATGTCCCACCAGCTTCCCGCACGTTGAAAATACTGAGCGTCGCGTCAGTGGAACAGGGAGTTTTGGGATTACGCTCCCACGCTTCCACCTCAGTGTGTCGTGCTCCCCCTAGACCTTAAGTCCCAGTACGAGGGTTCCATCTTTCAATCGAGCAGGGTCCTTGCTAGCCAGACCGAAGGATTCCAGCCTGCTCTTGACTTCGTCAGCTGACAGTATGTCCTCGTTAACGTATATGTCGTCAACATACGCTGACGTAGCTCTCATCATCAGCTCATCTTGCTTCAACACTGTCTTGATGATGGCTTTCATAATTAGGGGCGCCACATTAAGGCAAAACCCAAGACGCGTCAAGCAGTATCTCCTTCCTTTGACGATGACTGATTGAAATGGCCACAGCGATTCATCGATCCGTATTTGAAGATACGCCTTCCGTAAATCAAGCAATGCCACATTGGCTCCCTGCCGTCACCATTCCCTCATTTTTTCAACCAGGTACACGTCAACAGTTTCACCTGGGCTGAGTCGTCGTCCAATGAGCTGCTTCCAAGCAAAAGATTCATCCATGCCGAATGCTGTGTACAGAGCTTGTTTTATTTCATCCAAGTCCGCTTCATCCTTGATTTGTTGGTAGACTGCGTAAGCACCTCCCGTCAATCTCAACAGGATAACTTCTGCTGGTGCCTTTATCTTGGACAGCCTGCAGACGCTCTCCGCTTTTTCAAACCATTCAACAATTGACGGACCAGTGGGGGATCCATCAAACTCGGGTATCAATTTCACAATGAAACCGTTCATCATGGAGTAGTAGCCGAAATAGCTTGTGTCTTCTCGTAGCAGTAACTTCACTCTCTCACCTCGTTCTTCGTGACTAGATTGCTGCCACCCTGGCAAATAAATGAACTCCTTTTATATCGTCGGCGTAATTTACATGGGTGACACCACGCTCACGCCACGCTCACACCACAAACGAGACCACACCTTACAGATTCGCTCGTCAACGGCGACCATGCTTCTTCAGCTTAATTTTATATTTATCATTTAAAATTTTTTTTTACCTTCTTTGTAGAATTAAATATTGCTATGATTCTTGAGGCAGATTTTCTGAAGTTTACTTTTAATTTTTTGAAAGGCTTGAAAAGAAATCAGGTATCCCCACTTAAAGACTTTGCTTTGAGTGCAAAATCTGAATACATTTCTAACATGCTGGTTTTTCTTTTGTATTGGTGACATCAAAGGTAAATGATGTTCAAAAGATGAGAAATCACAAAATCATTCCTGAAATTCCACATAAACCTTATAAACAGTTTTATATGTAAGTTTTCTTTTGCGTTGTTGACATCAAAGGTGAATGGTCCTGAAAATTCAACATATTATATATAGGGAATCCAAGCCAGTGTTACATAATCTATGCATATATTATTGTCAACCCCCTGTATTTCTGAAGGGATGGCCCCTTTTCATATCACGGGCAGGACTTTCCATGGAATATTACAGAAAGCCCGCAAAATATGTGAAGTCATGTGGGACCTGGCTGGCTCTCAGTTTCAGCTTGGACATCAGGCAGAGAAGAAATATCTGCTTTAGCTGGGGCTCACTGCATACGCGCGCTGTGTTAGAGGAAGATGTTAGTTAAGTAAATAAAGGTTTAAATAAATAATATGGTTTTGTGGTTGATGAATGTCTTGGCAACAAGACTGACCTAAAAGAAGAAATGAATCAAGGACAACCAACCAGCAAGAACAGAGGAATAGAAGTCCAGATGCTAGAAGAAGAACGTAAGATACCAAAGATGAGCACAAGAATAATAGAAGTAAAGAAAGAAAGGGTGTACAACAACTTTACACAACAAATTTTTTTCCCATTTAAAAGTGTCTTACTCAAACGACTATTCTTTATTTACATCATTTTTAAATTTCTGTTTACACATAAAATTTATTCAGAATGTAAAAATTTCTTGGACTTTTTCAGAGGCAAAATTTACTGGTCAACAAAAATTTTTGTTGCATTGATATCAATTCTATATTTTTAATGTACTGATCTCAACATATTCTAAGCCCCGCCAACAAGACTGTATTTTGAGGTATACCAATATGTTCATATTAATGCACTTAACCCACAGTTTCCTTCATCCCATATATCAAACTTTATAGTTAAACAATCAAGTCAAGCCCTGTCCGCTGGGGCTTTAGAATACATCGAATGCACCTCTGCAGAGGGGTAAGATCCCACCAATGGGACCACATGTTGACTGTATGTGGCCACCAAGGATACTCAAGGATAGAACCCTGGTGGCTGAGCAGTTCATGACATCCAATCCTCCTCTATGACCCTTACTTAGGCTAGACGGGCGATCGGAGAGGCTTCTTTCGATCAATCAGCTGGTCACATCAAGCCCTAGCCCCTATATGATTGCCCCAACACTATTGCCCTTATGGCAAGCCTAAAGTTTTTTGTTTTTTTCTTAATGCACTCATTCTTTGCTATCAACGTATTTCAAAATATCAAAATTTTACCTTCATTTCACTGTCATCGTCGTCTATCAGAAGAATCATGTGATTGAACTCTTATTAAATTAGCTGGTGAATAAAAAAAAAGAAAATGTTACATAGGGGTCATTCCATGTCAAAACACCAGCAAAAAGTTGAAATCTGCACCCACCGACACCGAATTACTTGAAATTTGGCACAAATGTTCCCCTTCATGAGTTAGGAAAGTGTGCCAAATTATTTTGTCTTAAACCTTACCGTTCCGATTTTAGAGGGGAGATATTTCTGGTGAATTGACATGGAATGACCCATAGTCTTATTTTATTTGCAACACAATTTGAAACATATTCATTAATACATAGGACAGAATTTATATGAAACTCATTGTTAGGTGAAAAAAAAATTGGTTCATATGAAGATACAAAGCTCACAATCATTATTTAATGTCCTGACAAATTATTTCATTAGACCCAGGTTGATGTGCAGAGGAAGAATATGATCTTTTCTCAACTGACAATTGGATCATTGACAATATTTGGTATAACAACTTACAGAGTATCACATAAGGCTCACTATTTCTGGTTACAATGCTCAGCTGTTTCACATGAAATCATTTGGATTATCCAGGAAAAGTTCCAAGATTTTAATATCCATTCTAAAGTTCACACAAATTGTCCAGTTGTGCTCATTGTATTTTAGTAGGTATACCATAGTTTTAATGTCATTATGCTCCTCTCACAAATGTACAGAATGACCTACTGGAACAACTGCATAGACATTAGCATTATGTAGTAGAACAAACATCAGGCGCACTTAGAATAATCTCCAATCATTTAGAATGATGGAAACAATGGAAAACCTAATTCCTGGAAAAGATCAAAGTTGTTAATATCAAATGAAATATAATGAATACTTCTTTAATTTAAGGGCAAAAAATAACCTCCATAAAAATTTATTTTGGGGTGAAAATAAAATTGATAAAATTATACATTGAAATAGATTCAATAATTTTTACAAGTTTGAAAAACCTTCTCTTGCAATTTTGTAATACATTTTTTGTGTAACATATTTTTACTTTATCATATTGCAATTTAATATTTAAATATATTTAATATTGTAAAATAACGGGTACAAGAAAAATAAAACATTTATTGCAAAAACACGGACATAAAATGAGAGTTCAGTTTATTTTATGGTAGGAATTTATGAGCAAATAGTCCTTTATTACCCTTTTTAGAACAAATAAAAAAATAATAGTATTTCGCATACATGTTACTTCTAAAAAACGTAAATATTTATTGTTTACTAGTGCTTCAATCGCGTAGATGAACTCAACACTATGAAATTGCGTTTTTCAATTTTTTATATTACATATAAATATATGTGTGACTTGTTGTCACATGTATACGAAATACTATTCATATTTTTTATTTTTCCTGAACAAAAAAAATCGTTTGCTTTAGTAAAGGGATTTTTTTTTTGAGGGTCGCTCTACATTTATTTTTTTTATTTCATAAACACAGATAACATCAGCTGATGGTTACATTCCAGATAAAATCTGTAATCTCATTGGTTAATTTGAATTCGGAGCTATTTTCATTCTATTTTTTGTTTTGAGGGTCACTCTACATTTATTATTTTTATTTCATGAACACAGATATCATCAGCTGATGGTTACATTCCAGATAAAATCTGTAATCTCATTGGTTAATTTGAATTCGGAGCTATTTTCATTCTATTTTTTGTTTTGAGGGTCACTCTACATTTATTATTTTTATTTCATGAACACAGATATCATCAGCTGATGGTTACATTCCAGATAAAATCTGTAATCTCATTGGTTAATTTGAATTCAGAGCTATTTCCGTTTTATACGTATTTTACTCACTTAAAACTTATTTAATTAATTCTCCATGCAAGAAACCTATGCGCGAACAAAAATTGGAATTTTGGGGTGAGTTTATTTTACTAATAAAAGACAATTTCTCAGGTGACTTTTTACATCTGACAGAACTGAACGATAATCGACTTGGGACTGTGGCCTAAACTGACAATTGGATCATTGACTATATTTGGTATAACAACTTACAGAGTCTCACATAAGGCTCACTATTTCTGGTTATAATGTTTATCACTTGCTCGGCTGTTTCACATGAAATCATTTGGATTATACTGTGAAATACCTAATTCCAGGAAAAATTCCAAGATTTTAATATCAAATGAAATATATTGAATAATTCTTTAATTTAAGGACAAAAAATAACCTCCATAAAAATGTACTTTGGGGTGAAAATAAAATTGAATGATACAATTATACATTGAAATTCATTATTAATTTTTACACGTTTGAAAAACCTTCTCTTGCAATATTGTAATACATTTTTCCATAATATATTTCTACTTATATATGTTGCAATTTAAAAAGAAATGGGAATAAATTATGAATTAATCAATTACTAAGTAATCACCACATTTTGTCATCTTCAAACACTGATGAACTAACACATGCTCTACAACAACACTCTTCAAAAGCTGCTGAACAATAAAGACCATTTTTCTTGTAGTTGTATTACAATCCATTTTACAAATGCACCATATCAACTCATGACGACTTTCTAGTGTTGGTAGCATGTCCCTTTCTAGTGTTGGTAGCATGTCCTTTTCTATTTAGTTACATGTCCCTTATTTGTGGTGTCCTGATGCCACAACCACTTGCTGTTCACAATTTGAAGGAATATAGACATTGATTACCTAACCATATTTGTATTTGGTTTTATACATGCACTGAATGGAATTTTACAGCAGCTGCAATGATGTTTTGTGCTACCTTTTAAGAAAACCGAAAATAACACAATTTCCTTCAGTTACCTCCTGATGTTCCTCCATATACAACAACTAGAGCATCTCTGTATGCAGTAATGAAAACATGTCTATATCTATATATCTATATCTATATCTCTGTCTATCTATTTATAGCTCTATCTCTATCTCTATCTCTATCTATCTATTTATATCTCTATCTATCTCTCTATCTCTATCTCTATATCTATCTATCTATATCTATCTCTCTCTCCATATATATATATATCTATCTATATCTATCTCTCTCTATATATATATCTATATCTATCTATATCTATCTCTCTCTCTATATATATATATATATCTATCTATATCTATCTCTCTCTCTCTCTCTCTCTCTCTCTATATATATATATATATATATATATATATCCCTGTATGTAGTAATGAAAAAATAACATATTCCAATAAAATTGGTAGACTTTTTGTGATATAAAGAAAAGAAAAGAAAAACGTGCACTAACCCTCTGTTGACGATCAAAACCCGGGAGTTAAGAGAAGCACTACTTTAAATCGTTTGCTTCTCATTGTCTGCGAGATGGGAGAAAATGTGGGAATCCTGGGACAATAAAAGCAGCGATTTGAGCTAGCGTGGGCAGTTTTAGGATGACGTTATTACGAGAGGATTGAAAAAGGTGAAGAGGAACAAGTTGCAGTTTCGGAAAGTTAAAAGCGGTGTAAGATTTGAATGCGTCCCGAGGTGAATAAGAGAAGGGGAAGATTATACAGAGGACAAGCAGACTGAAACCCTGAGTTTGATACATAATTATTAGATTCCTAATACTTATGTACAGTAGTGTAGAAACCAAAATGGCCGTTATAAGTTGCAGCCCACGGCCTTGAAGGATTGAATGACTAGGCTTGACCTCATCCTGATTCTTCCGGTGGATACCGTGAGAATCGGTGGAGAAGACCCTCTTCCAGTTTAGATTAAAGAGAGTTTTAGTCAGATCGGACAAAAACCACAACGGTGGTAAGTCGTGTTATGTACGTTGCCGACTCAATCGGCGCAGGTAGTCTGGTGGGGATTTCAGAATAAAATATGATCTAAGTTAAATCGAAGTCTTGTGTTATTATCTAAAAACTACCAATGACACAGGGCTTCTGATAAAGAGAAATCCCCAATGTGAAACATGTCAAACACCCCTGACAGTCAAACACTTATTGATGGAATGCAGATTTTTTGCTCACATCAGAAAACATTATTTTAAAGCAAACAATATGAAGGATCTATTTGAAAATGTTAACATTGGGGATATTTTCTCCTTTTTAAGGGAAATAAAATTATACCATAGAATATAGACATGAAACAAATCAATGCCATACAATATAATTCCCAATAATGCTAACACATTGTTAAAACCAATTACTAAAAGTATATATATGAATACACAATATGTATAACACCCCAACCGCTAGGCATGATATAACCCTGGACGGGTTGATATGCCGTTAAAATTAATAAACCAAACAAACCAACGGAAGACCAGACACGAAGTCCCCAAGATGAAGTCCAGATGCTAGAAGAATAGAAGTAAGAAAGTAAGGAAAGAGAGTATACAACAAGTTCAGTTGACTCACACTTTTAATATATTTAAACTGGCCTAAAATTCACTTGCTGGCTGCTTCTGATTGTGCAACAAAGATTTGACTTAATCTGGTGTATTTGCAAGAAGTGCACCAACAGCGTAGATTCCCTTGATTGTCTCTCTTGCCATTGCGCTTGGTAAGTCCTGTGAGAAGACCTGTTCTGTACTCTGCTCTTTCGATGTACTTGTCTAGATCCCAACGTTGTGAATTATGTACTGGCCGAATTTAAAGCACGAGTTGGAAAACAGGCTCACAAGGATTAAGAACAAAACAACAACAACAAGTGTAAACAAGACACATGGAAGAAGGGTGTGTTGATACTCGCTGGCTGCTACTGTCTACCCCTACCGGCGATCTTGACACTTCAACGGCCGAGTTGTAACTAACTTAGGGCTTGAGTTTAGTTGTATTTATGTCAAATTCCCTTTCCCAAACCATCTTCTCCGGACCACACAAATGGCCAGGACTTAAATAAATTGCCGACTTCTAGTCGCCATTAACCCTTAAATTAAAGTACTTAAATATTTTTCCAGACAATCCGTCTTCAATATGTTGATCATTAATTTTTCAAAAGAGAATTTCTCCTAAAAAATCCTTTTTGCTTTTAATACCTGGGTGCCTAAGATATTATCACCAAGTGGTCCCATTTCATGGTGGCATACAGGTCTCTTTAAACTTTACGACCTAATCTTTGGATTCGTAAAAAGGTCAGCCACCCACCCCTTTTACTTATGCCGGACCTTAACCTACTCTCTTTCTTATTTATTTATTCTGACCATGTTCGTCTTCAACCACAGTATCACAGTCCTCTAGATGGCAACCAGTTTCCACATTGAGCTGATCAATGAAAGTTTTTGGTGTGTCCATGTGTAGGAGTTCACCAGAAATTGTTGCTTATGAGTTCATCCATAATTCAATTTTACACAAAAATTCAGTTGTTTCTATATTGGAGTAATAATCAGAAATTTATAAAAAATTATTTTCAAATTGGAAAAAAATAAATAACGAATAAATTTCAGTTTTTAAATTTTCTGCCTTTAATATATTTTCTTATAAGTATTATATATATATATGGTATTTCTATTTTTATATTTGATGAAACACTTTGAATAGGCATTAGTGCACCTTTATATGTAAATTACATACAACCACTACATATATTACTACACTTATATATTACTACATTCCTCATTATTATAATGAAAAGAAAATTGTATATGTCCTCCAACACTCATTACAATAAATGATAATAATACAGAAGTGTATGTGTCCTAATGAGAAACGATTTCAGATTGAAGATATAAAAAATAATACAATTTTACACAAAAAGAATATCAATTTCAAGGCCCTTAAAAAAGTTTCTGAATTGTCCAACAGAACAATTAGTGAAAAGATAAATCAGTGAGAGAATAAAAGTCTCAATTATGAGTTTCTTATTTGAATGTATTGGAAGGGTTGAGTTGAAACTTTGAACACAGTTTCTGTGGAAAGTTAAGAAATATTACAAAAGCAAAAATAAACTAAATAGGCAAATAAATATTTTAGTCACTTTTACTAAAAACATAATGTGACTTCTCTCCTTTGTGTGTTTGCATATGACACTCTAAATGTGGTTTTTGCGTAAAAGAAGAGCCACACACTCCACATGAATATGGCTTGTCTCCTGTGTGTGTTCGTATATGGGTCACTAAAGCTGATTTTGTGCAAAAGAAGAGCCACAGTCTTCACAAGAATATGGCTTTTCCCCTGTGTGCCTTCGCACGTGCATCACTAAAGTTGATTTTTGTGAAAAGGAAGTGCCACAGTCCTCACAAGAATATGGCTTTTCACCAGTGTGTGTTCGTATATGCCTCAGCAAGTGATGTTTTTGAGAAAAGGAAGAGCCACACTCTTCACAAAAATGGGTTTTTTCTCTCGTGTGTGTTAGCATATGCCTACTCAATGTTGTGCTGCGTGAAAAGGAAGCACTACACACTTGACAAGAATATGGCTTCTCTCCAGTGTGTCGTTGCATATGCTTCACTAAAGTTGCTTTTGCAGAAAAAGATGCACCACACTCATCGCAAGAATATAGCTTTTCTCCTGTGTGTAATCGCATATGCACCACCAAATTTCCTTTTGTTGAAAAGGTATTATCACACACTTCACAAGAATATGGCTTCTCTCCAGTGTGTATTCGCTGATGCTCCATTAATTCTGATTGACAAGTAAATAAACACCTACACAATTCACATAAAAATGGCTTCTCTCCATTGTGCATTTGCATGTGACTCTCTACATCTGTTTTTTGTGTAAAAAAAGAGCCACACACTCCACAAGAATATGGCCTGTGTGTATACATATGTCTCACTAAAGCTGATTTTTGTGCAAAAGAAGAACCACAGTCCTCACAAGAATATGGCTTTTCCCCAGTGTGTCTTCGCATGTGCATCACTAAAGTTGATTTTTGTGAAAAGGAAGTGCTACACTCATCACAAGAATATAGCTTTTCTCCTGTGTGTAATCGCATATGCACCACCAAATTTCCTTTTGCTGAAAGTATTTGCCACACACTTCACAAGAATATGGCTTCTCTTTTGTGTGCGTTTGCTGATGCTTCATCAATTCTGATTGACAAGTAAATAAAGACGGACACAATTCACACAAAAATGGCTTATCTCCTTTGTACCTTTCCATAGTTTCACAAAATGTCAGAAATTAAAGAATCAGGGATTTCACAAATATATGATTCCTCTCCTGTATTAATATATTCTTAATGAATTTGATTCCTGTGAAAAGAAACAACCGTGTACTTCTTAAGAATATACTTTTCTCCCGTGTGTGTTTGCTTGTATTGCTTCCAATTGGACTTTCTTGAAAATCCTGGTCACCAACAAAATATATTCCAATTCAGGGAATTATTTCATCTGTTACAAATCTGTAATCAATAAAACAAAAGAAACAAGTTAAAAGAAAGAATAATAATATAGAAATGCAATTTATTAAAAATTATGTATATCAATATGTTCAGATGTATTCAATATTATATTCACAAATGTAAAATAGAAATGATTTTCTTTAATCATAGTGGATTTTATCTGAGAAAATCATTACTTTTTTTTCATTTATTAGGAGAAAATATGAAAATATGACTTAGTTGAAATGTCTTAATAAAGAATTTAATTTGTTGAATTTTGTCTGGATTTTCTCCCTTGAGTAGAGAAGGAAAAATAAGACATAAAAATTAATGCAATCAAAATTTTTGAGCCATTAGAAAGAAGAAAGATTAAATAAGATAAGAAAAATATTTATCTACATTTTATAGAACTAAAGGTAATTGTAAAAAGTTATTTAATGGTAATTAAAAAAAAAAAAAAATAATTGGCATTTGAAAATTTGACTTAAAATATTTTAATTTGAAAATCTGAATTTTTTAAAAATTTTGTATTTTAGTTATTATGTTATGAGGTACACTCATGTCTCAAGAGTAAAACAAGAAAAAATTGTTATACCTATTTTGAGGCGTCATCTCTTTTAATGATAAAAACTTACAATATTGACTTTTTATTCAATTTAAAGTATTTTTCTCATTGAAATAAAAGTAGAAATTCCAAGATATGGTAAAAATGGAGGAATAAAATGTCCGAAAAGTGGTCCCAATACATGGAGGGATTAGAATTCTTTTTCATTGTTAACTGAATAAAAGAAAATTTGGGAAGACAAACGTGATATTGCTAAGTGTGATAGGTGGGAAGACTTGTGGACTTATAAGGATTATAGTTAGAGGCTTATTAAGAAAATTGGACATCATATTCAGTAGAGTATATCTACAATATAGGAAAAACAAATGTGATATTGCTAAGTGTGATAGGTGGGAAGACTTAAGGACTTGTTAGAGGCTTATTAGTCCCAAAAAGACTGACAGACAAAAAGAGGTTTGCTGAGATAGTTGAGATGCCGATGAAAAGAAAACTGGCCATCATATTCAATAGAGTATATCTACAATATGGGAAAAAAACAAACGTGATATTGCTAAGTGTGATGGGTGGGAAGACTTAAGGACTTGTTAGAGGCTTATTAATCCTAGAAAGACTGACAGACAAAAAGAGGTTTGCTGAGATAGTTGAGTTGCTTATAAAAAAAATTTGGTATTCAGTAGAGGACATCTAGACCAAATATTGAACATTTACGGAAAAAAAAATGTAGAAAATGATCAACATGCAAATAATGTTTATGGAGTTCATAAAGGGAGATATGGTCTGTGTGCGCATCTTCATTGCTCAGTAAAAAAAAGATCTCAGGGGTCAGGACCTGTTTCAGTGCTTGTAATGGATTAATGAATGATTAGTCGAATGGATTAATAATCTGAAGACATATCCACTATGTGTGTAAATGTTCTGATGAAGATTTTTAAGGAAATGATAATACCACATTGGATTAGTGGAGACATCATGAGTTTTTTTGTTCAATAATAAAATTTGAAAACATTTTTTAACAATGACTTTTTTATTTTCAATAATACGATAAAAAGAAAAAAAAATCTATGAATTCCTCTATTTCCATACTATTAAAGAAAACATCTCCAGCAATATTCTGTATTGCATATGTTATTATAATTTTTGATTGGTATATATTTCATTTAAAATTTGATTCATTGTTAAAAAAGTTTTCAGTTATTTAAAAAGATGTTTTCACATTTATTATTGAAAAATAAAAAGGATTAATTCAATGTTAAATAGTTAAATGAGAAATATTTATTTATAAATGCCCCAAAAGAGCAAGAGGTTTTATTTTATTTCATTTTATTTTTTTTACTATTCTTTGCATAGAAAATCTTCATGAAATAAAAGATAAATATTAGCAAAGTTGAATCGAATCTTGTCAGTAAATAAAAAAAAAAACTATATTCTACATACAATTTAAAAATTTTAGAGATTTACACAAAGTTTTATCCAATTTATGATAATCTCATTATAATGGAGATTGTGTGTTTTTCTGTCTGTAACCGAAACTATATTCCTACTCAAGTCACAATTCTCTTAGTTATTGACATCACATTCTCGATGATTTTATTCTTATCTAAACCTCAATTATTAATAAAATTGTCCTACATTATTAATACTGTTAACTATGTCTACATACTGACAACATGCAATTATATTTATATATACAACAAAATAGCGGTTTACAGTGTGAACGGGGAGGCTAATTTGCATATTAATATTAAAAAATCGAATTTAATAAATATGTGCTTTGTATTATTGATTTCTAACTGTTTGGTTTTATTTTAATGAATATAAGCAAAAATCTCTTCAATGAATCTTAAATGAAATCCATTAACAAGATAAAATAACTGCCATTTTATTCTTTACTTCCTCTTTTAACTAAATACTTAAATTAGAAAAAATAACAATGAAAGACGAGAGTGATGGAAGAGTAAGTTTCAGTTGTTCCATTTTTTATTATACTCCCGCTGTTTCAAATCTTTTATTATACTCCTCTGTTTCAAATCTTTTTATCTGTATTCTTATTTAGTTTCATTAGCCTTTCTAATTTAATACAATATTTTATTACATTAAAACTTAAATACTTGCACCCTATGGAGGGTGCATATATTTGCTAGTATATATAATGCAGTTATCATCATCCTACAAGAGAAGTTATTAACTTAAAGGTTTTCCATCCACCCTAATCCAGATTTTCTTTGTTTTTCGTTTAGGTATCCTTGTATTTTAATGCACTGATCATATCCCTACAAAACGATACCAAATTTACTGAAATTGGACAATCCAATGAGAAGTTATTGACGTGGTTTCCCATCTACCCAATCCAGATTTTTCTTGTTGTTTTCGCATAGGTATCGTAGGAATGAATTAACTGCTGTTAAAATGTTATTTTTGCAACCACTAGACCCAAGGCTACAATAAAATAACAAGGCAGTTTAACTAAGGGTGAGTGACGTAATTCCCTCGTAGTTTATAACCTCATACGATGATCTCTTCGTTCAGTTTAGGCCATCTTGAATAAAACGTAAATAAATATTTCCGAACTTTGTTTATTAAAAATTTTGTAAAAAACAATTAAAGATCGTACAGGGTTGTGACAAATAAAAACAGTTAATTCAAAGATTGAATTATCCGATTGGGAAAAATTACATCGTTATCTTAAAAAATAAACAAACCTGCCCGTATTATATGCGAAAGGGTAATTTTCAGTCCACTTATCGTAACTTGTTTTTTGCTACGTTAAATTTTTGTTGATTTAATAGTGCAAAAATGAAAATATTGTTTTTCAATCATAATTTTGATTATTTCCGTAAGCTGAAATTTTTTTTTTTAAATCATCAGGAGTTTGGTTAATGTTTTTTCTTTCGAATGGAAAATTTTTTTCAAGAAATATTAATTTTTCTGCAAGTTTCATAGTGTTAAATATAGGGGGTAAATTTCACAGGGTAAAATTGGTGGTAATTTATCGATCAGACACAGAACATGTCGTCCCCTTAAAAAAATACTACTTCAAAAAATACTTACAGTTCGAAGAAAATTCCGTTCTTTCACTGAATATCAATTTCTTTCTTCTCTTCGTCGTCAATTTAATATCTTTAATAAGAATTACAAAGGATTTGGGTTTTAATAGTCTTTGTTTGATGCATATCAAAACAACAGTAAGCGAGTCGATTTCGTTCCTTTGTTTTTAGTGGTTCTGTTTTTACTACCGGTGTCCTGACTGCCTGTCCCCTCCTGACTGATGTTCCTACATAGGGTCCGAAGTCACCATATTCCTTTCAATATTTGGGGTTTAATAGTCTTTGTTTGATGTATATCTCAATAACAATGAGCGAGTCAATTCGTTTCTTTGATCGTTCTGTTTTAACCACCGGTGTCCTGAATGCCCTGTCCCCTGCTGACTGATGTACCTACATGGGTTACAATAATTACCAATGAAAACACTAAGTAAACACTAGGTACCACCAATTTTACCCTGTGAAATTTAACCCCCCCCCCTATATTTAACATAATGAAACTTGCAGAAAAATTAATATTTTCTTGAAAAAAATTTTTCCATTCGAAAGAAAAAACATTAAACAAACTCTTTGATGATTTAAAAAAAAAATTTTAGCTTACGAAAATAATGAAAATTATGATTTAAAAACAATGTTTTCATTTTTGCACTGTTAAATCAACTAAAATTTAACGTAGCTAAAAACAAGTTACGATAAAAGTTTGTTTTTTTTAATTCTATGAAAATCAATTAATTATCTGATTTTCACGAAAATTTCCATAAATGTTTACCATTGGATGTAAATACATCTGAAATAGTTTTTTCCTAAAATATATTAGGGGAAATATTTTTTTACGAGGTCTACCCCACCCCTATTTTATTTTATGAGAAAAAGTGCAAAAAAATGTCATAATATTATTTGAAAACTTTTTTTTTTTGCTTGTTTAATTGGTATGTACTATATTCTATTAAATTGTCAAAAAAAAAAAAAAAATTTTTTAAATTTAATTTTTAAGAGATTTTCAATCCTTTGTGTGCTTAATTTTTTTTTTCTGTGTGAAATAGATTAATTTTTTTTTTCTGCGTCAAAAAATCAAATTTTTCACGGATATTTAAATATATGAATTTTAGAATTCAGGTGAACTAAAAATTGGTCCGATCCACGCTATATTAATATTTTTAAAAGAATTTGTAATTTTTATTGCTGAATAGTTATGTGTGATTCTTAGAATATACGGAAGAGCAAAACTGACATATTTGTTTTGTTTTCATACAAAGAAACGGGACGCTTCTCAGTAACTCTTGTTTGTTTTTCTTAGCGTAAAACATTTTTCAACTTTTTCGATCAATTAGAATAAAAAGTATATATTGATTATTTTATAAGTTTTTGTCTTAGAAAAAGTATTAAAATTTTCATCTCATTTCATTTTCGATTTTAAAAATCAATACCAAAACCGAAGTCAATTTCACCGTGAAATTTTAATATTAATTTTTTTCAAGTTTTTATCCATTTTAATAGTAAATTTTAATATTAAAGTTTTTAAAGATTTTATTCATTTTAAAAGTAAATTTTGGCTAAATAAGTATGTCCATTACAGCCAATCATATGTAGATGTATAATCGTAAGAGGGTAATAATATGTATTTCTTTCTGTCTAAATTGCGACCTGAAAATTACACTTTCGCATGTAATACGGATAGGTTTATTTAGATAACGATGTAATTTTTCCCAATATGATAATTTGATCTTTGAATTAACTGTTTTTCTTTGTAACAATCCTGTATGATGTTTAATTGTTTTTTTACGATATTTTTGATAAACAAAGTTCGGAAATATTTATTTCAGAAAATGATAAGTATATTTCTTGGGGTTTCGTGAATTGATGGATTCATTCCGGTATTTTTTTCCGCAGAGTTGGAAGACAAATGTCGATAATTATTCATCTAATTCTTATTTAGAATATTTCATAAAAATTTTTTTTTATCCTAACGATTGAAATAAAAGAGCACTTTATTGTTGAAACTTACCAAAAATCAGTGAATTGTCTGATTTTAATGAAATTTTCACTACTTTATTTTTGATGAATTAATTTTATAATAAATAGCTTATTCTATTTTTAAAAAAAACTTGAAATTTTTTTTTAACAATGCAGATTAACAATGCAGGGGGATTAACTTTGATAATTTGGATAATCTCCGTTTTTGATTTCAAAACACTTAACATGCAGACACACTTTCAAAAAACACCCAATATAGGGGGATTAACTTTGATAATTTGGATAATCTCCCTTTTTGATTTCAACACCACTTAACATGCAGACACACTTTCAAAAAACACCCAAAAGACGCCATAAGGTAGATTCAACACTTTTGATATTTTTTTCTTTTCTCAAATCAGCGCCATGATGACTTGAGATTAAACACTAACACCATCCTTGTTGGATTTTATAAATCCATATTTCTATTATTAAAAATATTTGATGTGACATCAGCAGGAGATCAAAACTCCGCCCAAGGTTTGTTCCCGCCTTTTTAACCCTTGTAAGAAATTAAATCAGTTCGTAATAAATCATTGTTGAATTTACCTCGTGTTAACCTCTGCTGACCTATCCTTATTCTACCCTGTGTGACCAGCTCCTCACTTTATACTTTTACCTATTGTAAATTCTATTATTTCACGTATTATTTCCACTATTTTCATTCATTTCATTTCGTTTTCAATATTAAAATTACCCAAACCACGCGGTATAATTGGAAAAAAAAGTTTTAATATATTTTAGGAAAAAACTATTTCAGACAAATTTATATCCAAAGATATATTATAGAAATTTTTGTGAAAATCGGACCATAAATTGATTTTTCATAGAATTTTTTATAAAGCCATTTTCGGCTATATTAAATTTCAATTGATTTAACGGTGCAAAAATGAAAATATTGTTTTTCGTTCATAATTTTCACTATTTTCCTAAGCTGAAATTTAAAATAAAATCATCAGCAGTATTTTGGACCATATGACTTTTAGGCACCCCTTTTTGATCTCGATTCAGAAGGACGTTTTTCATTTACACTGTCAATATCCAGTTGTTTGTTTGGCGTTAGAGTTAGGGGTTAGTTTTATAATAAAAAAGCCTCTAAAAATCGTCTGTTAACAAACAACCGGATATTGACGGTGTAAATGAAAAACACGCCCTTCTGAATCGATATCCAAAAGGGGTGCCTAAAGGTCATATGGTCCATTTTTTTCATAATGTTTCTTCTTTCAAAGGTACAAACAATTTTCAAGATAATATTAACTTTTATGCAAGTTTCATTTTATTAAATATATGGAGGGGGTTAAATTACAATTAGTAAAATACTTATTGTCTTTGCTTCAGTTACACTATAAGTTCAACTAAAAAAATATTCCGGAGTTATTCTGAAACTACCACAAAAAAAAAAAAATCTTTCAAAAATGGTTGAAAACCAATAATCAGTTATTGAATATGCACAAGAAAACAATTATGTCGAATACAGCCACCCATACATTTAAATATATAATTGTCAAAGTGAGATATACATACAATGTTAAGTTTTTGTAGCAAGAATTTCAGAGAGACTTACTGAAATCTAAGGGAGGTAACTTTCGTGGATAATTACTTCAGTTATCGAACTTAGTCTGGACTTCCGGAGTAAACAAGAGAGACGCGGGCAACCATGTTTTTTGAGAGCGTGTGTAGAGATCGGATTGAGGATGTTGACGGACTTTGATGTTGAAAGATTTAAGACCTTTTGCTTTGTAAACTGTGTAGAAATTCTATGAAAAATAAACAGTACTGTGTGGAGAACAATATTTAACGAAAGAAAAACACTTCTATTAGCTATTTCGGCTATATCATCATGGCGAAAGTGCACATAAGCAGTGATATTATTCAACCCTTTTCCGGCGAGGATGACGTGGTAGCGTGGCTGAAAAAAGTGAGACTAGTGGTGAAACTTCAGCAGGTAGATGATGTGGTGAGTCTTTTACCATTGTATTTTGTGGGAGACACACTGGCCCTCTATATGGAAATGGACGAGGACGACCAGAAGGAAATAGAGCAGATTGAGGCCCGGTTGAAAGAAGCATTCACAGACGATGCGTTCACAGCATATAGGAAACTCACCATGGTCAAGTGTGCTGGCGAATGCATGGACGTCTACGCTAACAAAATCAGGCAGTTGGTTGGATTGGCCGACTTCAAGGGAGATGGGCTGGAAAGGCTAACGAAACTGACTTTCGTCACAGGGTTCCCTGACACCATCTCAATCGGACTGCAACAGGCACCAAATATCGAGACCCTCACCATGGGGGAGTTGAAAGCAAGAGTGCTGACGATGACTGGGGGCCAAAGTAAGAATGTAGTTGCAGCTATACGCTCACCTCACAGTAGTGCCAGGAGCGGCCCCAACACCAATGTGACCTGTTACAGGTGTAACGGGAAAGGTCACCTCGCAAGGAACTGTCGGAAGCGGGAAACACGGTGCTACCGATGCTGGGAATACGGGCACTGGGCCTGGGACTGTCTGGGAAATGAGCTGGGGAACAAGGCATCAGCGCCAGACTTTTCCCCACCAAGAAGTAAATGTGGCGCTCCCGGTAGCAGGCATCTATGTTGAAGGGACGCAGTGTTTGGTGCTAATTGATATGGGTTGCTCGCGGATGATTGTGGATATAAATCTTGGAGGAAATTAAGAGTGGACGTTGTAACGATTGGAGGAGTGTCCCGTGCATGTTGCGGTGTCAGTGTGGTCTCCATATCCATGGACAAAAGTGATTCTGCCAAGATCGATGTGCTTGTGGTCCGCATGAATATAATTACTGCAATACTAAAATACTAGACATGAATGTTACTAAACTAGCAGGACCTGTTGATATTCAACGAAACGACAAAAAAACAAGAAAAAAGAATTAATCTAATCATGAAAAGATGATTAGTATTATCTGTGTTATTCGGACTATTGTCCCCATCTACATTGTTATTTGTACAACGTTTTGGCCAATATGCCCTCCGGCCCTCATCATGTATTTCTTGTCGGACACGGGAACCTTCTTTTTGAACTCGGGAACTTTCTTGTCATATTCGGGAGCTTTCACGGAACTTTGAATCTAACCCTTTATTTAGTCCATGGGGGTATCCTGTTCACATTCCGCTAACCATAGCTGGGGTAGGAGTTGTGTTAATTATTTTTCTAACTGCCTCTACTCAAGATTGAACTCGGGATCCAGAGATAACTGTCACTTAGAACTATCTTAACTTAACTACCTTATCCACTAGGTCATGCTCCTGAGAAGGTTCCCGAGCATAAGTGGTGCTTGTGGGGTTTGATTTGCTATTTGGGATCAACACGATAAAAGCATTGGGAAGTGTTGTTATTGGGCCAACAGGATCAAAGGAGTCAATCACATGACCCTGGCCAGTCTATAAGTATAAACGGGGAACTAGCACACACCTTATATACCGAAAACCACAACATACAAATCACCCTTTTTTCAAGTAAAATGGACTGATTTAAACATTTTTTTTTTTAATATAACAGTGAGTAATTCTCCCAGACGGATAATTTGATCTTTGAATTAACTGTTTTTCATTGTAACAACTCTTTATGATCGTTACTTTTTTTGTAATATCTTTAAAAAAAATGTTCAAAAATATTTACTTTTGATTCTGATAATGTTACTCGATATTGATGATACCTAGTGAACATGCATGTACATCTATCCAGCATTTCAACAGAAACCCCAATAAGTTAAACTCCTAATATAGAACCTTTTAATATTCTATACTGCCCAATGTGGAATGCAGGATTTTATTCATATGCTTTCATCCTCAGCATCAGTCTGCAGTGTCTTCTGATTTGGTAAAAAGGCTTAATTCCTTGTCATGTGATTGCTCACTGCTACATCCACCAACAATCTTGTTGGAAAATAAAATTTATAAAATTAAATGAGGCATAGTTAGACACAGCTTTCATCCTCAGCCTCAGTCTGCAGTGTCTTCCAATTGGGTAAAAAGGCTTAATTCCTTGTCATGTGATTGCTCACTGCTACATCCACCAACAATCTTGTTGGAAAATAAATTTATAAAATTAAATGAGGCATAGTTAGACAAGGCTTTCATCCTCAGCATCAGTCTGCAGTGTCTTCCAATTGGGTAAAAAGGCTTAATTCCTTGTCATGTGATTGCTCACTGCTACATTCACCAACAATCTTGTTGGAAAATAAAATTCATAAAATTAAATGAGGCATAGTTAGACAAGGCTTTCATCCTCAGCATCAGTCTGCAGTGTCTTCCAATTGGGTAAAAAGGCTTAATTCCTTGTCATGTGATTGCTCACTGCTACATCCACCAACAATCTTGTTGGAAAATAAAATTAATAAAATTAACTGAAGCACAGTTAGACACAGCCCAACGTAAAACAAGGAACTATGTGAAAACAATAAAAAATAACAAATTGCTCTATAATTCTGAACCATTTATTAACTAACAAAACAGTCCTTTTGCTTTGAGAATATACAAATTCTCTGATTAACACAAAATATAAAAAAATAACATAACAATTCATACAAAATTTACAATACAGCAAATAAAATAAGTAATAAAAAGACACTTTTTCCTTTGCACAAATATTCACTCCTTTCTAAGGTGACATAAAGTTTGCAGCAGTCATCTATAACCAGGATAAAAGAGAAGGAATAAGTCCTAAGTTAAAGTGTTGACTGCTGCTGACTAAAAAAATGGTGGTCAGGAGACTTTTATTTCTCATAAATTCCCAAAATCTCAATATGTCCAATAGTCTGTTTTATTTTTTGACCGTACCAAGGAATATAATATATGAAATTTAAAGGAATATAATGTATGAAAATAAAAGGGATATAATGAATGAAATTTAAAGGAATATAATGAATATAATGTATGAAATACAAAGGAATATAATGTATGAAATACAAAGGAATATAATGTATGAAATAAAAGTATATAATGAATGAAATACAAAGTAATATAAATGTATGAAATACAAAGGAATATAATGTATGAAATTTAAAGGAATATAATGTATGAAATTTAAAGGAATATAATGTATAAAATTCAAAGGAATATAATGTATAAAATTCAAAGGAATATAATGAATGAAAATAAAAGGGATATAATGTATGAAATTCAAAGGAATATAATGTAAATGTATGAAATTCAAAGGAATATAATGTATGAAATTCAAAGGAAATTATATACATCAAATATAATTATATATTATATATATCAAATTATATATATCAAATTCAAAGGAATATATGAAATGTAACGTAATACAAATATTTTTTCTTGACTTTTGAGTTTAAGTAGGAATATTAAAAAAAGGCAATCATAAACAGAAATTTCATTTATTATTTTAAAAGTTTCAATTAGATCACCTCTCATTCCTCTTTCTAGTAGTTTATCCTAATTTCTCTATTAATCTTTTATTCTTATTATTTTTAAATTAAGAAAAAAATTTCTTTATTAAAACCTTCTTGGAATCTTTTCAACATATCTTCCTTCAGTGATTGAAGATGAGATGAATAGAAGTCCAAATAAACAACATAAAGATACTGGGTAATGTCCTGAACAAATCCCAGAAACAGCACTCTACAAATACGTAGATGTATGGGTACTTACCCCCCTCATTTCACACAAGACTTCCAGTTTAGACACACTGGACACAGTTGGTGAAGTAAGCATCAACTCATAAGTAGGCTTACAAGCAAAAACTTATATTAATTAGCTCTGTGTGGATCATGAGGATGGCTTGCCAGGAGTGATGACCAATAGGGACAAATGGCAAGAGAGAGTCATGTAAATCTGTGCTGTCAGTGTGAAACAATACTGATGATGACCTCCCTACAGATTCATGTTTACTTCATTCAATTTGATAAAAAAATATCAACAAGATATGCAATATCATTTCTCTTACTTTCCAAATAAATTCAGATTATTTCATCAACTGATTAAAAAATATAAAAAACGATCCAAAAAGATCATTACAAACCATCAAATGTCACAAATTAATTACTACATTAAAAATATAAAAACGATCCAAAAATCATTACAAAACCATCAAATGTCACAAAAATTAAATTACTTAAAATATAAAAACGATCCAAAAGATCATTACAGTCACAAAAATTAAATTACTACATTAAAAATATAAAAAACGATCCAAAAAGATCATTACAAAACCATCAAATGTCACAAAAATTAAATTACTACATTAAAAATATAAAAAACGATCCAAAAGATCATTACAAAACCATCAAATGTCACAAAAATTAAATTACTACATTAAAAATATAAAAAACGATCCAAAAAGATCATTACAAAACCATCAAATGTCACAAAAATTAAATTACTACATTAAATATAAAAAACGATCCAAAAAGATCATTACAAAACCATCAAATGTCACAAAAATTAATTACTACATTAAAAATATAAAAACGATCAAAAAGATCATTACAAAACCATCAAATGTCACAAAATTAAATTACTACATTAAAACGATCCAAAAGATCATTACAAACCATCAAATGTCACAAAAATTAAATTACTATTAAAAATATAAAAACGATCCAAAAAGATCATTACAAAACCATCAAATGTCACAAAAATTAAATTACTACATTAAAAATATAAAAACGATCCAAAGATCATTACAAAACCATCAAATGTCACAAAAATTAAATTACTACATTAAAAATAAAGATATTAAACTAGCGGCCGGGTTAGCTCAGTTGGTAGAGCATTCAGCTAGAAACCATAAGGTTCCTAGTTTGATACCGGTCCTCGCCAACTCAGTGTATGAGTAGCACAGGGCTCTGTGCGGTAAAGGAGCTGATGGTAGGTGTGGCGCTCCACCCCAGATGCCAAAAAAATCTCCTTGGTCTAGCACTATTGAAAAGACTCCCTCATTGAGTGGCTGATACCGACAAAAAAGTAGTTTTTTTATCCAATGTGAATTTGTATATGCACAGTTAAACGTGAAAGGAGAGGCAACAGACCTCACAAGAACATGGCTTCTCACCTCTGTGTGTTTGTAGTTCCTGCAGAAAACTTTATGTGTGTGAAAATATGTGCAACTAAAGATGATTTTTGTGAAAATGAAGAGCCACACTCTTCACAAGAATATGGCTTTTCTTCTCTGTGTGTTTGCATATGCTTTATCAAATCTGAATTTTGTGAAAAGGAAGAGTCACATAATTCACATGAATGTATATTCTCCTTTGTATGTGTTTGCATATGCACCAGCAAATTTGATTTTTGTGAAAAGGAGGAGCCACACTCTTCACAAGAATATGGTTTTTCTTCTCTGTGTGTTTGCATATGCTTTATTAAATCTAACTTTTGTGAAAATGAAGAGCCACATAATTCACATGAATGGGTCTTCTCCCTTGTGTGTGTTTGCATATGCACCCGCAAAATTGAATTTCGTGAAAAGGAAGAGCTACACACTTCACAAGAATATGGCTTCTCTCTTGTGTGTGTTCGCATATGCACCAGCAAAGTTGAATTTTGTGAAAAGGAAGATCTACACACTTTACAAGAATATGGCTTCTCTCCTGTGTGTGTTCGCATATGCTGCTGCAAAAATGATTTTAGAGAAAAAGAAGAGCCACACACTTCACAAGAATATGGCTTCTCGCCAGTGTGTTTTCGCATATGTATAAGCAAACCTGGTCTTTGTGAAAAGGAAGTGCCGCACTCTTCACAAGAATATGGCTTCTCGCCAGTGTGTCTTCGCATATGCAGCACCAAAAGTGATTTTCGAGAAAAAGAAGAGCCACACACTTCACAAGAATATGGCTTCTCACCAGTGTGTTTTCGCATATGCCTCTTCAAAGATGCTTTTACTGGAAAGGAAGAGCCACACACTTCACAAGAATATGGCTTCTCACCAGTGTGTGTTCGCATATGCCTCCTCAGATATGCTTTTGCTAGAAAGGAAAAGCCACACACTTCACAAGAATATGGCTTCTCGCCAGTGTGTGTTCGCATATGCTTTCTCAGATATGCTTTTGCTAGAAAGGAAGCACCACACACTTTACAAGAATATAGCTTCTCACCACTGTGTGTTTGCCTATGCTGCACCAAAAGAGATTTTCGAGAAAAAGAAGAGTCACACTCTTCACAAGAATATAGATTCTTGCCAGTGTGTGTTCGCATATGAGTATCCAAATGTGTTTTTTGTGAAAAAGAAGAGTCACACTCTTCACAAGAATATGGCTTCTTGCCAGTGTGTGTTCGCATATGAGTATCCAAATGTATTTTTAGTGAAAAAGAAGAGTCACACATTTCACAAGAAAATGTTTTTTCGCCTGTGTGTATTTGCATATGTTTCACTAAAGTTGACTTTTGTGAAAAGGCAGAGCCACAAATTTGACAATAACGTGGCTTTTCCCCTTTGTGTCTTCCCATATGCCTCAGCAAATTTCCTTTTTGTGAAAAGGAAGCATTACACTCTCCGCAACAAAATGGCTTCTCTCCTGTGTGTTTTCGCATATGCATCACTAAAAGAGATTGAAAATTAAAAGAAGACCCGCACACTTCACATTTAAATGGGTTATCTCCTTCGTGTGTTTCCATATTTTTTAAAAAAGAAAATTTGATTTGAAAAAATATTATTTCTTTCCCTTATTTTTTCTGCATATATTCCACCAATTTGATTTCCCTGAAAATAAACAACTTCCTACTTCACAAGAAGCTTTCTTTCTCCAATATGTGTTCACTTATGTTCAAATGTGACTTCCTTGAAATCCCAGGTCATCAAAAATGTTCTGTATTCATATTCAGGGAATTACAACTGTAAAAGAAAGAAAAGTAAAAAAAAAAAGAAATGCTGTAAAGCCATATATAAGGTATCAGAAGGTGGAGTGAAACATAAAGACTGGATGTGTATGTGTGAGTTGGGCATTTAGAAGGAAAAACTAGAAGAGAATAATTGTGTATATATATATATATATATGAATAAATGTGTATATGTCATCTAAAGTTCAACTTAGTTCAAAGGTCCAAGAAAACTAGTAAATATGAATCCCAGAGATTCAAAAGAAAGAAAAAAATATATATTTTATCTTCTCTGGAGACAGGCTGCCTAGAAGTGAAAGTCAGAAGCCATAAAACTCTGGAAATGTGGATTAAGAGAATCATGGGGGGGGGGTCTGTTGGAAATAGAGGGGAGGGGAACCACCGGATGTGGACTCACTTGGAATTCTGGGAAGTGAGAAGAAAAAATTAAGTTAGTTTGGGGGCAGTGATTCAGAACCATTGTCTGAGGAAGGTTGCCCCTCCCTCCTTGGCCTGGTCAGACAGCCGGTAAGACCCTAATAACAGCATGAGTTACACTGTGCTACATTCTTCCTCTGACCAGATAAGTTTCACCTCATGTCTGTCTTGTTCTTTTTCTCTTGTGTTTATTATTTTCTTATGATGGTCCTTTCAACCAGGATGACGTTTGAGGTAATATAACCAAAAGGGTCTGATACAGTTTACGAATGTCACGGTGGAATTGAGACAAAAGATTGTTTACAGCCAGGAAAATCCTTATGGAAGTTTAGAAAAGAATAGTGAGATATCTTGGGAGTTGTGGATTACATGGATTCATTTCAATATGCTTTTGGAATGGAAGACAAAGGTCAATGATCATTTATCTAGTTCTTGTTTTGCATATTTCATTTTTTAACAAAATAATAAAAAATAATGAAATGAAAATGGCAATTGATTGCTGAAATTTCATCATGGGAAGGGTACATTGTTGCATAAGTTTTAATTGATGAAACTAAACATTTTCTTCATTTTGAAGACATAGGGGAGGAGGAATAAAAAAAAATGTCCTTTTTTCTCTTTAGCTAATACAAAATGTAATCTTAAATAGCATTAAAAAAACAAGAAAATGATTGAAACTTACTTTTATCTTAATGGTTGAATGCAATTATTACATTATATATATATATATATATATATATATATATATATAATTATACATTATATTAAAACAAAATTAAAGTAAATTTTCACAAGAATACAGCTTCTCTCATGTATATGTTCAAATATTTCACCTAATGAGATTTTTTTGGGAAATGAAAATCCAACCATTTCTCCATAATTAGGAATATCTCCTGTGTGTGCTCACATATTCGACCTGAATTGACTTTCCTGGAATGGAAGAGCCACGTACACCAAGCTTGATTTTTGTAAAAAAAGAAGTGCCACACACTTAACAAGAAAATGGAATTTCTCTCCTGTGTGTTCACATTTACGGCAACAAAATTAATTTGTTTTAAAGAAGAGGCACATACTTCAGAGGAATATATCTTATCTTTGTGAATTTGCATATTTTCACAAAAAATTAACATAAAAAAGAGATTTAAAAAATATGATTTCTCACCTGTGTTTATCTGCACATACTTCAGAAACCCGATTTCCATGAAAAGAATAAACTCTGAACTCCACAAGAATATGCTTTTCTTTAGTATGTGTTCTCTTATGTCACTTCAAATAATACTTTTATGTAAATCTATGTCACCAAGAAAATACTGTATTCAAATTCAGGGAAATATTTGATCCGGGTTACAAATCTGTAATCCATAAAAGAACAAAAAAAAAGCTGTAAGTTACAAGAAAGAATAATAATAAAGTAATATATTCAGATTAATATTATATTCACAAATGAATAGTCTTAGTAAACCTTTATGCAGTGTTTATAATCCATCAAGATGCATGTAGACTGTATGATGTATGGGCCAAAATTTCATAGTCTTTATTCAGTGTTTATAATAGTTAATCAAAGGAATAACTACTACAGTACAGAGAGGTGCATATCACATTTGTATAGGCTATATAAGACTCATCTTAAAAAATATTTCCCCTAATATATTTTAGAAAAAAAGCTATTTCAGACACATATTTATCCAAAGGTAAGTAATTATGGAAGTTTTCGTGAAAATTGGACCATTAATTTATTTTTCATAGAATTATAAAAAAAAAAACCTTAGTTATAACTTGTTTTTGGCTACGTTAAATTTCATTTGATTTAACGGCACAAAAATGTAAACATTGATTTTCGTTTATAATTTTCATTATTTTAGTTAGCCGAAAATTTTTTAAAAATCATTAGGAGTTTGTTTAATGCTTCTTCTTTTGAATGAATAAAAAATTTCAAGATAATATTAACCTTTATGCAAGGTTTATTATGTTAAATATAGTAGAGCGGGGTTAATTTCACGGGGAAAATTGGTGGTACCCACGGAAAACTTCAAAACAAACAATATTTACGCAGCAGAAAAAAAAAAAAAAATGATATTCAGGAGTCTATAGGCATTCATTTGGCCGCTTCCCCCCCCCATCAAAATTACAAATTAAAAGTCATCTGTTTTGCCTTGGGAAACCTACCTACAAAAAGAAAAGAAATAACAACAAAAGGTAATCTTCAACTTTTTACTCGTAAATTCCTACCATAAAATTAGGCTTGGGCATTTTATGGTAGGAATATATGAATAAAAAGTTGAAGTGTAAAAACGAACCCCCACTTTAAAACTAAGCATTCTCACAAAATAAAAGCTTTTAGAATATACACATTGAAGTGAATATTAAAATAAATAAAGGAAATATATTCAGTATTGTAACATAATGGGTGCAAGAAAAATAAAACATTTATTGCAAAAACACGGACATAAGATGGGGGTTCAGTTTATTTTATGGTATGAATTTACAAGCAAATAGTCTTTTATTACCTAAACATTTAGATATTTTTTCATTTAAAACTATTGCAAAAGTTTAAATTCATTAGTATTGTCTCACTTTTTATTTGTATTTTATGCAAAAAAAAAAAAAAAACTGATGCTTTTAATAATATTTCGCTACATGTTTTGCAATTCTACAATGTAAATTTAAAAAAAAATATCTGATGCCTTTAATAATAATTTGCTACACATTTCACAATTCTCCAATGTAAATTAAAAAGACAACAATACAGATGCCCAGAGACTGATGCCTTAAATAATATTTTGCTACATATTTCACATTTGTCTTTTTAATTCACATTCTAGAATTATGATACGTGTAGCAGAATATTATTAAAGGCATCAGTTTCTGGGCATCTGTATTGTTGTCTTTTTAATTTACATGAATTTACATGGGATGAATCTAATAACATAGCACCACTTTATCATGAGGATGATACGTAGTTGGTTAAGTTTCAAGAGACAAAACTTTATTTGTTGTTTGCAGAGGTGATAGCGAGGAAACCTTAGAATTTACGAAGAATAGAAAGTTTAAAAAAATGTCTTTTTCTTTTTTTGTTGTTTTTATAATCGATCAACGTAAACTATGAAAGTTTAATAATGATGGTTGAATATATTAACCATATTTTCATATTATTCTAACGTAAATTAAAACAAATATCAAAAGTGAATTTATTCTCTAAGAGCACATTCAATTTTGTTTCCAATGATAAAGTTGGCAATAAATAAAATATCTTGTCTGTTGTTTTCATAGTCGATAAACGTTAGGTACCACCAATCAGTTTAGGCCATCTTGAATAAAACGGAAATAGATATTTCCGAACTTTGTTTATCAAAAATCTCATAAAAAAAAGATTGTACAGGGTTGTTACAAAGAAAAATAGTTAATTCAAAGATCAAATTAACCGATTGGGAAAAATTACATCGTTATCTTAAAAAATAAACAAACCTGCCCGTATTACATGCGAAAGGGTAATTTTCAGACTGTAATATAGACAGAAAAGTTACAAATTATTTCCCTTTTACAACAACCAGTAAAAGTATGGATAACACTAATTTAACTTTTTGTCTTGTGCATATTCAATAACAGATTATTTCTTTTCATCGATTTTTAAGATATTCTATTTTTTCATCTTGAAATATTATCTTGAAATTTTTTTGTGCATTCGAAAGAAGAAACATTTTAAAAACTCCCGATGATTTAAAAAAAAATTCAGCTTAGGAAAATAATGAAAATTATGAAATTTGAATATTTTTTCTAAGAGAAAAACTGATAAAATAATCCTGTATACTTACTTTGTATTCTAATAGTGAAAAAAATTATTTTATTTAACTTTTTTGAACAAAGAAAAACAAACTTCGGTTGTTACTCAGAAGCGCCTCGTCTCGTCTCTTTGTAGAACAAATATGTTGGTTTTGCTCTTCCGTATATTCTAAGAACCAAAAATTACTATTCAACAATAAAAATTACAAATTCTTTTAAAGATATTAATCGAGCTCGGATCGGACCAACTTTTAGTTCACCTGAAATCTAAAAATCATAGTTTTAAATATCCGTGAAAAATTCGAATTTTTCCGTAGAAAAAAAAAATTTAATTTATTTCACGCAGAAAATGAAAATATTTAATCACACAAAAGATTGAAAATCTCGTAAAAATTAATTTCTTAAAAAAACAAAAATTTTTTTTGACAATTTGACAATAGAATATAGTACATACCAATTACATAAGCAAAAAAAGTTTTCAAATATTAATATTATGACATTTTTTTGCACTTTTTATTTCCGATTTCATTAATTTTTCATAAAAAAAACTACACCTCGTACATTCATACAATTTCATTGATATAGTTATTCAGACTCTTATCTTTATAGAAAAAAAAGTACAAAATTTCTTTCCGTGTCATTTTTTTTATCTCATAAAATAAAATAGGGGGGTGGGGGGGTGATAGACCTCGTGAAAAAAAATTTCCCCAAATATATTTTTAGAAAAAAACTATTTCAGATGTATTTACATCCAATGGTAAACATTTATGGAAATTTTCGTGCAAATCGGACCTTCAATTGATTTTTCATAGAATTTTTAAAAAATCCTCTTATCATAACTTGTTTTTAGCTACGTTAAATTTCAGTTGATTTAACAGTGCAAAAATGAAAACATTGTTTTTCAATCATAATTTTCATTATTTTCATAAGCTGATAAAAAATTTAAAAAATCACCAGGAGTTTGTTCAATGTTTTTTCTTTCGAATGGAAAAATTTTTTCAAGAAAATATTAATTTTTCTGCAAGTTTCATTGTGTTAAATATAGGGGGGGGGGTAAATTGCACAGGGTCAAATTGGTGGTACCTAATAAACGTAAACAATAAAAGTTCAGTAAAAAAATTTAAACAACGGAAATGGACAGTTATTACAGAGAATAAGTTATACACCACACTTAACCAGATATATTTATATACATTATTATATAGTTGACTAAATTTATTTACTTACAAGTGGATAATATATGTGTTTAAGGCTGTAGAATTATTTTGATATTTATTGACCTTTTTTTTAGAAAGAATAAAGAAATTTAGAAGTGAGACATATTTTTTTATTTTTAAATATAAAACAAAAAGTATGTATTTGATCAAAAACGATTATATGGAAAGTTACGTCGAACCTTTATAAACACTTAGACATTTTTTAAATTTAAAACAACTCTTTTTAATATGATTTAAACTAGGGGCTGGCAGAAAAAATTGGATACTACGAGTTTTAAAAGCGAATTAAGAATAATTAAATATATAATTTAAGGTTAAACTTTGTCTAAATCGATAAGTAGTAACATAATAACCATCATTAAAAAAAGAAAAATATAATTACTAGGTACCACCAATTTGACCCTGTGAAATTTACCCCCACTATATTTAACACAATGAAACTTACAGAAAATTTAATATTTTCTTGAAAAATTTTTTTCCATTTTAAAGAAAAAACATAAAATAAACTCCTGATGATTTGTAAAAAAATTTTCAGCATACGGAAATAATGAAAATTATGATTGAAAAACAATGTTTTCATTTTTGCTCTGTTAAATCAACTGAAATTTAACGTAGCTAAAAACAAGTTATGATAAGAGGATTTTTAAAAAGATTCTATGAAAAATCAATTAATAATCTGATTTTCACGAAAATTTCCATAAATGTTTACCATTGGATGTAAATACATCTGAAATAGTTTTTTTCTAAAATATTTTTTTACGAGGTCTACTCCCCCCCCCTATTTTATTTTATGAGATAAAAAAAATGACGTGTCAGAAAAATTTTTTTTCTTTTTTTCTATAAAGATAAGAGTCTGAATAACTATATCAATGAAATTGTATGAATGTACGAGGTCTAGTTTTTTTTATGAAAAATTAATGAAATCGGAAATAAAAAGTGCAAAAAAATGTCATAATATTAATATTTGAAAACTTTTTTTTGCTTTTATAATTGGTATGTCTATTAAATTGTCAAAAAAAAAAATTTTTTTTTTAAGAAATTAATTTTTACGAGATTTTCAATCTTTTGTGTGATTAAATATTTTTATTTTCTGTGTGAAATAAATTTTTTTTTTCCTGCGTCAAAAAATCGAATTTTTCATGGATATTTAAGAATATGAATTTTATAATTCAGGTGAACTAAACATTGGTCCAATATGAGCTCGATTAATATTTTTAAAAGAATTTATAATTTTTATTGTTGAATAGTAATGTGTGATCCTTAGAATGTACGGAAGAGCATTGCTGACATATTTGTTTTACAAAGAGACGAGACGCTTCTAAGTAACCGAAGTTTGTTCCAGTTAGGCTGACAGTGTTAGCGTGAAAAAAATTATTTTATTTAACTTTTTTCAATAATTAAAATGAAAAGTAAGTATAATAGATTATTTTATCAGTTTTTCTCTTAGAAAAAATATTCAAATTTTCATTCCATACTTTTACTGGTTAAACGTAAAAGGGAAATAATTAGTAATTTTTCTGTCTATATTACGGTCTGAAAATTACCCTTTCGCATGTAATTCGGGCAGGTTTGTTTATTTTTTAAGATAACGATGTAATTTTTCCCAATCGGATAATTTGATCTTTGAATTAACTATTTTTCTTTGTAACAACCCTGTACGATCTTTTTTTTACGAGATTTTTTATAAACAAAGTTCGGAAATATCTATTTCCGTTTTATTCAAGATGGCCTAAACGGTTTGCTGGTACCTAATAATTACATATGCAGTTTATTTTTAAAAGATTTAAAACTATTTGTTTTGGTCAATTTCGACGCTATCCGCCATTTTGACAGTTTTTCAAGGGTTTTAAGTGCTTGTTTACAATTTTAATATAACATTCGCGATTGCAAAAAGAATTACCAAATATCAGGTAATTATCGATTTTAATGAAATTTTCAGTATTGATTTAACAATTAATGAATTTTATAATGCATCAGTTATTTTATTTCAAAACTTTAATTTAGTATTTTTGCTATGAAAAATGAATATATAAAATTCATTTAAAATATGAAAATCCTGATGTTAAGTTTCAAATGTTATATTTTTAGATTCTAGAAATAAATATCTACTTAATACAAAACTTATTTTAGGCGCCAAAATAATAAGTTTTGAAGAAAAACTCGATTGAAAATGTAGCCCCCCCCCCTTTTTAAGCAGAAAAAATATCAATGTATAATTTTTTCTTTTATAAGATAATAGCCAATTGAATAATTGAATAGATAATAGCCAATTGAATAATTATCGAAATGAGTAAAAAAAATCTCCAAAAAATTAATTATCTATTACTTTTTACATTTTATTTTTCGATTTTCGGTACTTATTTTCTCATAGAATAACCACCGTAAACATTTTTTTTTATTTGTTTCTATTCATAACTTCGGTCTTTTATCTCTTTATTTATACTGTAATTAGTATAACATATGACCAACTCGAAACAATTTTACGCCCCCAGCATAAGGGGGGTCAAAATTAAGTGACCTGAAAAAAATTAGAAAGTTTTGAAATAAAATAAATAATGCCTTATAAAGATCATTCTTTGATCAATAAACACTGAAAATTTCATTAAAATTCGATAATTTCCTGATTTTTGGTAAATTATTTTCTGTAGGGGGGGGGCTAAAGTCATTTTGTCAAAAACGCATTTTAGGCTCATTTTGCCAGTCCCTAATTTAAACTAATTCGAGTTTTTTTTTCTTTTTTTTTTTAGTAAAAATATTTCAAAAGTTTAAATTCATTAATATTGTCGCACTTTTTATTTGTATTTTACGCAATGATGGGGGGGAATTGTAAATCGAAAAACAATTTTATTCCCCACCCCCCGTAAAAAAAGTATATCAAAAGATAATGAGTGCACAATAAATAAGGAATTTCATTTTCACCTTGGTGACCGACAATAAATAAATAAAGTGACATAGCGCTGTTAAGGGCAGGGATCCTGGGACGAATCTAATAACATAGCACCACTTTATATTAGTCGCCTAAGTTTTGAGAGAGAAAACTTTGTTTGATGTAAGGAAACTTTAAAATTTGCGAAGGGAAAGCTTTAAAAATGTCCTTATCTTTTTTGTTGTTTTAATCGTCAATGAACGTAAACAAGGAAAGTTCAGTAATGATGGTTGAATATATTTATTATCCTATTTTCATTTTTATTCTAATGTAAATTAAAACAAAATTAAAAGTGAATTTATTCTGTAAGAGCACATTCAAATTTGTTTCTGACGATAAAGTTGACAATAAATAAAATATTTGTCTGTTGTTTTCATAGTCGATAAAAACATAAACAATAAAAGTTCAGTAAAAAAATTTAAACAACTGAAATGGACAGTTATTACAAAGAATAAGTTATACACCACACTTAACCAGATATATTTATATACATTATTATATAGTTGATAAAATTTATTTACTTACAAATGGATAATATACGTGTTTAATGTTGTAGAATTATTTTGATATTTATTGACTTTTTTAATTTTATTTTTTAGAAAGAATAAAGAAATTTAGAAGCGGGACATTTTTTTTTCTTTTTAAACGATTATATGTAAAGTTACGTCGAACCTTTATAAACACTTAGATATTTTTTAAATTTAAAACAAATATCAACTCTTTTTAATATGATTTAAACTAATTCGAGTTTTTCTTTATTTTTAGTAAAAAAGATTTAACAATTGAAATGGACAGTGATTATTACGGAGAATAAGTAACTTATTCTCCATTTCAATTGTTATATATCCGGTTAAATATGGTATATATAATATATACATTATATCAAAATATAAAAAAATACGACACATATTTACTTACAAGTAGGTAAAATATATGATTAAGCCTGCAGTATGTATTTTATTAACTTATTTTTAGAAAAAATAAAGAAATGAAAAAGTGGGACTGTTTTGTTTTTTTTTACATGTTAAAATTACTTTTTTGATCAAAAACAATTATATAGAAAGTTACGACGGACTCCTTTTATTTTATTAGTTTGTATAGCTGACAATTAATTGAGTGGGGCTTGAATTCATTTCAACTATTTCAGTTTTATGTAACTTACCTCACCCTTCATACGCGAGTGAACAAAGAAAAATACTTTAAAATTTACTTACAGTGAAAAGGAAATTCAACTTTTTCATATGATGTCAATTTTTTTTCTTCTCTTCGTTGCCAATGAAATATTCGTAATAAAAATTACAAAGGAATTAAGTTTCGATGCATATTACAACAACAATGAGGCAATTCAATTTATTTCCCTCCTTTTTTGAGTTGTTCTCTGTTTTTACCGCCGGTGTCTTCACTTCCTGTCCCCTACTGACTGTTGTACCTTCATGAGATCCAAAATCAACACATTTTCTCTCTCCTTTTAACTTTTCAATATTTCCTATAAGGAAAGCAGACACTAAATAATATAACTGGCTATACTACACGCTTGTTCTAAATTAGTTTAACTAACAGTTTCGATAGATCAATTGTATAATATTAGGGATGAGTAGAAATATTAAAGGGAGGTAATAATTTTATTAAATCAGGAAATTGTCCAATTTTAATTAGTTTTTCAGCACTATTCTTTAAGGACTTAATTTCATAATGAATAGCTTATTCTATTTTATTTTAAATTAACTTTTTTTTTATTAATTATGATTGTATTGGTTAGGCATACCCAATTTTGTTGTCTGCTAGGTTTTTAAAAACAAATTAAATTAATTAAATCTATTATTTAAGGTCAAACTTTTGTCTAAAATGATAAGTAGTAACATAATGACCATCATTAAAAAAAGAAAAATATAATTACATATGCAGTTTATTTTTAAAGGATTTAAAACTATTTGTTTTGGTCAATTTTGACGCGATCCGCCATTAACGCTCTTTTTCAAGGGTTTTAAAGCGCTTGTTTACAATTTGAATGTAACATTCACGATTGAAAAAAAACAACAAAAAAACCCAAATATTAGGTAATTATCTGATTTGAATGAAATTTTCTGTATTGATTTATCAATTAATGAATTTTATAATGCATCAGTTATTTTATTTCAAAACTTTAATTTGGTATTTTTGCTATGAAAAATGAATATATAAAATTTATTTAAAATATGAAAAGTCTGATGATAAGTTTAAAATTTATTAAAAGTTTATTTTTAGATTCTAGAAATAAACATCTACTTAATGCAAACCTTATTTTATTACATCAAAGTATACTTCTTGAAGAAAAACTCGATTGAAAATGTATCCCCCCCTTTTGAAGAAGAAAAAATATCGATGTATAATTTTTATTTTATAAGATAATGGCTAATTAAATAATTATTGAAATGAGCAAAAAGAAATCTCCAAAAAATTGATTATCTATTATTATTTACATTTTATTTTTCGATTTTCGGTACTTATTTTCTCATAGAAAAGCCACCGTAAAAATTTGTTTTGTTTCTATTCATAAGTTCGGTCTTTTATCTCTTTATTTATACTGTAATTAGAAAACTATAAGACCAACTCGAATAAAATGTTACGCCCCCAACATAGGGGGGGGGGGAATAAGTAACCTGAAAAAACATCAGAATGTTTGTAAATAAAATAGATAATGCATTATAAAGATCATTCATTGATAAATAAACACTGAAAATTTCATTAAAATCCGATAATTCCCTGAGTTTTGATAAATTATTTTCTGTAGGGGGGCTAAAGTCATTTTGTCAAAAACGCATTTTAGTTTCCTTTTGGCTCTCCCTAGTATTGGTCATTTGAATAAAACAAATTACAGTCATGACACTCTTGTTCTAAATTAGTTTAACTCACAGTTTCAATAGAATAATGTATAATATTAGGGATGAGCAAAAATACTGAAGGGAGGTAATATTTTGTTTTAATTTCTTGATTTTAAAACAATTACAAAAGTCAGGAAATTGTCCAATTTTAATTAAATTTTCAGCACTTCATTTCTTTAGGACTTAAATTCATAATAGCTTATTCTATTTTTTTTTAAATTTAAAAAATGATTTAAAAAAAAAAATTATGATTGCATTTGGCGAGGGTAAACCTTTAGTCGATTGAATAAAAAATTTCTGGTCCCATATTTTTGCATTTCTAAAAAGATAAAATCCAGAAGACCACATTAAAAAAATTAAAAAATCAACACACAAAAAAATTATTTGAAAAAAAATTTTTTTTACTCAAAATATATTTTTTGTAGTGTGTTCTCTTTAATCGTATGTTAAAAACAATATTTTCTTTAGTTCAATTGGCCTATTTTTATTCACTTTTCACAAGAATAAATATTTATATAGATTTTAAAAACAATATTTTTTTATGTATTGATGCAAAAGAAATATTTTCTCTATTTCAATTGGCTGATCTCCTTCACTGTGTGCTTTTTCATATTGGTATGATTGCAATCTCCGCTTTAGAGGTATCATCAGGTAAAACTGCTCGAAGTATCAAGCTTTGTTATGGTCAGACCTAATCGAGGGTCTTTGTTATGGTCAGACCTAATCAGGGGTCTTTTGTTATGGTCAGACCTAATCAGGGGTCTTTGTTATGCTCAGACCTAATCAGGGGTCTTTTTCCTCAGTCAGCATGGGCCGTGTAGGTGCTGACATACACATTTAATTGACAAAGTCCAATACAGGGCAAGACTTAACCTTATTCTATTAAAAGACTGGCATCAATGGAATAAGACCTTTTAGGAGAGTAAGTTTCTTCTCGGGATAAGGAAGCAGCTCTCCATTAAAAAAATTTTGCTAGGAATAAAAATTATTTTTTTGGAATTAAACAAACTTTTTTCTACAAACCAGCATGGATTCTGTTGAATATTTTCAAGCTCATATTTCTCTTCATAAATATATTTAATGTGACATCAGCAGGAGCTCAAACTCCACCTACTTCCGCCCAGCATTTTCCCCGCCTTTTTATAACCATTCTGTTCAGTTCGTAATAAATCTTTGTTGAATTGTAAATTCTGTTTTCTCACGCATTGTTTCCACTATGCAATACGAATACTCAACCTCAACAGGTTATGGGCCCAGTTATAAACATAGAATTTACTTTGATGGAAATCCTGAACAATTTTAATTATGGGAAATTAAATTCATTTCCTACTTACGACTACAGAAGCTGGCACATGTTTTGGAATCCGAGACTGATGATATCGACCCAGACAAAAATGCTGAAGTTTTTGCTCTGATGATACAGATGCTGGATGATAGATGTCTTACTCTAATTATTAGAGATGCCAGAAATAATGGAAGATTGGCAATGAAAATATAGAGAGAAAATTATGTTGGAAGCAGTAAACCCAGGATAATTTCTTTTTATACAGAATTGACATCATTAAAAATGTCAGAACACAAAAATGTCACTGATTATATGCTAAGAGGAGAGAATGCCGCTTTGTCGTTAAACTCAATCGGTGAAAGTATATCTGACAGCTTGTTGATTGCGATGATTTTGAAAGGGTTACCCAGCAATTTTAAACCCTTTTCGACTGTGATAACACAGAGAAAGGACGAATTGAAATTTAATGAGTTCAAATCAGCTCTCAGAAGCTACGAAGAGATTGAAAAGTGCAGAAAAAATGGACCATGAGAAGATGACTCAATGAAAATTAATGTTCAACAAAATGATAGGAAAAATATACAATGTTTCAATTGCCAGAAGCTGGGGCACCGAAATTCTGAATGCAAAAACGCGCCAAAATTTAAAAAAAGATGGCGTGAACATTGCAGAAAAAATACACATGACACAAAGTATTGCCGAAATAAAAGAAAAGAAAATTCAATCAATTCACTGAAAGACACAGATGAAAAAAATTAATTTCTTTTCAATGTAAGTACTTTTAAAAAATCCTTTGAAGATGATACATTTAATTTGCTCGTAGACTGTGGATCTACTGCTCATATAATTACAGATAGAACAAAATTTGTTCGTTTCAATGAAAAATTTTCATGCATCACAACATACCATTGAACTTGCAGATGGTACCAGAACCACAGGTTTGGTACATGGAAAAGTGATGCAAATTTTTATTAAAAGATAATAAAGTCATTACTCATGAAACAACATTAAAAGATGCATTATATATTCCATCCTATAAACAAAATATTTTTTCGGTACAGTCAGCAACCCAAAATGGTTCTTCCTCCATTTTTATAAAAATAGCGCGAAACTCAAGACACCTAATGGATGTGTATGCAATATTAAAAAACAAGGAAAGTTATATTTCCTAAATAACATAAAAACTATACAAACTCATACTTTAAAAGAATGGCATAGTATTCTTGGACATTGTAACAAAGAAGATGTTTTAAAATTAGAACAAGCTGTAAACAGCATGAAAATAAGTCATGAAAATAAATTTAATTGCAAAACTTGTACTCAAGGGAAAATGTGTCAATACAGAAATAGAAAAGCCGATAAAAAGGCAAATAAAATACTTGATTTGATTCATTGTGATTTGGCAGGTCCTATTGAATCAATTTCAATAAATGATTCAAGATATGCAATAACTTTTGTTGATGACTACTCTGGATTAATAGTGGTTTATTTTCTTAAAAATAAATCAGAAGCAGCAGATGCAACAGAAAGATTTTTAGCTGATATGTCTCCCTATGGACGTATTAGAAGATTAAGAACAGACAAAGCTCTTGAATTTACTTGTACAAAATTTAAAAATATTCTTGTAAAAAATAAAATAAAACAAGAATTCTCAGCTCCTTATTCACCACACCAAAATGGCACAGCTGAAAGATCTTTTTGAACACTCTTTGAAATGGCAAGATGTTTATTGATAGAATCTAAATTACCAAAAAACTTGTGGAATTATGCACTTAAACATCAGCTTATATAAGGAATAGATGCTTCAATAGAAGAACTGGAAAAAAACTCCTATGAAATGTTTACATCTCAAAAACTTGATATAAGCAATATGCATACATTTGGTAGTACATGCTTTGCCTATATCCAAAATAAAACAAAATTGGATCCAAGGAGTCAACAATGATTTTTTGTTGGATATGATCCAAGTCCAGCTTATCTTATTTACTTTCCAGACAGAAAAGAAATTAAAAGAATAAGATGTGTATCTTTTTATAAAACTCAACAATCTGATGAATAAGAAAACAGTTATTTTGACTACCCCAGGAATAAAAACACTGAATCACAAAATGATAATGATGAAGAACTGGAAAATAAAAACCCTGAATCACAGTAAAACTTTCTAAATGAAAAATTAATAAACCCAAATATTTGGATGATTATATATTAGACAACTCAGACAAAACAAACTGTTCTATTGATTATTGTTATAGAGTAAGTAACATTCCACAAAACTATGAAGAAGCCATCATATCTACTGAAAAATTAAAATGGGAAAAAGCAATGAATAATGAAGTAAATGCTCTTAAAGAAAATGGAACTTATGAACTTACCCCTGTACCTCAAAACAAGAAAGTTATTGGAGGTAGATGGGTATATGCTGTAAAATTAGGACCAAACAATGAAGAACAATTTAAGGCTTGATATGTAGCCAAAGGATTTTCACAGGTAGAAAATGTTGATTATCAGGAAACTTTTGCACCGACAAAGATTTTTGCACTGATAATCTATTTGTGGCCGCCCATGCCTTTGCTATTCGTGTGGAGGAGATATTACCACCTAGGTATGTGAATTGTTCTACTGGCTTAAGAGGCTTGCCGTCGAGTGTGGAGATGTCTCCTTTATTTTTGAAATTCATGAACTCTGTTTTACCGGAGTTCACATAGAGGCCTATATTCTTTGCTGCCTCCTCCAAGCTATAATGGGGAAAAAGCAATGAATGATGAAGTAAATGCTCTTAAAGAAAATGGGTCTCATGAATTTACCCCTGTACCTCAAAACAATAAAAATTAGTGGAGGTAGATGGGTATATGCTGTAAAATTAGGACGAAACAATGAAGAACAATTTAAGGCTTGATATGTAGCCAAAGGATTTTCACAGGTAAAAAATTTGAGACTTTTTCAACAAAAACTTGGTTGCAAATTTTAAAAGAAAAAAGTCTTTGCATGGACTAAAACAAAGTGGATTCCTTTATGTCTATAATTGTCACACATATAGCTTCTTACTGCTATGACTGGCATATATCTCTGCTGTCTATAGAAAGGGAACAACCAGTATCGATGAGTGATAGACTGCAACCACCGGTAGTGCACGATTCCTGCTTATTCCAGAGAAGATATTAGTAATGGTGTATCTCTTCTCCCATTTTCCTGAACAGTTTTATTATCATAAGGCTTACATTAACAGAAACAGTGAATGGCTATATGTGGTCATTATTCTTGTCCCCTGCTACACCCTTGGCTTGGGCAATCTTTTGCCATGTGGTTAAGGCCACTGCATCTGAAACAAATTATATTCTCCATCATGATGGATTTAGCTTCATCATTTCATATTGGCTGGGTCACCACTGCCACCATAATATACTTCATCTTCTCATCTCTTAGAAACTGGGATGGCTCAGTTAAGATTTACTAATTTTCTTCTTCCAATTTCACACTGTGATCTACTGGAACTGCAAAATCTACCAGTTGACAATTTCTCTCTTTTTTTCTTTCTTTTTTCTTTTTTGTTAATTAATACTAGTTCTGTTCTTTTGGCAGGGATAAGGCGACCCGCCTTTATCTTAAAGTACCAGAGAATTTTATACATCTCATTCTTTTTCTGTTAGCTGATGGTATTTCACTCGAGTCTGATTGACAACAAGTCTTCTCATGTCTCCAGGACTCTTTTGAGTATTCTAGCAGATTGCAGCAATGCAGTATTTTGGATGGTCTCAATTCTCCCTCTGATTTCCAGATTCTCCAGTCTTTTTCCCAAGCTTTTTGCGAACCGTCCCAAGTGTCCCAACTACTATTGGAATCACTTTTACTCTCATATTCAACTTTTTTTTCAATTCTCTAGCAAGGTGTGGATATCAGTCTATCTTTTTTTCTTTCATATATAAAATTATACTGTGCATTCTACATGAATAAAGAATAAGATATTACAGTAAAAAACAATCAGCTAATTTCAAACTTAACTGAAATAGTATTGTTCTTTAAGAATTATATGTATTTTCAGAAATACCAAAAGAAAGTATAATAACCAAGTTTAAAGTGTTTATTTAAAATATTTGTCTATGTACAATGCACCAGAAAATTCATATAGAGTTAAAACTAAGAATATCATCAAACACAAGAAGGTTATTTTTTATCCAGAGTGAATTTGCATATGCCCCACCAAACTTTGCTTACTTGAAAATGAAGAGCCACATACTTCACAAGAATGTGGCTTCTCTCCTGTATGTGTGCGAATATGCCTTGTCAAATGCTGTTTTTGTGAAAAGGAGGAGCCACACAGTTCACAGGAATATGGTCTCTCTCCAGTGTGTATTCTCATATGAATTATTAAACGTGATTTTTCTGGAAAGGAAGAGTGACACACTTCACAAGTATATGGCTTGTCTCCTGTGTGACTTTGAATATGCCTCACCAAATGATTTTTTTGTGAAAAGGAAGAGCCACACTCTTCACAAGCATATGGCCTTTCTCCTGTGTGTATTCTTATATGCTTTTCCAACTTTGATTTATGTGAAAAGGAAGAGCTACATACTTCACAAAAATGTGGTTTCTCTCCAGTGTGGTTTTGCATATGGACCCTCAAATTTGACGCTTGTGAAAAGGTAAAGCCGCAAAATTCACAGATATATGGCCTTTCCCCTGTGTGTCTTCGCATATGCACCACCAAACTCGATCTTTTTATAAAGGAAGAGCCACACACTTCACAAGAATGTTGCTTTGCAACGCTGTGTATACGCATATGCTTCATCAAATTTGGTCTTCCTATAAATGACGAGCTACACACCTCACAAGAATATGGCTTCCCTTCAGCATGTATTTGCATATGAATCACTAAACTTGATTTTCGTGAAAAGGATGAGTCACACACTTCACAAGAATATGGCTTCTCTCCTGTATGTATCCGCGTATGCATCACCAAAGTTGATTTTTGAGAAAAGGCAGATCCACATACTTCACAGATATATGGCTTCTCTCCTGTGTGTGTTCGCATATGCATTACCAAAATTGATCTTTTTATAAAGGAAGAACCACACACTTCACAAGAGTGTGGCTTTGCTCCTCTGTGTGTCCGCATATGCTTCTTAAAAATTGGTCTTTCTATGAAGGACAAGCCACACACTTCACAAGAATATGGCTTTTTTCCTGTGTGTATTTGCATATGACTCACCAAACCTGATTTTCGTAAAAAGGAAGAGTCACACACTTCACAAGAATGTGGCTTCTCTCGTGTATGTGTCCTCATATGCATCACCAAAGCTGATTTTTGAGAAAAGGAAGAGTCACACACTTCACAAGAATATGGATTCTCTCCTGTGTGTGTTTGCATATTTTCACAAAATGGAGGTCAGCAAAGAAAGAATAAGGAATTTCACAAAAATAGGATTTCTCTTGCGTGTTTATCTGCATACACTCCCCCAATTTCTGTGAAAGAAAACAATTCCATACTTCACAATAATCTTTTTTTCTCCAGTAGTTGTTCAATTATGTTGCTTCAAATATGACATCTTTGAATATCCAGGTCACCAAGAGAATACTACACATAAATTCAGGAAATTATTTCATCAGGGTTAAAAATCTGTAATCAATAAAATAAGAGAAAACTTTTAAGTTAAAAGAAATAAAACTAATAAAGAAATGCAGTTTATGTAAAATCATATATTTCAATGAGTTCAGGTGTATTCAATATTATATTCACAAATTTAAAATACAAAAGATTTTCTTAGACTATATAAGGAAGAATTATCTATTCATTTCTCAGCAGATATTTTCGTGGTCAATATTGGTTCTCGTAATATTGGTGACATTCTAGCAGTTTAAATGTCAACGAAGAATGTATGCTTCTCACAGCACTTGTCATTCAGTTTACAAAATGTGATTTTTTTTCCGACTCTGAATTTAAAATAATATTAGATTACATAATATGCAAGTATGTAGAGAGACACATAAACATTAATTCATACAACCATATACGCATACACATAGAATGCATGTGCACATTCAAATATACACAGACGTAAGTGAA
>CM042177.1:51904161-52041661 GCA_023376005.1 Doryteuthis pealeii
TAATACAGTAAGATATTAATCAAGGATGTAAATAAATTTCTCTGCGATTTTGCACAAGAAAATAAATAATTTTCTGATTGATTTGATATCTCCGTCTTTAGTGAAATCATTATTTACACAATTTCTAAGATTATAATAAGGTTTTAGGATGGTATGATCATAATCCTACAAAAGGATACTAGATTTACTGAAATTGGACAATCCAAAGAGAAGTTATTGGCTTGAAGTTTTCTCTCCACCTCAATCCAGATTTTCTTTGTTTTCTTTTAGTTATAGAGTAGGCATACCCAATTTGTCGTCTGCTTTTCACTTTTAAAACGAATTAAAATTAATTAAATCGATTATTCGAGGTGAAATTTTTGTCTAAGATGAAAATTAGTTTATAATGAGCAGCGATAAAAACAAAATATTACACATATCATTTATTTTTAATACATTTAAAACTATTTTTCGGTGAATTTTGCTAAAATATGGCCGTAAACGCTGTTTAAAGATGGCGTAAAATCCGTGTTTACAAAATAAATTTAACCCTCCCGATTGAAAAAATTGAACCAAAAATCAGGGAATTATCCGATTTTAATGAAATTTTCAGTGTTGATTTATCAACGAATGACCCTTATAATGCATCAGTTATTTTATTGCAAAACTTTCTGATTCAATTAGGTATTTCTGCAATTGTAAATTAATATATGAAATTAACTTAAATATGAATCGCATGATGTTAAGTTTAAAAATCTGTGGGGATTTAAAAAAAACGAAAATAGAAATAAAATAAAATAAACAACAAACTCCTATGAGGCCTTCATCGGAAGAATGCTCCGTGTATGTCCGACAAAAAGGACTGACTCCCTACCCCCAAGAGGATAACTCGGCTATTTGAATTTAGGCTGAAACTAAGTGTAGTTGCTTCCTGACCAGGGGAATATCCCCTTGCCACGGTCGACTATGACCCAGTGAATAAAGCCTAAGTCATAAAGCCACCTTTTGCCTTTGTCTTTTTCGTTTCTCGTTCTTTGAATGCCTTCTTTTCAGCGCGCTACCAAAAAAGAGATGGGGTTAAAAGCAAACCCGAGGAACACGCACCAAAAATATTCAAATACCTACATTTAACCTTAAAACACACAAAACCACTTATACCCTATATAATAATAATAATAATAATAATAATAATAATAATAATAATAATAATAATATCTTTTCAGCTAGTATATTAGGTCTGAGACCTGTCAGCTGTTCCTTACAAATATTCATTTTAAATCCACTGAATATTTAATGTCATTCCACAGATTATCCAACCTTGCCTTGAAGGAGTTTAGAGATGGGGCATTCACTACTGATGAAGGTAGTTTATTCCATGTATTCACCACTCTGTAGCTAAAATAATTTTGTCTTGCGTTTGCTTTACAAGATTTTTTAAGGAGTTTTAATTTATGTCCCCTTGTATAGGTATTTTGAGCAATGTTTAGTAGGTCAGAGTTCGCTGAATAGAAACCATGCGTGTATTTGTAGGCTTCGATCGTATCCCCTCTCATACGTCGGAAAACCATACTTGGTAGGTCAATGTTCCTAAGTATTTCTTCATATGAAAGGGATTTTAAATTATTCACTAATTTAGTAGCTCTCCTCTGGACTCCCTCAATGAGTTTTGTGTCCTTGATGAGTCTTGGGCTCCAAACCACATTAGCAAACTCCAAATGAGGTCTCACCAATGCAGTGTACAAATTTTTCAGCATTTCCTCATCCATGTACTCATATGACCTCCGTATCAGCCCTAATATCTTATTTGCCCTATTCACTTGTATTCCTATGTGCTTGGAAAATTTTAGTTCAGGGTCCACATTCACACCAAGGTCCCTCTCTAACTCTGTATCCCTTAGTATTTCTCTTTCATTATAATTTACTTAAACCTCATTCGTCATATTTTTAGATTCTAAAAACATATTTATTTAATAACTGCTTTAACGTTTTCTAATATTTTTTTTTTTAGAAAAACTCTATTGAAAAAATTAGCCCCCCCCCCCGTTTTTTGTTCGAAATATCGATGTATATTTTTCTTTCATAAATAATAGACAATTAGATAATTATCGAAAAGAGTAAAAAAATAAAAATAAAAAATAAAAAAATCTCCAAAAATTATTTTTTTAGTTTTTATTTTCATTTTATTTTCGGCACTTATTTCTACCAGGATATTACCCTTTTCTTTTTTTTTTCTTATATTCACAACTTCGGTCTTCTTGTCAATTTATTTATACTGTAATTAGTTTCGAATTTATATAACCCAACCACCCCAAAATAAGGGAGGGGGTGAAAGTTAAGTGATCTGAAAAAACTCCAGAAAGTTTTGAAATAAAATAACTGATGAATTATATGATTAATTCATAGATAAATCAACACTGAAAATTTCATCAAAATCGGATAATTCCCAAATGTTTGGTAATTTTTTTTCAAACGGAGTGTTTTGGAAAATATGCATTTTTCGACAAATTGGGTAGACTTAGTATTATATATCACCCAAAAGGTCATGTGATCAGTTTAGACTATCTTGAATAAAACGAAAATAAATATTTTCCGAACTTTGTTTATAAAAAATCTCGTAAAAAACAATTAAAGATCGTACAGGGTTGTTACAACGAAAAACAGTTAATTCAAAGATCAAATTTTCCGATTGAGAAAAATTACATCGTTATCTTAAAATAAATAAACCTATCCGTTTTACATGCGAAAGGGTAATTTTCAGGCCGCAATTTAGACAGAAAAAAAAAATTATATATTATTACCCTCTTACGGTTATGCATCTACATACGGCTGGCTGAAACGGACATACTTATTTTTAGCCAAAATTTACTATTAAAATGAATAAAATCTTTAAAAATTTTAATATTAAAATTTACTATTAAAATGAATAAAAACTTGAAAAAATTTAATATTAAAATTTCATAGTGAAATTGACTTTAAAAAAATGTCTTCGGTTTTGGTATTAATTTTTTAAATCGAAAATGAAATGAAATTAAAATTTGAATATTTTTTTCTAAGAGAAAAACTAATAAAATAATCAATATATACTTACTTTTTATTCTAATAGGTCGAAAAGGTTGAAAAATAATTTTTTACAAAAAAGAAAAACAAACAATAGTTACTGAGAAGTGTCTCGTCTCTTTGTATAAAAACAAAACAAATATGTCAGTTTTGCTCTTCCGTATATTCTAAGAATCACACATTACTATTCAACAATAAAAATTACAAATTCTTTTAAAAATATTAATATAGCGTAGATCGGACCAATTTTTAGTTCACCTGAATTCTAAAATTCATGTATTTAAATATCCGTGAAAAATTCGATTTTTTCACGCAGAAAAAAACAAACATATTTAATCTATTTCATGCAGAAAAAAAAAACAAAAAACATTTAAGCACACAAAAGATTGAAAATCTCTTAAAAATTAATTTCTTAAAATTTTTTTTTTTTTACAATTTAATAGAATATAGTACATACCAATTAAAAAAGCAAAAAAAAGTTTTCAAATAATAATACATTTTTTTGCACTTCTTATTTCCGATTTCATTAATTTTTCCTTAAAACAAACCTACTGCGTTGTATTTTATACAATTTCTTTGATATAGTTATTCAGACTCTTATAGAAACAAAATAAAAAAGTTTTCTGACGTATCATTTTTTTATCTCATAAAATAAAATGGGGGGGGGGATAGACCCCGTAAAAAAATATTTTCCATAATATACTTTAGGAAAAAACTATTTCAGATATATTTACATCCAAAGGTAAACATTTATGGCAATTTTCGTGAAAATCAGACTATTAATTGATTTTTCATAGAATTAAAAAAAAAAACCCTCTTATCGTAACTAAATTAAAGTTTTGAAATAAAATAACTGATGAATTATAAAATTCATTCATTGATAAATCAATACTGAAATTTTCATTAAAATCGGATAATTACCTGATTTTTGGTAATTTTTTTGCAATCGCGAATGCTACATAAAAATTGTAAACAAGCCAATAAAACCACTTAAAAAGAACCAAAAATGGCGTTAGCGAACAAAATTGACCAAATCGTTTGAAATATATTAAAAATAAATTGCTAATCTAATGATTTTTTCTTTTTTAAATGATGGTCATTATGTTATTACTTATCGATTTAGACAAAGTTTGACCTTAAATAATAGATTTAATTATTTTTAATTCATTTTTAAAACTCGTAGCAGACGATGTTAATGCCAGTCGCTAGATAAAATCGATTATTTAGGTCAATTTTTTTCGTTTTAGTCGAAAAGTCGAAAAATTAATGAGCATCAGTAAAAAAAAAATCAAAATAATATTACATATGTAATTCATTTTTAATACACTAAAAAATCCAATACATTAAATTTTGCTAAAAAAATGGCTAAGTGAAGTTTTCTGATGAACTCAAAAATGCTTTTATAACTGATGGATTATAGAATTAAGTCATTGATAAATAAACACTGAAAACTTCATTAAAATCGGATAATTCACAGATGTTTGGTAATTTTTTAAAACTAGGGTGTGGTTGTAAATTTATTTTGTAAAATACGTCTATGACGTCAAAATTTGCCGATCCTATCATAACCAAGCTTATAACATTATATAACGAACTGTTTGTTCCCTCCGAATGCGCGTGTAACTAAGAAAAAATACTACTTTAAAAAGTACTTACAATTATAAAAAAATTCCGTTCTTTCACTGGATAGCTGTTTCTTTATTCTCTTCTTCGTCACCAATTTAATATCTTTCATGAGAATTACGAGGGATTTGGGTTTTCATAGTCTGTAGTCTGCTTATTTATACAACAACAATTTGGTTTCTTTGTTCATTGTTTTCACGGCCGGTGTCTCGACTGCTTGTTTCCTGCTGACTAATGTACCTACATGGGGTCCGTGGTCAACACATTACTTTTCGTCATTTTCAATAAGGAATGTCACAGTAATAACTAAAGCAGAGACTAAATAATATAACTGGTTATATTATACTGTCATTTGAAATTAGTTTAACTAGTACTTTTGATAAACGTATAACTTTTGAACTATTGATAAAAAAAACACAGGTATATTTTCTAATCAAAACTTCATATTACTAATGCCAAAATCACCTCCAAATTAACCCATAAATATTTCATTTTATCAAGTTCATTTCCTTCTCAAATTAGATTTTGGGGTCAAATCTTTTCAGTTCATTATTTATTAGGGTTGCTCAGTTTCACGCACCTGCTAAAAAGGTAGATCACAGGAAATTCTTCTAAAACTCATCTAAAATAAACTATCCGATTTTAATAAAACTTTCGGTATGAAGTAATAAAAGACGAACTTTTATTGCAAATAAATGTTTACTAAATTGAAAAGGCTAATTATTTTTTTCGTTACTTTTTGTTTCGCGCGTAAAAATTTCTAGGTAAGGTTTTTTTTTTTTTTTTTTTTTTTTTTGTTTTTTGTATGAAAATGAATTTGACATTTTTGGGAAGATAATTCAGTGACGGAACATATGAAAAAAAAAAAAAAAGAAGATAAATCGATACTTGTGCAGTTTTGGTTGTGGGACGTCTTAACATTTGAAATTTAAGTCTCTTAAATACGAAAAATATTTATCCTTTTTTTTTCTAAATCCTTAGCTTATTTTCTAAGGAATTTTATATCAAAATTTTCAGTTGTCTACTTTTTAATTTTTTAAGGGATTTTTTAAATTTATAAAATGTAAAATAAATACTCCTGCCCATTGTATACCAAAATCATATTTATTCAATTAAAGAAAATATTGTATTAAAAATATGTAGCTAAAAATAATGAGAAAACATAGTACGGTTTTTATAAGAAAAAATATTGAAAATAATGTTTGACTTAAAAATTGACGTCGTTTTTTACTATAGGAGGTTAATAGGTACTACCAATTTTCCCCTCTGAAATTTACCCCCTCCAACACACCTTTTTTAACACAATGAAACTTACATAAAGGTTATTATTATCTTTAAATATTTTGTCCATTCGAAGAAGAAACATTAAACAAACTCATGATGATTTTAAAAATTTCTGCTTATGGAAATAATGAAAATTATGAATGTTTACATTTTTGCACCGTTAAATCAATTGAAATTTAACGTAGCCAAAAGCAAGTTATGACTACCGGCTTTTTAAAAGATTCTATGAAAAATCAATTAATGGTCTGATTTTCATGAAAATTTCCATAATTACTTACCTTTTCATGAAAATATGTCTGAAATAGTTGTTTCCTAAAATAGATTAGGGGAAATATTTTTACGAGGTCTACCTATTTTATCTTATGAAATATGAACGACAAAAAACAATTTTTAGTTGGTTTCTATAAAGATAAGAGTCTGAATAATTATATCAGAAGATTTTTATAAGTGCCAATGAGAGAGCTTTTTAGTAAAAGAGCCATGAATACAAAATTCTTCTAAAAAATATCAATAAAGTAATTGATCCTGTTTAAAAAAAAGATGGACTGTTTTACTTATTTTTCAAGATAACGGGGAGTAATTATTCCCCAATCGGATAATTTGATCTTTGAATTAACTGTTGTTCTTTGTGTTGTTCACTTCTTTTTTTGCGAGATCTTGTTTTTAAAGTTAAAAAGATGTTACGTTTCCTCCTTCAATATGGTATAAACTGATCACGTGACCTATTTTGGTGGTACCTAGAGGTTAAAAGGGACATGATATTCTATTCACATTTGAACAGTTGCTCCGGGGAATAATTTCAAATTAATCTTGAACTCTAACTACACAATTTAATATTCTATACATCTCATAACTTAATCTGCATCTATATTTATCAGAAATGTGTCGAAAAAAAAAAGACTTATCCTTAACTATTTGCTCGTAAATTCCTACCATAAAATAAACTGAACCCTCATTTTATGTCCGTGTTTTTGCAATAAATGTTTTATTTTTCTTGCACCCGTTATTTTACAACACTAAATATATTTCCTTTCTTTATTTTGATATTCACTTCAATGTGTATATTCTAAAAGATTTTGTTTTGTGAGAATGGTTAGTTTTAAAGTGGTTAGGTTTAAACACAGACATAAAATGAGGGTTCAGTTTATTTTATGGTAGGAATTTACGAGGAAATAGTTAAGAATTACCAAAAAGTCTCGCTTTTTATAATATTTCTGAGAGAATTCAATTGTAAATAATTTTTAACATTCTAATTTTGATTTTCCCAGCTGTTGTTTTTTTTTTCAATGATAATAAGAGTTATATACTAAGGCATTAACGAAATGCAAAAGTAGTAATTTGTTTTTGTTTCAGACTAAAATTTATTACATATGGGTCATTCCATGTCAAAACACCAGCAAAAGCACCCACCGACACCGAATTACTTGAAATTTGTCACAAATGTTCCCCTTCATGAGTTAGGAAAGTGTGCCAAATTATTTTGTGTTAAACTTTACCGTTCCGATTTTAGAGGGGGTGTTATAATTTTCCTATTTTGCCTCAAAATTAAGGCTGTGCAGTGTCGCAGAATCTCATTTTTTTTTAATTTAAAAAAATACTTCCTATTGAAATTTTATATTACTATCTACGGTCTACACCGGGACTTATGCCCCTAGGAACTGTCACTGACACAGCAGCAGCCATCATCATCACCGTCACGTGGTGATCTCTATAAATAGCCATGACAATAGTAATTCTTCCTCTTTCTAGTTGTAACCCTTCTGATCACTGCTGAGTTCGGCCCTCCACGTGTCCCTCTCTTTTTGGTTGATATCCTTCTGACTGCTACTACAGGTAAGAGCTTTGCTCTATCTCTCCCTACGAACTTGGCTTACTGATAGAAAAACCCACGACTGACTTCTACCATTCCCGGCTTCTCGAGAGAGATTGCTGTCTTTTTGACCCATGAAGGCTGATAGCAAATTACCTTTTATCACCAGGATAACAATTAAGGGAGCCGCTGAGATAATTGCAACATCGGACAGGCTTCACACTTTGTTACCAATGCAGTCAATAGGCTGCTAGCAGAAATAAACTTTGCAACCTAAACAACCCTAAACTACCTTAAACAAACCCACAACAATTAATTACGGCTTACCCAGAACGGTGCTGTAACCAAAATCTAATGACTCGGTTAAGACCTTGTAGAGCGGAGAACTAAATAATAACATTACGGCTGATACCTAACGAGGAGGTGCCGCTAGCTTCTAAAAGAAGTTATTAAACCTCGGGAAGCTTGTCTGAACTAAACCAGATTATGTGCATATATGTAATTAAAACTGTTGCATTTCATTTCGTTGTACTCTCGTTCCTTGACGTCATAACCCGCCTTTTCTCTTCTGCTTACCCACCTTCGTTAACCACCTTAATTTTTATATTCCATACATTCAATATTTCTAAGATTTTGTATGTAGGGCAAATAAGAATTGTAGAATCCAAATATTCAATTATTCTAACCCTATACCTAATTGAAAAAATTATTTTGCTCACCCAAATGCATGTCCAAAATCAATAACTTTTCACCTATGTAGCTTACGGTCAGTCTATTAAAAATGTGTCCTCTTCAATTTTCATAATATTTTTTTCCTAACATCTACTTTGCCTGCCTAAGTTCATCAAAGAATTTTGTGAGGTGTTCAAGTCTACTTTAGAAGATATAAACCTGCCAAGTTCAGAGTTTTTTTCCTATGTACATGCTGAAAATTGTTCAGCTTCTCTTTCTCTTTTCTCTTCTTCTTCTTCTTCTTCTTCTTCTTTCTAGACACTCTATTACTGAAGAACAAAAATGCAATTCTGCCATTCAGGCAAAAATGGGTCGCTTTTATAGCCAAACAAAAGTTGCAATGCACTATGGGTAGTCACCCATAATGCCTTGTAACCTCTACAAAAAGTCCACTCTGTCACCTCCAACTTCTTGACACTTCTTACTCAGAGTGGTACAGCGGCGCACCGCCCCAACCATATTCCTTCTTTTGTCATGGCTCATTTTGCAGGCCAGACACCGAGGACGCTTTGAGGTCAGGTAAGTTCGACTCGTCACTACACATGTAGGATTTCAGTAAAAGATTATAATTAAAGACAATCATCCTAATGCTCCATGAACTCTCAAATGTTGATCTTGTGCTCAGTGACTTCTTCAACTATTCAATAATATTGTTTTTATTAATTAAATATATATATATATTTTTTGCTGATATTGCTTTTTGTACGGATAGTCTTTAATAACTAGTAAACGTTGCCTCAGTTTTATCATAATCAACAGTGCATAGAATATTTGTAGATACCACTAAACATGAAGTTAAAATAAATTATTTCTGTTTGTGTGTGTGTGTTTTTTTAATTCAATTTTTATATTTTTTACTATTTTTCAATTATTTTCATGAAACAAAAACATCTGATTTTTTCATTCAGAAGAAAGTGATAATAAAAATGAATATACAATAATCTTTAAAATATTAGTTTAGACTACACTGTGCAATAAATTGTGTTGTCTATATAGACTATCTTGGACTCATGAAGGGGAAGATTTGCACCAAATTTCAAGTAAATCAGTGTCGGTGGGTGTAATGCCCTGGTGAATTGACATGGAATGACCCATATATAGAAAATGACGTTGCTCTAATTATTCGCGTCAAGATGTTATAATTATGTCAACAAAGATTAAGAAACTATCGTAAATTTATTTAAAATACAAATACTTACGTTATATGTAACAGAATTTTTTTTTCTTTTTTTAACACATAAACTTGGAATTGATCTTTATATCAAACGTAAAAGAAAACATTAAAAAGATAATTTTCTATTTTTTTTATTGATGTTTTAAAATATTTTTAACAATTTACGCACGTATGAAAAGTCAGTAAATTGAGCATCCCTATTATTCATGAATATAAATCTTGCGGATTATCGACCAAATCTTCTTCATAAAAAAAGGGATGGGTGTCAGAAAACTATAGAGATATTCTTGAGAGTTGGAGAATTAATGTGCTTCTTGTTGGGAGAAAAATGTCTATAAGTATTATTGTTTGCTGATGAAGTAGGACAGAGAAATTACAAATATCCCCTGCGAAACAGATGGTATACTATCCTATGCAAATCATGCACTAACACCACTAACACCGCTTCTTCAAACAAGCAGTTATTCTAGGGGATGTTACATAAACAATAATTCAGTAGATCCGATTTTGGGCACGACATTCTATATAAAGTCGGCTTTGAAAAGCCGACAGCACAGAGAGATCCAGGCATCAAGTCGAACGCATCAACGGGGCCGACACCAGCAAACGAAATCTACATCACAGGCGGCCGATTCACCTACCTCACCTACCTCTACCCAAATCTGACCTCACAGGCAGTCAACAAACGAACATTTCCACGTCGTTCAGCGATACCAAAAATATGCCAACTATCATACACGATACAACCAGCTATCGACTTCAGAATAACCAAAACACAAAATTCTGCCTACAACAACAACAATAAATACGCCGACTGATACAAGGAACACAACGGCTAAAGACGACCAAAAAACGCAAGACTCTGCTCACCTAATCAACAACTAACCACTACCACTGGTTCTTCTGCCCACCTCTCCACCTATACTACAACTGACTCGGCCATCCTGACATTTTTTACTGACTATTAGTCATTTTCTACTATCACCAAAATCAGACTTTCTCTCTTAAATTCAATTTCTGCTTTTCACCGTTCTCATGTTATTTTTCAATACAATTTTGAAACTCAAAATCCGTGTCTGTTCTTTTCTTCGTCACCATACACATGCATACTAACCCTGTTTATTACAGGGAGATAACTCTTATCTTAACAAAGACCAGGTTTTAATTGTCAAAGTCAGATTGAACTTTCAGAGTGCCACAAAAGATAAGCACGAATGTCGACATTGCTTTTTCTTGAAGGAACGAAAAACAAAACAAAAAGAAAATTCCTCACCTGAATTCTAAAGAGTAGCAGCCAAAGTGGAAATTCTTTTGTGGCCATTAATTTGGATTTTCTGTAGAAATAAGATAATATTTCTCTGAACTTTTGAGAAGAGGCTTGATAATTAGTATTATTTGGATTATTTGGACAATTGTCCTCATCTTTATTGTTATCAGTACAACGTGAAGAGATATTGAAAAAACTTGTTCCTCTCATTTTTAGCACCTATTGTTACATAATGATTATGACAATAGTGTAGAAATCATATTAGTGCAGCTGATGGCCTTGAGAGTGAATGACAGCGTTTGACCTCACTCTGACCTTGCGTTCTGGGTATGATCGTGAGAAACGGAAAGCAATAGAAAGCCCCCTTCCGGTTTAAGGGGTAAGCAACTCAGTTAGAGTTAGAACTTAGAAGCGAAGCTAGCAAGATGTGAGTCTCACTGCGCAGATGTCTGGTCTGGGGGTCTACGAATAAAGTAACATCATCCTAAATCGAAGTCTTGTGTTTATTACTAAAAACTACCAATGACACAGGGCTTCTGATAAGGAATGATCCCCAACAGAAACCAGACCCGAAGTCCCCAAGAAACACCATGACAAGACCAGACCAAGATAGATGATAGAAGAAAAAGCCGGCCAGAGAACAATAGACGACAGAGTAAGAAGCAAGAGAAGTATATAACTATAAGACGTCATTTAGGAACATTTAAATATGAAGGAAATGACTGAATTTTGTTTCCAGCGATAAAATTGACAATAAATGAAATATCTTGTCTGTTGTTTACATAATCAATAAACATGAAGAATGAAATTTCAGTAAAAGATTTGCCAACAGTAGAAAAATCTTGTCAGTCAAATATAACATATTACAGTAAAAGACTGCAAAAGTATTTGTTACAAATACTAAATGAATTTATAATATCCAATTTTAAATTTTTTTGTTTAAACATTTTATTTTCCATGTATAATACATCAATGAATTCAACAAGAACAACAAAAAAAAAGAAAAAAAAAAAAGAAGAATTTCGTCCAGTGTGAATTTGCACATTCGACTGGGGGTCCGGCGAGCTTCGGCCGCTGGACCGGGTTGTTTATAATAATAGCATCGATCCCAGGGGGTCATCCCCCCAGGCAACACCTGCCCCCTTGATTTAAAGGGGCAGGGCTGGGTTTATTGCCCAGTGCCTGAGGCGCCCCCTTGAGGGGAATGCCGACGGGATCGACGCAATTTTTGCACCTGCCATTCCATGAGCTTCGGCTTGTGGGTGGTCCCACGTTAATAGGGACTTTGTGCCTGACCCGTACAAGTGGGGTACGCGGTAAATACAACAAATTTGACTTAGATGGAAAGGAACAGCCACACATCTCCCATTAAAATGGCTTCTGTCATTTAAAAAAAAAAGCAGATTTGGAGGGGTTGCCATGTTCCTTCTCTTGTTTAACTCTAAGAACAATTTAAAAAAATCTAACAGACATAGAGACGTCACTGGTTTCCTTGATCGATTACATATAAGCTTACATATAAGCCAGTTCATGCATGACAAAAAATGAAAAAAAACTTTTATTTGAAATATAGAATCTTTATTTTTCTATTGTTGAATACAGAAGAAACAACTGCAGTTGATTATTAAAAAAAATATTTTCCTACAGTTGATTCATCATCATATTGGGCAAAGGTGTTGTAATATTCATACATATCTATACTTACATCCAAGAAAAAGAAAAAATAATACAGAAAATTAAATTGATACATTTTTCTATGTAGTCTAATACGTCATCCAATACAGAGCTTGGTAACAGGGTTTAACCACAAGATCAAACACCTATGGAGGTGGCAACTGACAGTTGATAACTTTGAGACAGCATGGGAAATAGGAAAACAAAAAATTTGAGTTGATATTCATCCAACTCTTCCACACAAACAGGATGCTAAATAAGGTCAAATTTTAAATGAAGTTTAACAGGTTTGAATTCAGAGTTTTTCTTGTGTATTTTCATATGCTTTCCTAAATTTGATTTTTCTGAAACACTTTATAAGAATATTGAGTGTTCACATATGCCTCATCAAACTTGATTTCCCTGAAAATGAAGCACCACACACTTCAAAAGAATGTGGCTAGTCTCCAGTGTGTATTTGCATATGCCTCACCAAATTTGATCTGTCTAAAAAGCAAGAGCCACACACTTCACAAGAATATGACTTCACCACTGTGTGTTTTCATATGCCTCACCAAATGTGATTTTCGTGTAAAGGAGGAGCCACACACTTCACAAGAATATGGCTTTTCTCCTGTGTGTGTTTCAATATGCCTCACTAAATTTGATTTTTCTGAAAAGCAAGACCCACATACTTCACATAAATGGGGTTTCTCACCAGTGTGTTTATGCATATGACCAAGCAAATTTGATTTCTCTGAAAATGAAGAGCCACAGAATTCACAAGAATGTGACTTCTCTCCTGTGTGTGTTTTCATATGCCTCACCAAATGTGATTTTCGTGAAAATGAGGAGTCACACACTTCACAAGAATATGGCTTATCTCCTGTGTGTGTTTCCATATGCCTCACCAAATTTGATTTATGTGAAAAGGAAGAGCAACACACTTCACAAGAATATGGCTTCTCTCCTGTGTGCGTTCGTATATGCTTCACCAAATGTTCTTTCTGTGAAAATGATGCACCACACACTTCACAAGAATGTGGCTTCTCTCCTGTGTGTATTCGCATATGATTCATCAAACTTGATTTCCATAAAAATGAGGAGCCACACTCTTCACAAGAATATGGCTTCTCTCCTGTGTGTGTTTTCATATGCATCAACAAATGTGATTTTCGTGAAAATGAGGAGTCACACACTTCACAAGAATGAGGCTTCTCCCCAGTGTGTGTTTTCATATGCATCACCAAACTTGACTTTTGTGAAAAGGAAAAGCCACACACTTCACAAGAATGTGGCTTCTCTCCAGTGTGCGTTCGTATATGCTTCACCAAATGTTCTTTCTGTGGAAATGATAAGCTACACACTTCACAAGGATATGGCTTCTCTCCAGTGTGTGTTTTCATATGCCCCAGCAAATGAGATTTTCGTGAAAAGCAAGAGCCACACACTTCACAAGAATATGGCTTCTCTCCCGTATGTGTTTTCATATGTGTCACCAAATGTGATTTTTGTGAAAAAGAGGAGCCACACATTTCACAAGGATATGGCTTCTCTCCTGTGTGTGTTTTCATATGCACCACCAAATGTGATTTTCGTGAAAAGAAAGAGCCACATACTTCACAAGAATATGGCTTCTCTCCCGTGTGTATTTTCATATGCGTCATCAAATGTGATTTTTGTGAAAAAGAGGAGCCACACACTTCACAAGAATATGGTTTCTCTCCTGTGTGTGTTTTCATATGTGTAACCAAATGTGCTTTTTGTGAAAAAGAGGAGCCACATACTTCACAAGAATATGGCTTCTCTCCAGTGTGTGTTTTCATATGACTCATTAAAATTGATTTCCATGAAAATGAGAAGCCACACACTTCACAAAAATGTGGCTTCTCTCCTGTGTATGTTTTCATTTGCCTCACCAAATGTGATTTTTGAGATAATGAGGAACCACACAATTCATATGAATATGGTTTATCTTCTTTGTGCATTTGCATAATTTAAAAAAATGGATGTCAGAAAAGAAAGGATTAAAGATTTCACAAAAATATCATTTCTCTACCGTGTTTACATATGCTCCACCAATCCGATTTCCATGAGAAAAAACTACTCTGTACTTCATAAGAATATGATTTTCTCCAATATGTGTTCACTTATGTTGCTTCAAATGTGACTTTTTTGAAATACCAGATCCCCAAGAAAATGCTGTACCCAAATACCAGGAATTATGTCATTGGAGTTAAAAATCTGTAATCAATAAAACAAGAGAAAACCATAAGTAAAGAGAATAAAAGTAATACAAATGTAGTTTATATTTCAATATATTTAGATATATTCAATATCATTTTCATGAATGTAAAATAACAAATATTTTTTTTAGATTGTACAGGATTTTATAATAAAACATTAACCTATCTTATAATATATTAAAATTTGAAGGCAATACAATGTGTATAAAAAATAAAAACAAAAGGTATTTTTTTTGTCTTATCGATTTCAAAGAAACTTTATCATCAGAGACGAAAATCAGAAATGGACGTGCTTAAGTTTTTTTTTTGCGTGGTGATACTTTCTTTTTTTTTCCTTCTTTTTTTCCCTGTTCTTCTTTTTCTCCTTTCTCCTCCCTTCTCTAATTTTCTATTTTATTTTTTATTTATTTATTTATTCTTATTTTCAATTGTAAAAAAAATAAATAAATAAATAAATAAAAATAAAATGTATTAACTCAACTACATGGACCAGCAAATAAGTGAATAAAAGATTATCTTTAATTATATATTATCAGGATTGGAGGAAGATTTAAGAAAAATATGTATAATGAGTATAATTTTATTTTATTATTTTTCATTTTCTATTTAGATTTTAAATAGATTAAGTATTGTATATAATTATATATTAAAATATTATATAATATTTAAATATTAGGATTGATGCAAACTTTGAGAAAAATTATGTATTATGAGTATTTTCTTTCTAAATCTCAAATAAATTCAATATTATAAATTAAATATTCAAATTATAAAAAGCATAGTGTTTTTTTGTTTTGATTTTTTTTTTTTGTTTTTTATTGTTTTTGTTTTTTTTGTTTTAATTGTTTTGATCCTTTTATGTTAATAGTTCTATGTTTAATGAGTATTTTCTTTAAAAAATAAAAACTTCTTTTTTCAATTTTTTTATTTTTATATATATATTAGTAGATATCTATTATAGATGTATTACATAATTCAAATGCGTTATTTCAAGTGTCCACCTTGGATTTATTTCTTGAGGAATAAAGTAAAAATATGCAAATAGTTGATTGTTGATAGGTTTAAATTTGTGATAGGGAAAATTACATATGTATAGAATATGGATAATAAATAAACTATAAGCTATATTAACCTATTTATTGATTACCAGATATAGGGAAAGGTTACTTAGGGGAAACATTTTTAATGAACAACTCTAATGATTTAATTTTTAGAATGTGTCATGAATTTAGCCTTGAATAAAAAGGAAAAAATATTTCAGGAAACTTAATGCTACCAATATTTGTGTGCCAATAGAAAGAAGAGATATTGATGAGTATAAAAATTATAAAGTTAAAAGAAATAAAGGCTTGGTTATTTGCAGGTTGCTCCTCAATAAGGATCCAAAGGAATTAAACAATTTTTGATTCCTGCAGGGAAGCCAACAGTCTCATTATGTTGAATTAACACTAGTTAATGGTAAGATAGTCAAGACCAGCAAACTTGGCCAAATTGTGTTACATTTTTTCAATATCTCCTTTTGTTTAGGGAATTTTTTCTGTTCCACAAATACAAACAAAATATTTTACAAATATTCTGTAGTCTAAAGTGTAATAAAGTCTCTTAGTGGCCATTCTTTATTTTGTAATAACTATTCAATTCTAAAATAATCATCTACATATTTATGAGACTGAAATATTTCAAGGTGGATATCAATGTTAATTTCAATTGCTCTGGAATGGGGAAGATAAAAAAATGTTCATCTATGGAACCAAAAATATTTGTGAAATGAAATTTACATATAAAAAAAAATAGACCGTCTAGTAAGTAAGGGCCAAAGTGGAGTTTAGCAAGTCATGGACTGCTCAGCCACCAGGATTCCATCCTTAAGAATAATGGGTCGCCACCAGAGCCAACAGGTGACCCCATTGGGGCAGTCTTACCCCTTTGTAGAGGTGCAGTTAGTATATTCTAAATCCCAAGCTACCAAGGCTACGAGACAGATGAATGGCAATCAGGGACAATTGACTTGACCGTTGGACTGGGGGTCGGGTCTTCCGCCGTCCACCATAGTTGATCACAAGAACAACATAGATAACAGAGTTAGGAGTTGTCCGTTAGATAGAATGGAATAGGTTGGTTGGTTGGTTGGTTGGTTGGTTTATACGACATGTCAACCCTTATTGGGTTATTTTATGCCGAATACATTTTGTTTTATTCATTCTTCATGGGTACTCAATCTTTTTTAAACACATTTTTTAAAAACTCATTTTTTCTATTTAACATATAGATATATATTAGAATATTAGAGATAATAATAATATATTAAAAATATTAGAGAAATGAAATTTACATATAAAAGAAAACTGTTATAATCTGCAATTGAAAAACACATTGAATATTAAATAATATTTTCAGTACATAAATCACTGACTTTAGAGGTTTCATTTTAAATTACTTTGGTTTTTCTATTTTGTTAATATTCCTTTTCAACATTTATAATGAGAAATGTCACATTGTTACAATAATCACCAAAGAAAAGACTAATATTACTGCTATGTTTTTTCTCATGGATTCTAATGTCTTGAATTTACTGATGGTGAAAAAAGTGCTCAATTCGGAGTTTTAGGTGACTTTTGAGGCCTGATAATCCCCCTGAGAGTGGGCAAAAATGGCAATTTTTGTGTACAAATAAAGTGCAAAACTAATATGATTTTCTGATAGAGTTTGATGAGGAGTATCACATAGTAAAATATGGTTGAGTTCTGTTGAGAATTGGGGGAGATATGGGGCTTCAAAGGTGCCCTCAAAATGCCATTTTTCAGCCATTATATTATAAGTCTATATGTTCATCTACACTTTAGGAACCAAAAATATTGTTGAAATGAAATTTACATATAAAAGAAAACTGTAATTTTTGCAATTGAAAAACAAACATTGAATATTAATTATATTTTTAGTACATAAATCACTGACTTTAGAGGTTTTTTTTAATTACTTTGATTTTTCCATTTTGTGAATAATCCTTTTCTATATTTATAATGAGAAATGTCACATTTTCACAATACTCACCAGAGAAAAGACTAATATTACTGCTATATCAAACTCCTGTTCTATGGGACTGGAACATTTTGGGTGGTTATCAACTTAAATTTACAAAGTAAGCTATGGATTGGAGAAGATCAGATATATTATTCATCAACACTTTATAGAACAAAAAAATCTGATGAAGATTTTTAATGAAAAGATAATACTACATTGGATTAGTGGAGACATCATGAGTGTGAATCTGACAGTGATAATGATGATGAGGATTCTGATGAAGATTTTTAAGGAAATGATAATACCACATTGGATTAGTGGAGACATCATGAGTGTGAATCTGACAGTGATAATGATGATGAGGATTCTGTGAAGATTTTTAAACAAATGATAATACCACATTGGATTAGTGGAGAACATCATGAGTGTGAATCTGACAGTGATAATGATGACGAGGATTCTGATGAAGATTTTTAAGGAAATGATAATACCACAATTGGATTAGTGGAGACATCATGAGTGTGAATCTGACAGTGATAATGATGATGAGGATTCTAATGAAGATTTTTAAGCAAATGATAATACCACATTGGATTAGTGGAGACATCATGAGTGTGAATCTGACAGTGATAATGATGATGAGGATCTGATGAAGATTTTTAAGCAAATGATAATACTACATTGGATTAGTGGAGACATCATGAGTGTGAATTGACAGTGATAATGATGATGAGGATTCTGATGAAGATTTTTAAGGAAATGATAATCCACATTGGATTAGTGGAGACATCATGAGTGTGAATCTGACAGTGATAATGATGATGAGGATTCTGATGAAGATTTTTAAGCAAATGATAATACTACATTGGATTAGTGGAGACACCATGAGTGTGAATCTGACAGTGATAATGATGATGAGGATTCTGATGAAGATTTTTAAGGAATGATAATACACATTGGATTAGTGGAGACATCATGAGTGTGAATCTGACAGTGATAATGATGATGAGGATTCTGATGAAGATTTTTAAGCAAATGATAATCCACATTGGATTAGTGGAGACATCATGAGTGTGAATCTGACAGTGATAATGATGATGAGGATTCTGATGAAGATTTTTAAGCAAATGAATACTACATTGGATTAGTGGAGACATCATGAGTGTGAATCTGACAGTGATAATGATGATGAGGATTATGATGAAGATTTTTAAGCCAATGATAATACCACATTGGATTAGTGGAGACATCATGAGTGTGAATCTGACAGTGATAATGATGATGAGGATTCTGATGAAGATTTTTAAGCAAATGATAATACCACATTGGATTAGTGGAGACATCATGAGTGTGAATCTGACAGTGTTAATGATGATGAGGATTCTGATGAAGATTTTTAAGCAAATGATAATACGACATTGGATTAGTGGAGACATCATGAGTGTGAATCTGACAGTGATAATGATGATGAGGATTCTAATGAAGATTTTTAAGCAAATGATAATACCACATTGGATTAGTGGAGACATCATGAGTGTGAATCTGACAGTGTTAATGATGATGAGGATTCTGATGAGAGATTTTTAAGCAAATGATAATACCACATTGGATTAGTGGAGACATCATGAGTGTGAATCTGACAGTGATAATGATGATGAGGGTTCTGATGAAGATTTTTAAGCAAATGATAATACACATTGGATTAGTGGAGACATCATGAGTGTGAATCTGACAGTGATAATGATGATGAGGATTTTGATGAAGATTTTTAAGCAAATGATAATACCACATTGGATTAGTGGAGACATCATGAGTGTGAATCTGACAGTGATAATGATGATGAGGATTCTGATGAAGATTTTTAAGCAAATGATAATACTACATTGGATTAGTGGAGACATCATGAGTGTGAATCTGACAGTGATAATGATGATGAGGATTCTAATGAAGATTTTTAAGCAAATGATAATACCACATTGGATTAGTGGAGACATCATGAGTGTGAATCTGACAGTGATAATGATGATGAGGATTCTGATGAAGATTTTTAAGCAAATGATAATACTACATTGGATTAGTGGAGACATCATGAGTGTGAATCTGACAGTGATAATGATGATGAGGATTCTGATGAAGATTTTTAAGGAAATGATAATACCACATTGGATTAGTGGAGACATCATGAGTGTGAATCTGACAGTGATAATGATGATGATTCTGATGAAGATTTTTAAGCAAATGATAATACCACATTGGATTAGTGGAGACATCATGAGTGTGAATCTGACAGTGATAATGATGATGAGGATTCTGATGAAGATTTTTAAGCAAATGATAATAACCACATTGGATTAGTGGAGACATCATGAGTGTGAATCTGACAGTGATAATGATGATGAGGATTATGATGAAGATTTTTAAGCAAATGATAATACCACATTGGATTAGTGGAGACATTATGAGTGTGAATCTGACAGTGGTAATGATGGTGAGGGTTCTGATGAAGATTTTTAATGAAACGATAACTATGGTGGAACAAAGGAGGGTCAGGGAGGTGTAGCTGCCCTAGTGCACAAAATTTTATTAACCCAAAAACCATTTGTCACAATATTCCTGACCTATGAATGCATAGAATTTGAAAGTGAGTGGGTAGATTAAGCTTTGAAAAATTTGAATAAGTAATTATTGGCCAACAGCAAGGTGAAGCTGGACCAAACTCTTCCATCCACCTTGATCACAAAGTTGGAACCCACTGATCATTAGGTAAGTATCAGTATATTTTTCAATTGAAATTTAATTGAAATCAGTTAGATTTTATATTTTTAGTTTTTCATAAATTGATATAATTGTAATCTATTTAACATATCAAATATAAGTCACCTATGGAATAGATGGTTTTATTACTATGAAATTTATTATGGAAAAGAAACTGTTTACGATCTTGTTACTTTTTTATTTAATCCAGGAATCTAACTCCATATATTTTATTATTTAAACATGCATTTGAATAATAAGAACCAAATGCAAGAGTTACATTTATGCATACGATGGATAATAAAATATTGGATAAAACATCATAAATTTCAAGAATTCACTGTTTTAATTCTAAATAAAAGACATTCGACAAAATTTGTTAGCACTGAAATGGCCATTTATCAATTTAAAAATTTTTCCTTCTNAACGAGAATGATAGAATAATAAACAAAGTATATTTTTGTCTTATGATTTCAAGAACTTTATTCATCAGAAGACGAAAATCAGAAAATGGACGTGCTTAAGTTTATGTTTTTTTGGCATGGCTGATACTCTTCTTAATTCACTTCGTTTTTTTTTCCCTGTTCTATGATCTTTTCTCTGTTCTCTCTTCTTATTCTATTACTTATTCTGTAATCTATTGTATTTATTTATTTTATTTTCAACTGGTAAAAAAAATATAAATAGATATAATAGTAAAGAATAAAATGTATCGTAAAACTCTAACTGAAGCATGGACAAGGACTAAAATAAGTGAAATAGAAAGATTCTCTTTAATTAGTATATTTATTCTAGTGATTGAGGGGAAAGATTATAAGAAACAATAGTAGTGATAAAAATGACCGTATAGATTTTAGATTTTTTATTTTTCATATTTGCTATTTAGATTCTTAATGACATAAGATATATGTATGTTAGGATTAATGATTAAAATAATGTATCATTATATATTAAAATATGTGAGATAGAATGCAAAACTTATGAGAAATTATGTAATTCTGAGTATCTTTTTTCTAAATTATATCAAATAATTCAATAATTATAAACTTAACATATTCAATTTAAGAAAAGCCATAGTGTTCTATTTTGTTTTGATTTTTTTGTTTGTTTTTTATTGTTTTGAATTTGATATTTTGTGTTTTAATTAGTTTTGATCTTTTATGTTAATAAGTTCTATTTTATTGAAGTATTTTTTTAAAAAATAAAACTTTTTTTTTCAATTTGTTTTATTTTTATATATAATAGTTAGTAGATATATATTATTTAGAAGTAAGAAATACCATAATTCAAGATGCGTTATTTCAAGTGGCACCTTTGGAGTTTATTTACTTGAGAATATCCAAGTAAATACTATGCAAGATAGTTGATGTTGATAAAGGTTTTATAATTTGTGATAGGAAATTACATATATATGTATAGAATATATGATAATAAAAACTATAAGCTAATATTAACCTATTTATTGATTAGGCAGATATAAGGGAACAGGTTACTTAGGGGAAAGCATTTTTAATGGATACATCTCTAATGATTGTAATTTTACTTGAATGTGTTCATGATTTAGCCCTTGAATAATATGGAAAAATATTTCAGTGGAAACATTAATGCTACAATATTGTGTGTGCCAATGAAAGTAAGAGATATGATGGTATAAGAAAATATTAAAGTTTAAAAGAAATCAAAGGACTTGTAATATGTGGTGCAGGTTGCTTTCCTCAATAGGTCATCTAAAGGATAAACAATTTTTAGAATTCTTGGAGTAGAGAGCTAAACAGTCTGTCATATGTTGAATTAACGCATACTAAAGTTTTTATTGGATTAAAAGTATAGTCAAGACAGCAAACTTGGCCAATATTGTGTAACACTTTTTTCAATATTCACTTTTGTTTAGGGGAATTTTATTACTGTTCCACAAATACAAAACCACCAAATAATTTTTACAACATATTACTGTATCTAAAGTGTAATAATAGTCTTCTTAGTGTTCTATTCTTTATTTTGTAATAACTATCAATTCTAAAACTATATCATCTACCATATTTATTGAGACTGAAATATTTCAAGGTGGATTGTCAATGTTATTGATATTCATTGCAATCTGGAATGGGGGAAGATAAAAAATGTTCATTCTATGGACCCAAATATTTGTGAAATGAATTTACTATAAAAAAAATAGTCGGAGGGGGCGTCTTAGTAGAAGTGTTAAGCGGCAAAGGTGTGAGTTTAGCAAGTTCTGGACTGCTCCAGCACATGATCCATCTTAGAATAACAGGTGACCCCAATTGGGGGCATGTCTTACCTCTTTGTAGAGTGTTGCAGTTAGTGTTTCTCTAAATCCCAAGCTACAATGGCTAGAGATGCGAGTGAAGTGTGCAATCAGGGACATTGATTGCACCGTTGGACTGGGGGTCGGAGTCTTCGCCGTCCACCATAGTTGATGCACGAAAGAACACATAGATAACAGAGTAGGAGTTGGTCCGGTATGAGACATGAATGGAGATAGGTTGGTTGGTTGGTTGTGTTATAATAGCGACATGTCAACCCTTATTGCGGTATTTATGCCGAATACGATTTTGATTTTTATCATTCTTTCATTGGGTATGTCATTATCTTTTTTAAACACATTTTTTAAAAAACTCATTTTTCTATTTAACCAATACGATATATATTGACTATGAGATAATAATAATATATTAAAAATATATTTTCAGTCACATAAATCATGACTTAGAGGTATCATTTTAATTAACTTTTTGATTTTTCCATTTTTGTGATAAATCTTTTCATATTTATATGAGAAATGTACATTTTCACAATAATCCAGCAGCACGAAAAGCTAATATTTGCTATATACACTCCTGTTTTCTATGGACTGGAACATTTTGGGGTGGTTATAACTAAATTTCACAAGTAAGCTATTGATTGGAGAAGACAGATATATTATTCATCAACACTCCTTATAGAACAAAAAAATCTGATGAAGATTTTTTGATGAAACGATAATACTACATTGGATTAGTGGAGACATCATGAGGTGTGAATCTGATAGTGATCTGAGGATTCGATGAAGTAAGATGAATAATACCAATTGATTAGTGGATGACATTTGAGTGTGAATCTGACAGTGATAATGATGATGAGGATTCTGATGAAGATTTTTAAGGAAATGATAATACACATTGGATAGTGAGACATTAATGAGTGTGAATCTGACAGTGATAATGATGATGAGGGTTCTGATGAAGATTTTTAAGCAAATGATAATACCACATTGGATTAGTGGAGACATCATGAGTGTGAATCTGACAGTGATAATGATGATGAGGGTTCTGATGAAGATTTTTAAGCAAATGATAATACCACATTGGATTAGTGGAGACATTATGAGTGTGAATCTGACAGTGATAATGATGATGAGGGTTCTGATGAAGATTTTTAAGCAAATGATAATACCACATTGGATTAGTGGAACATCATGAGTGTGAATCTGACAGTGATAATGATGATGAGGTTCTGATGAAGATTTTAAGCAAATGATAATACCACATTGGATTAGTGGAGACATCATGAGTGTGAATCTGACAGTGATAATGATGATGAGGATTCTGATGAAGATTTTTAAGCAAATGATAATACCACATTGGATTAGTGGAGACACATATGAGTGTGAATCTGACAGTGATAATGATGATGAGGATTCTGATGAAGATTTTTAAGCAAATGATAATACCACATTGGATTAGTGGAGACATCATGAGTGTGAATCTGACAGTGATAATGATGATGAGGATTCTGATGAAGATTTTTAAGCAAATGATAATACCACATTGGATTAGTGGAGACATCATGAGTGTGAATCTGACAGTGATAATGATGATGAGGATTCTGATGAAGATTTTTAAGAAATGATAATACCACATTGGATTAGTGGAGACATCATGAGTGTGAATCTGACAGTGATAATGATGATGAGGATTCTGATGAAGATTTTAAGCAAATGATAATACCACATTGGATTAGTGGAGACATCATGAGTGTGAATCTGACAGTGATAATGATGATGAGGATTCTGATGAAGATTTTTAAGCAAATGATAATACCACATTGGATTAGTGGAGACATCATGAGTGTGAATCTGACAGTGATAATGATGATGAGGATTCTGATGAAGATTTTTAAGCAAATGATAATACCACATTGGATTAGTGGAGACATCATGAGTGTGAATCTGACAGTGATAATGATGATGAGGGTTCTGATGAAGATTTTTAAGCAAATGATAATACCACATTGGATTAGTGGAGACATTATGAGTGTGAATCTGACAGTGATAATGATGATGAGGGTTCTGATGAAGATTTTAAGCAAATGATAATACCACATTGGATTAGTGGAGACATCATGAGTGTGAATCTGACAGTGATAATGATGATGAGGTTCTGATGAAGATTTTTAAGCAAATGATAATACCACATTGGATTAGTGGAGACATCATGAGTGTGAATCTGACAGTGATAATGATGATGAGGGTTCTGATGAAGATTTTTAAGCAAATGATAATACCACATTGGATTAGTGGAGACATCATGAGTGTGAATCTGACAGTGATAATGATGATGAGGGTTCTGATGAAGATTTTAAAAAATGATAATACCACATTGGATTAGTGGAGACATCATGAGTGTGAATCTGACAGTGATAATGATGATGAGGGTTCTGATGAAGATTTTAAGCAAATGATAATACCACATTGGATTAGTGGAGACATCATGAGTGTGAATCTGACAGTGATAATGATGATGAGGATTCTGATGAAGATTTTTAAGCAAATGATAATACCACATTGGATTAGTGGAGACATCATGAGTGTGAATCTGACAGTGATAATGATGATGAGGATTCTGATGAAGATTTTTAAGCAAATGATAATACCACATTGGATTAGTGGAGACATCATGAGTGTGAATCTGACAGTGATAATGATGATGAGGATTCTGATGAAGATTTTTAAGCAAATGATAATACCACATTGGATTAGTGGAGACATCATGAGTGTGAATCTGACAGTGATAATGATGATGAGGATTCTGATGAAGATTTTTAAGCAAATGATAATACCACATTGGATTAGTGGAGACATCATGAGTGTGAATCTGACAGTGATAATGATGATGAGGATTCTGATGAAGATTTTTAAGCAAATGATAATACCACATTGGATTAGTGGAGACATCATGAGTGTGAATCTGACAGTGATAATGATGATGAGGATTCTGATGAAGATTTTAAGCAAATGATAATACCACATTGGATTAGTGGAGACATCATGAGTGTGAATCTGACAGTGATAATGATGATGAGGATTCTGATGAAGATTTTTAAGCAAATGATAATACCACATTGGATTAGTGGAGACATCATGAGTGTGAATCTGACAGTGATAATGATGATGAGGGTTCTGATGAAGATTTTTAAGCAAATGATAATACCACATTGGATTAGTGGAGACATCATGAGTGTGAATCTGACAGTGATAATGATGATGAGGGTTCTGATGAAGATTTTTAAGCAAATGATAATACCACATTGGATTAGTGGAGACATTATGAGTGTGAATCTGACAGTGATAATGATGATGAGGGTTCTGATGAAGATTTTTAAGCAAATGATAATACCACATTGGATTAGTGGAGACATCATGAGTGTGAATCTGACAGTGATAATGATGATGAGGGTTCTGATGAAGATTTTAAGCAAATGATAATACCACATTGGATTAGTGGAGACATCATGAGTGTGAATCTGACAGTGATAATGATGATGAGGATTCTGATGAAGATTTTTAAGCAAATGATAATACCACATTGGATTAGTGGAGACATCATGAGTGTGAATCTGACAGTGATAATGATGATGAGGATTCTGATGAAGATTTTAAGCAAATGATAATACCACATTGGATTAGTGGAGACATCATGAGTGTGAATCTGACAGTGATAATGATGATGAGGATTCTGATGAAGATTTTTAAACAAATATAATACCACATTGGATTAGTGGAGACATCATGAGTGTGAATCTGACAGTGATAATGATGATGAGGATTCTGATGAAGATTTTTAAGCAAATGATAATACCACATAGGATTAGTGGAGACATCATGAGTGTGAATCTGACAGTGATAATGATGATGAGGATTCTGATGAAGATTTTTAAGCAAATGATAATACCACATTGGATTAGTGGAGACATCATGAGTGTGAATCTGACAGTGATAATGATGATGAGGATTCTGTTGAAGATTTTTAAGCAAATGATAATACTACATTGGATTAGTGGAGACATCATGAGTGTGAATCTGACAGTGGTAATGATGGTGAGGGTTCTGATGAAGATTTTTAATGAAACGATACCTATAGTATATCATTAGCAGTGGTGGAACAAAGGAGGGTCAGGGAGGTGTAGCTGCCCTAGCGCACAAAATTTTATTAACCCAAAAACCATTTGTCACAATATTCCTGACCTATGAATGCATAGAATTTGAAAGTGAGTGGGTAGATTAAGCTTTGAAAAATTTGAATAAGTAATTATTGGCCACAGCAAGGTGGAAGCTGGACCAAACTCTTCCATCCACCTTGATCACAAAGTTGGCACCCCACTGATCATTAGGTAAGTATCAGTATATTTTTCAATTGAAATTTAATTGAAATCAGATAGATTTTATATTTTTAGTTTTTCATAAATTGATATAATTGTAATCTATTTAACATATCAAATATAAGTCACCTATGGAATAGATGTTTTTATCACTATGAAATTTATTATGGAAAAGAAACTGTTTACGATCTTGTTACTTTTTGTTTCATCCAGGAATCTAACTCCATATATTTTATCTATTTAAACATGCATTTGAATAATAAGAACCAAATGCAAGAGTTACATTTATGCATACGATGGATAATAAAATATTGGATAAAAACATTATAAATTTCAAGAATTCACTGTTTTAATTTTAAATAAAAGACATTTGACAAAATTTGTTGGCACTGAAATGGCCATTTATCAATTTAAAAATTTTTCCTTCTTGTCTAATTTCTCTACTTTTAACTATTGACTAAGTTGTTTGAGATGTACATAAAATCTGTTGAAAAAAATGAATTAATAATAAAATAATAATAACATACATCAAAATTTTAACAAATTTATCGCAATTTTAATAAATCTCATTCAAGATATTTCAGGGGAAATAAGCGAGCCAAAAAGGAATATCATGGGTACTTAACACCATACTCTTTAATTAATGTTTTTTTGTTTATCAAAAATATAAAAAAATCATTTTTTTAAAAATATGGTCTGATATTTTTAAACAACATTTTTTGAATTGTGAAAAACTGAGTTTTTTTTTTTATTGAGAAAATAATATATGCCAGCTTTCACCTTTACATAATTAAAAAGGAATTTTTAAAAAAGTAGTTTGAAATCTTAAAATAGTAAAATTAATAAAAATCCTTCAAAATTTTTTTTTTCTTTTCAAAATTTAATTTTTTTTAACATTTCAAAATTTGGAGTATATTTTAATGAAATAAATAAATTATATATATATATATATATATATATATATATATATATATATATTGTTTTAAATTTTATTTTTCAAGTTAAGGTCGATTTGTTAAAAAATTTATAAGAGGGACATTAAATAACTGATTTAAATTAAGGGATCTATCTTAACAAGAATTTAAATTATTTATTAAAATGTAGACTATATATTTTTAGAAATATTTTGGGTATACCAACAAAAATTTTTAAAATCTATTAATAATGGAGATTCGCTTCCGGTTTTTGTCTAACAAGAACTACGTCACTATTTACGTCACACTACCTAAAATTGTCATAACATAGAATAAATACACTCAAAATCTGAGCATGCAATGTTAGGCAGTCCTCGTTGGTTTTTTAAACAAGTTTTAATAAATACATACCTGGTATTATCTATCTATATATAGTTTGTTTTATTTTAATATATATTTAAAGTTATCAGAACTAAGTTTCCATTTCAATTTTTTCAATTTTTTACTCCTTCAATAAATTTGTTGATTTTACTTTACTTATGATACAAACTCTCTAATATTAAATTTTCAACTCCTATCCCCTCAGGTAATATTTATTTTACGTCGCCCAGAGGCCGTTTTTTTTTATTTTGCTAGTACTTCTAATAATATTTTTCACACAAAAACTATTTTTTAAATAATTATTTCTAAACAAATAAATAGTGAAAATTTCATTAAAATTGAACAATTACCTCATTTTAGGAAGATTTTTTTTTTAATTATATTTTTTGATGAAAATTTATGTTTTCTTTAATTTCATTTTTTTTTCAAACGATGGAAAGATTTTTTTTTCTTATTAAATAACTTTTAGAAACATTTTTTAGCTTTTCCAAACATGTATACATTATTCACGCAAAATCGATTAGACGATCCTAGTTTAAAATGTATCAGAAATATTATTTTACTTTCTTTTCATTCTTTTAAAAAAAAATTTTTTTTACTGACGCTCATTATGTATCTACTTTTCATATTAAACAAAAAATGGTAATGAAGGACTATTTGCTCGTAAATTACTACCATAAAATAAACTGAACCCCCATTTTATGTCCATGTTTTTGCAACAAATGTTTTATTTTTCATGCACACGTTATGTTACAATACTAAATATATTTCCTTTATTTTTAGTTTAATATTCACTTCAATGTGTATATTCTAAAAGCTTTTATTCTGTAAGAATGCTAAGTTTTAAAGTGGGAGTTTTTTACACTTCAATTTTTTACTCGTAAATTCCTACGATAAAATGCCCAAGCCTAATTTTATGGCAGGAATTTACGAGTAAAAAGTTGAATATTACTTTTTGTTGTTGTTATTTCTTTTCTTTTTGGCTTTGCTATTCTAAAATAAAAACGTCAGATTTTAATCATCGTCGACGAAAAAACAAAATTACGGTCATAAAAGGAGGATCCAATTTATGCCTAAATTGTAAAACGAGCCCCCACTTTAAAACTAAACATTCTCACAAAATAAAAACTTTTAGAATATGCACATTGAAATGAATATTAAAATAAATAAAGAACATATATTTTGTATTGTAAAATAAGGGGTGCAAGAAAAATAAAACATTTAATACCGTGTTTTTACAAGGACATAAAATGGGGGTTCAGTTTATTTTATGGTAGGAATAAACGAGCAAATAGTCCTTGATTACCCAAAAAATTGACCTTTAAAAAACGAACTGAAATGAATTCAATCGTTTATTTAATTAAAAAGAACACACAAATTGGTGGTATCTATCGTTTTTAAGCGAAAATTTGCGCTTGAATTGTTAGTCCCTACATTAGTTGTAGTGTGAATGAGTTTACTGCTGGTAAATTTTAATTCTTGGTACCACATGACCCAAGACTACAATAAAATACCAAGGAAGTTTAATTTCCTTCCAAGCTTATAACTTAATATGACGATCTGTTTGTTCAGGCACATAACAAAATAAGTGGTATAAGAAAAAGATAATAAGGCTTCAAAAATTACTTACATTGAGAAGAAAATTCGTATTTTTCACTGGATATCAGTTTCTGTCTTTTATTAGTGGCCAATTTAAAATCTTTAATCAAAACTGCAAACGATTTGAGTTTTAAGAGTCTCCATTTGATGCACATAATAATAAAAATGAGCGAGTCAATTTTGTTCATTCTGTTTTCACTACCGGTGTCCCTGACTGCCTGTCCCCTCTTGACTGATGTACCTCGAAATTGACCAAAACAAATAGTTTTAAATCTTTTAAAAATAAATTGCATATGTAATGATATTTTTCTTTTTTTTTTTTTAATGATGGTCAGTATGTTACTACTTATCGATTTAAACAAAGTTTGACTTTAAATAATAGATTTAATTATGTTTAATTCGTTTTTAAAACTCTTAGCAGCCGACAAAAATGGGTAACCCTAGATTAAATCATATAACTGGCTATATTAATATAACTAACACTTTTGATCGACAAATAGCATAACAATGTTAAACAAATTGTTTATTGAAATTTAGTTTCAGAATACATTGTTAACATAAGGTATGTTCAAAATTGTTAATGTGAGGTAATACTTTTTTAAAAAATTTCCTAACGCTAAACAATTACCAAAAATCAGGGAATTGTCAGGTTTTAATGAAATTTTCTGCCCTTTATTCATTAATGACTTAATTCTATAAATAAAAAATAAAAAACTTACTACTTCAAAAATGACGTACATTGAAAAGAAAATTCTGTTCTTTCACTGGATATCAGTTTCTGTCTTCTATTCGTGGCCAATTTAATATCTTTAATCAAAACTGCAAACGATTTGCGTTTTAAGAGTCTTCATTTGATGCATATCATAACAAAAATGAACAAATGAATTTCGTTCCTTTGTTCGTTCTATTTTCACTACCGGTGTCTCGACTGTCTGTCCCCTCCTGACTGATGTACCTACAAGGGTCCGAAAATACCACATTCTTTTTTTTTTTTTTTAATCATTTCCAGTAAGGAATGTCACAATAATCGCCCCCAACCCCGTATAAATGGATTTTTCTTTTATAAAATAATAGCCAATTAGATAATTATCGAAATGAATTTAAAAAAATCATGTTTTTAGTTTTTATTTTATTTTCCGATTTTCGGTACTTATTTACTACCAGAGCAGATTCCTTTTCTTTTTTCTTCTTTTCACATCTTCGATCTTTTGTCTTTTTATTTCGGCATGAAACAAGTATCAAAATACTACGTCAAAAATTACATACAGTTAGAAGAAAATTCTGTTCTTTCACAGGATATCAATTTCCGTCTTTTCTTCGTTACCAATACAATATATTTAATAAGAATTATGAAGGATTTTGATCGTCTTCATTCGATGCATAACACTACAACGTTGAGCGCCAATTTCGTTTCTTTGTTCGTTCTGTTTTAACAGACGGTGTCCTAATTGACTTGTCCCCTGCTGACTGATGTACCTACATAGGATCTGAAGTTGGTGGAGTGGCCTATTGTCAGTATCCGTTGGACATCGAGGGAGTCTATCCCCTTTTCGCTAGTGCTAGATCAGGGAGATTGTTTTCACTGAGCTGGAGTGCCAGACCTACCATTAGCTCCCCACTTTACCACACAGATCAGATCACTCAGTCTGTGGTTCTCATATGCTGATGTGGTGGGGACCAGTATCGAGATTGTTTTTGCTGGGCTGGAGTGCCAGACCTACCATTAGCTCCCCACTTTACCACACATCAGATCACTCAGTCTGTGGTTCTCATATGCTGATGTGTGGGACCAGTATTGAGATTGTTTTGCTGAGCTGGAGTGCCAGACCTACCATTAGCTCCCCACTTTAGCACACAGATCAGATCACTCAGTCTGTGGTTCTCATATGCTGATGTGGTGGGGACCAGTATCGAGATTGTTTTTGCTGAGCTGGAGTGCCAGACCTACCATTAGCTCCCCACTTTACCACACAGATCAGATCACTCAGTCTGTGGTTCTCATATGCTGATGTGGTGGGGACCAGTATCGAGATTGTTTTTGCTGAGCTGGAGTGCCAGACCTACCATTAGCTCCCCACTTTACCACACAGATCAGATCACTCAGTCTGTGGTTCTCATATGCTGATGTGGTGGGGACCAGTATCGAGATTGTTTTTGCTGAGCTGGAGTGCCAGACCTACCATTAGCTCCCCACTTTACCATACAGATCAGATCACTCAGTCTGTGGTTCTCATATGCTGATGTGGTGGGGACCAGTATCGAGATTGTTTTTGCTGAGCTGGAGTGCCAGACCTACCATTAGCTCCCCACTTTACCACACAGATCACATCACCCAGTCTGTGGTTCTCATATGCTGATGTGGTGGGGACCAGTATCGAGCTCAGAACCTTGTGATTCCAACAGAGGTAAACTGGCCCCTCAATATATATATATATAAATTTGAAGATGAAATATCATCATAGTATAGAAATAGAAACCATATATAAATATATATAAATATATTTATATGTATGAAAAAATATATATATATATATATATATATGTATGAAAAAAAAAAATATATATGTATGAAAAACAAAAAATATATATATGTATGAAAAAAAAAAAATATACATATGTATGAAAAAAAAAAAAAAAAAAATATATATATATATATATATATATGAATTAATACAATTGTTCTTTAATCTTCCGACTGTTATCATCTTGCAACCACCTCTGGTTAAAAATGAGACCGTCCAAATTGTCCAGGAGGAAATGCAAAAATGTAAATCCTGATTATCTAGTGTCACTTATCAACTGAATTCTTATTTCTTATGAGTGTTGTCACCTTAGCAAAATAATGGACAATTCTGTTCTTATTATGAAAAGAGAAAGCAAAGCAAAAGGATATGCCACACAGTAAAATATAATAAGAATGAAAAAGATTAGGGGAAGGAAGGATGTGGAAATGATAACGATATCTTGTTTCATTGGAATTGAATGCAAAGATGAAAAGAAGGATAAATGTGTGTGTGTGTGTGAGAGAGAGAGAGAGAGAGAGAGAGAGAGAGAGAGAGAGAGAGAGAGAGAGATGATTACACTTTTTGCATAAACTATTTGCAATAGCTTTTAGATTATACATATCAAATATTATAAGTATTAAATTATTATACAGTTGTATATCCACAGGTCCTGCTAGTATATATATATATATATATATATATATATATATATATATATAGAGAGAGAGAGAGAGAGAGAGAGAGAGAGAGGGAGAGAGATAGATATGATTTCCAGTAAAATCTGAAAAATGCTAATAAATTGATTTGGGAAATATACATATGATTAGACAAAGTTCAAAATCTAAAAAAATATTGAATATTTATGAAGTTAATTTTACAAAATTCTACATGCCAATTTCAGCCATTCAACTTAAAATTTGATTTTATATAACCCAACACAACAACACTAAAGAAATTTAAAGATGTAATTGTTGAATTATTTATGATATAAGGCATGGGGCAAATGTTTACTCCTAGATATAGACTCGTTGACTACCACGTGACCTGTGGTAGATTTCTATTGTCCAATCACGGGCACTGCTGCTGCTGCTTCTGCTGTATTAATAGAGCCACAAATCTGAGTTATTTCATTGACATTTGGATTCTCTCGGACGAAGGACTTACAAGGAATACATTAACACTGGATTCGTATTGGCTTGCTTGCTTATTCATTACATCTGGAACGAAGTATGGCTTAACAGTAATGTCATCATATTCAATTTCACTTGAAGTTCACTTTTTTAATTAAATTTACTTAATCATTAGAATATGGAGTTGGTACTTCTTCATTTTTATGATTGATATTATAATGAGATTTAAGATTATAGCTACATATATACAAATTACATAGAGGACACAAAATTATTTTGTTGGTATATGGATTTTCTTATTACCTTGATAAGAATAAATTTGTATGGATAAAAGTATTGACTTTGGGATGAATAATATTTCTTATAACCTTTGTGAGATTTTTGTTGCAGAGAAATTGTACATCCATCTCCTCAACAAAATCTATATATTTGTTCTCTTGGAATATTTATTTCACCACAATGTCAGAATAAATTTGTATGGATAAAAGTATCTGGATTGACTTTGGGATGGGTAATATTTCATATTACCTTTATGAGATGTTTGTTTTAGAGAAATTGTACACTCATCTCCTCCACAAAATCTACATAATTGTTCTCTTGGAATATTAATTTCACCACAATGTGAAATGCAATATGAAGCCACATTGGAGAATAAAGCATTTTCCTCTTGCAAACTTTACATTATACTTTTTCTATTTGATAAAGATAGACTGCTCATGTGTATATTCCAGATTATTTTTTAAGAATGCAATATCAAGATAGTTTGCATAATACAGGAATGGAATCATCTTAAGGAGTATGTACATCATTGGAGAAAAAAGTGTTTTCCTCTTGCCGACTTGACATGGTAATTTGATCTAACATCTTCACAAATTGAAGAAATATATGATTCCCAATAAAATCTTCATACACACACATCTATACACATATACATATATCTGCACACATGTACACAAGTTATATGAACTGGTCTATTTTCAGAGGCTTGCTATTCATTGATACGACTTCTTTTCATGTAGAGACCAATACATCTTGTTGCCTATTCCAATGCAGCAGTCTCCAAAAAATCATAACTTATAATGCACATTGTATCTAGCTCTGTAGAGCCCGTTGAAGGTCTGTATACATTTGTCTAAAATGTATTTAATGCTTCCTGATTTCCTAAAGAAAGTTTAACCAATAAATAGTGTCTTGGAATATCATTATTTGTGATACTTATAAGGATATAACTCTTGTACCAATTCATCTTGTTGACTATTCCAGGCAATGCAGCAGTCTACAATCATTTGATCAAGAGGACATAACTCTTGCACTGGAATGTAGGAGTGAGTAATGCATTTTGTCATAGATATGTGCACTAAACACCTGATAGAAGGAAACTCTTTATTTATCTAAAATGTATTCAATACTTTTCTGATTTCCTAAAGAAAGTTTAACCAATAAATGGTGTCTTGGAATATCATTATTTGTGATACTTATAAGGATATAACTCTTGTACCAATTCATCTTGTTGACTATTCCAGGCAATGCAGCAGTCTACAATCATTTGATCAAGAGGACATAACTCTTGCACTGGAATGTAGGAGTGAGTAATGCATTTTGTCATAGATATGTGCACTAAACACTTGATAGAAGGAAACTCTTTATTTATCTAAAATGTATTCAATACTTTTCTGATTTCCTAAAGAAAGTTTAACCAATAAATGGTGTCTTGGAATATCATTATTTGTGATACTTATAAGGATATAACTCTTGTACCAATTCATCTTGTTGACTATTCCAGGCAATGCAGCAGTCTACAATCATTTGGTCAAGAGGACATAACTCTTGCACTGGAATGTAGGAGTGAGTAATGCATTTTGTCATAGATATGTGCACTAAACACTTGATAGAAGGAAACTCTTTATTTATCTAAAATGTATTCAATACTTTTCTGATTTCCTAAAGAAAGTTTAACCAATAAATGGTGTCTTGGAATATCATTATTTGTGATACTTATAAGGATATAACTCTTGTACCAATTCATCTTGTTGACTATTCCAGGCAATGCAGCAGTCTACAATCATTTGGTCAAGAGGACATAACTCTTGCACTGGAATGTAGGAGTGAGTAATGCATTTTGTCATAGATATGTGCACTAAACACTTGATAGAAGGAAACTCCTTATTTATCTAAAATGTATTCAATACTTTTCTGATTTCCTAAAGAAAGTTTAACCAATAAATGGTGTCTTGGAATATCATTAATTGTGATACTTATAAGGATATAACTCTTGTACCAATTCATCTTGTTGACTATTCCAGGCAATGCTGCAGTCTACAATCATTTGGTCAAGAGGACATAACTCTTGCACTGGAATGTAGGAGTGAGTAATGCATTTTGTCATAGATATGTGCACTAAACACTTGATAGAAGGAAACTCCTTATTTATCTAAAATGTATTCAATACTTTTCTGATTTCCTAAAGAAAGTTTAACCAATAAATGGTGTCTTGGAATATCATTATTTGTGATACTTATAAGGATATAACTCTTGTACCAATTCATCTTGTTGACTATTCCAGGCAATGCCGCAGTCTACAATCATTTGGTCAAGTGGACATAACTCTTGCACTGGAATGTAGGAGTGAGTAATGCATTTTGTCATAGATATGTGCACTAAACACTTGATAGAAGGAAACTCCTTATTTATCTAAAATGTATTCAATACTTTTCTGATTTCTTAAAGAAAGTTTAACCAATAAATAGTGTCTTGGAATATCATTATTTGTGATACTTATAAGGATATAACTCTTGTACCAATTCATCTTGTTGTCAATTCCAGGCAATGCAGCAGTCTACAATCATTTGGTCAAGAGGACATAACTCTTGCACTGGAATGTAGGAGTGAGTAATGCATTTTGTCATAGTTTCCTAAAGAAAGTTTAACCAATAAATGGTGTCTTGGAATATCATTATTTGTGATACTTATAAGGATATAACTCTTGTACCAATTCATCTTGTTGACTATTCCAGGCAATGCAGCAGTCTACAATCATTTGGTCAAGTGGACATAACTCTTGCACTGGAATGTAGGAGTGAGTAATGCATTTTGTCATAGATATGTGCACTAAACACTTGATAGAAGGAAACTCCTTATTTATCTAAAATGTATTCAATACTTTTCTGATTTCCTAAAGAAAGTTTAACCAATAAATGGTGTCTTGGAATATCATTATTTGTGATACTTATAAGGATATAACTCTTGTACCAATTCATCTTGTTGACTATTCCAGGCAATGCAGCAGTCTACAATCATTTGGTCAAGAGGACATAACTCTTGCACTGGAATGTAGGAGTGAGTAATGCATTTTGTCATAGATATGTGCACTAAACACTTGATAGAAGGAAACTCTTTATTTATCTAAAATGTATTCAATACTTTTCTGATTTCCTAAAGAAAGTTTAACCAATACATAATGTCTTGGAATATCATTATTTGTGATACTTATAAGGATATAACTCTTGTACCAATTCATCTTGTTGACTATTCCAGGCAATGCAGCAGTCTACAATCATTTGGTCAAGAGGACATAACTCTTGCACTGAAATGTAGGAGTGAGTAATGCATTTTGTCATAGTTTCCTAAAGAAAGTTTAACCAATAAATAATGTCTTGGAATATCATTATTTGTGATACTTATATGAACTGATCTAATATTTTCAGAGATAAGCTATTCAATAAGAAGTTTTCTCTTCATCTAGTTGCCAATTCCAACTTGAGTGTTACTAATTAATAGAAAATTTACTGTTAATAACTCATTCTCGAATTATCCCCCTTAAAAAATCAAATTGCAACCCCTCATATTAAATAAAATACATCAAAATCTGGGCTTCTTCTCAACTCTACAGGCTACAAATAGTTTGCATTAGATCAAACAATCAAAGATTAAGCAAAAGTCTTACATAGATTACCAAGCCAAATAGTATTTATTCCCATTAACTTTAAAATAAATAATGCACATTCAATGAAAAGAAAAAACATTTTTTTTTCGCTAGGTCTAATATAGGATATAGGTTAAGACGTCTCAATTAGAAAGATAAACAAAATTAAATAAGAACGCATATAAAAAGATGACCCTGATTTGAATTATATTTCAATTGGTTTCTATATAAAGTATTTCATAAGATTGATTTTAATATGCTGCAGAATAAAACAATAATATTAGAGATCAATAACACCAAGTAATTATTTATTAAACCTGATTTTGTTAAAACCATTATGTAAATCTTTATTTCTTAGTGATATATAACACACATCTATTAATAATGGAGATTCGCTTCCGGTTTTTGTCTGTAACAAAAATTATGTCACATTACCCAAAATCGTCATAACATAGAATAAATACACTCAAAATTTGAACATGCAACATTAGACAGTCCTCATTGTTTTTTAAAACAAGTTTTAATAAATACATTAGAGTAGAAGATGTTTGTGAAGTTCAAATTTAATTGAAACATTACTGTTTCCAAAGTTCAATATGTATTTGTCACAAATACTAAAGAATGTATAAAAGGAAAATTTAAAGTCTTTGTTTAAACTTTTCATTCTCTATATACAATGCATCAAACAATTCAACAAAAACCAAAAGAAAGTAACCAATAAATCACTGGAAGGTTGGGTTTTTTTTTATTCAGTAGGAATTTGGGTATGTACAAGTGAAATGCGATTTTCTTGAAAAAGAATGGTGACACTCTTCACAACTATGTGACTTTTCTTATGTGTGTGCTTTCATATGCTTGATCAAACTTTTTTTTCGAGAAAAGGAAGTGCCACATATTTCACAAGAATATAGCTTCTCTCCTGTGTGTGTTCGAATATGCTTCACCAAATCCGAACTTTGGGCAAAGGAAGAGCCACACACTTCACAAGAATATGGTTTCTCTCCTGTGTGTCTTCGCATATGAATCACCAAATGGGATTTTTGTAAAAAGGAACCGCCACACACTTCACAACAATGTGGCTTCTCTCCTGTGTGTCTTCGCATATGAACCACCAAATGTGATTTTTGGGAAAAGGAAGCATGACACACTTCACATGAATATGGCTTCTCTCCTGTGTGTGTTCGCATATGGGCCACCAAATGTGATATTTGTGAAAAGGAAGAGTCACACACATCACAAGAATATGGCTTCTCTCCTGTGTGTGCTTGCATATGCTTCCTCAACCCAGAATTTTGTGAAAAGGAAGAGCCACAAACTTCACAAGAATGTGGCTTCTCTCCTGTGTGTGTTTGCATATGCCTCAGTAAGTGTTTTTTATCTGAAAATGAAGAGCCACACACTTCACAAGAATGTGACTTCTCTCCAGAGTGTTTTTTCATATGATTTTTCCAATGTGATCTTTTTAAAAATGAAAAGCCACACACTTCACAGGAATGTGGCTTCTCACCAGTGTGTGTTTGCATATGCCTCACCAAATTTGCTTTCTGTGAAAAGGAAGAGTCACACACTTCACAAGAATGTGGCTTTCTCCAGTGTGTGTTCGAATGTGTTTCACCAAATCTGATTTTTCTGAAAAGGAAGAGCTACACACTTCACAAGAAAATGGCTTCTCACCTGTGTGTCTTCGCATATGAATTTCTAAACTTGATTTTCGTGAAAAGGAAGAGCCACACACTTCACAAGAAAATGGCTTCTCCTGTGTGTATTTGCATATGCCTCACTAAACTTGATTTTTGTGAAAAAGAAGAGCCACACACTTCACAAGAATGTGGCTTTTCTCCAGTGTGTTTTGACATATTTTCACAAAAACTAGATGTCAGAAATGAAGAATCAGTATATGTTCACCATATGTTGATCCAATGTCACTTTTTTGAAAATCCAGGTCACAAAGAAAATATCATATTCAAATTCAGGGAATTATTTCATCCAGGTTAAAAATCTGTAATCAATAAAAAAAAGAAAACCATAAATTACAAAAGAGAAAGAAATGCAATAAATATAAAATTATAAATTTCAATATTTTCAGATGTATTCAATATTATATTCACAAATGTAAAATGAAAACAATTGTCTTAGATTTTGTCTGAGAAAACATTTGCTTATTCATTGATTGGCAGATTTTTTGTACCGTTACAATAGAGAAAAATTGAAGAAGAAAAATTATTTATCTATATTCAATACAATTGAAGATATTGGTAAAAGTTGTTTATTGGTAATAGAAAATTTCAGTAATCTGCATTTTAAACTTTTTCAAAAAAAGGCTTTTAAAAAATCTAATTTTAAAAAATTCAGTGTTCTAATTATGTTTTTGTTTGATTTGTTTTGTTCTACGGCATATCAACCTCAGTGGGTCATTTAATGCCGATAAAGTTTTGAAATAAATCAATTCTTAATGGATAATACAATTTTTTTATAAATACATTTTTCTATTTAACCCATAGATGGGACCCTAACAGGTACTACCACTCCGGGTCAGAGTGGACCAGGGAGCAATATGATGATGAAGGGGTGCTCCACATTCCCCAAATCTCCAAAACTGGAACCTCACCATCAGATAGAGTTTAACGCCATTCCCAGGACATGTAGACCTGCAGCCACCGCCTTCTAGCACCCATACGATAAAAAGGGGTTGGGGCTTGCCATAAGGGCAATAGGGTTGGGAAAATCATATAGGTGCTAGGGCTTGACGTGACCAGCCAATTGATCGGAGGGGCCTCTCCGACTGCCCGTCTAGCCCAAGATAGGGCCAAAGTGGAGTATTGCATGTCATGAACTGCTCATCCACCTGGGCTCTATCCTTAAGCATCATGGGTCACCACCACGGCCAACAGGTGGCCCCATTGGGGGAGTCTTACCCCTCTGCAGAGGTGCATTCTAACGCCCCAGCCGACAGGGCGGTATGTTTTTGTATTAAGTTGAAAGAGATAAGGACTTGGTTAATTGCAGGCACCCCTTAATAGGGGCCCAACAATGACTATACTTTCAATTCTTATTCAGAAGTTTGTTTTTTTAAGTGTAGGGGCAAAGTGTAATGCAAAATACTTGCATTATTACCCAAATTATTAAATTTAATTCACTAAATTTATACAGTTGATAACCGATTAAAATAACCAACAACAACAAATGTTGCATCAGTTTTCATCTAATTTTTACATAAATACAATTTAAATGTTAAATTTGTAGTTTGAAATTTTTATTTGAAAATATCTAAAAAGTTGAATAATTGATCCTCGGAGAGTAGCATTACAAGCATTTAGCTGAAAAACGCTGACATTTTCAAATTTGCGACTTAATCAGTTCAATTTGCAATTTCTCAAGTATTTCTTAACCAATCTTAAAAAGATTATATGGTTGGAAAGAGAATAGAGTAATCCTTCTAAATATGTAACTTTTATCGGTTTTCATCAATTGAATTATTTTTTTACAGCAAGTTAAAACCGTATTTTCGGTCGAACAGCTGAAAACAAAAATATGACCGTTTTTTTGGGGGGGGATAAATTTTACATGCTGTTTAATGTTTTTCAAAATTAAAGTAGGTAATCTTTATCAATATTCTTGAAATTTTACACTCAAATAGAAGACACCTGGAAGTACAAACGGGTTTTTTTTGTTTCTATATGACTTACATGCTATTCACAAAGAGAGTGTAGATAAACAATATGCATTTACTTTTGTGTTTGAGAATAGGAACCTGTCTGGGATATGTGTTAACTTAAGGGTGTATATACTAATATTTTTCATTTTTTTCTAAATTTTGAGCTTTTCCGATAATTTATCATAAAGAATTAGTTTTTAAAGTTCCAAATGATATTATCTAACGAGCCAAAAAAGAAACACCACTGAATTTGTCCTTGAAATTATTAACCATAAAAAATAACAACTAAGGATTTAATATTTTTCATTTTTTCTGAATTTTGTTTAACATTTTGAGCTTTTCCTATAAATTATTACAAAGAAATAGTTTTTAAATTTCCATAACAAAAAACCATACCAGTAAAAAAAAATACCACTGGATTTGTCCTTAAAATTATTAACCATAAAAATAACAACTAAAGATTTAATATTTTTCATTTTTTCTGAATTAAGAAATAGTTTTAAATTCCAAATGATATTATCTACCAAGCCATAACAAAAACACCATACCAGTAAAAAAAAAACCACTGGATTTGTCCTTAAAATTACCATAAAAAATAACAATAAAGATTTAATATTTTTCATTTTTTCTGAATTAAGAAATAGTTTTTAAATTTCCAAATGATATTATCTACCAAGCCATAACAAAAACACCATACCAGTAAAAAAAAAAAATACCACTGGATTTGTCCTTAAAATTATTAACCATAAAAAATAACAACTAAAGATTTAATATTTTTCATTTTTCTGAATTAAGAAATAGTTTTTAAATTTCCAAATGATATTATCTACCAAGCCATAACAAAAACACCATACCAGTAAAAAAAAAATACCACTGGATTTGTCCTTAAAATTATTAACCATAAAAAATAACAACTAAAGATTTAATATTTTTCATTTTTTCTGAATTAAGAAATAGTTTTAAATTTCCAAATGATATTATCTACCAAGCCATAACAAAAACACCATACCAGTAAAAAAAAAACCACTGGATTTGTCCTTAAAATTATTAACCATAAAAAATAACAACTAAAGATTTAATATTTTTCATTTTTTCTGAATTAAGAAATAGTTTTTAAATTTCCAAATGATATTATCTACCAAGCCATAACAAAAACACCATACCAGTAAAAAAAAAAACCACTGGATTTGTCCTTAAAATTATTAACCATAAAAAATAACAACTAAAGATTTAATATTTTTCATTTTTTCTGAATTAAGAAATAGTTTTTAAATATATTATCTACCAAGCCATAACAAAAACACCATACCAGTAAAAAATAACATAAGGCCTTAAAATTATTAACGATAAAAAATGACAACTAAAGATTTAATATTTTTCATTTTTTCTGAATTAAGAAATAGTTTTTAAATTTCCAAATGATATTATCTACCAAGCCATAACAAAAACACCATACCAGTAAAAAAAACACCACTGGATTTGTCCTTAAAATTATTAACGATAAAAAATGACAACTAAAGATTTAATATTTTTCATTTTTTCTGAATTAAGAAATAGTTTTTAAATTTCCAAATGATATTATCTACCAAGCCATAACAAAAACACCATACCAGTAAAAAAAAACACCACTGATTTGTCCTTAAAATTATTAACGATAAACAACTAAAGATTTAATATTTTTTTGAATTAAGAAATAGTTTTTAAATTTCCAAATGATATTATCTACCAAGCCATAACAAAAACACATACCAGTAAAAAAAAAACACCACTGGATTTGTCCTTAAAATTATTAACCATAAAAAATAACAACTAAAGATTAATATTTTTCATTTTTAATTAAGAAATAGTTTTTAAATTTCAAATGATATTATCTACCAAGCCATAACAAAAACACCATACCAGTAAAAAAAAACCACTGGATTTGTCCTTAAAATTATTAACGATAAAAAATAACAACTAAAGATTTAATATTTTTCATTTTTTCTGAATTAAGAAATAGTTTTTAAATTTCCAAATGATATTATCTACCAAGCCATAACAAAAACACCATACCAGTAAAAACAAAACAAAAAAAACACCACTGGATTGGTCCTTGAAATTATTAACCATAAAAAATAACAACTAAAGATTTAAACTTACCTTTGGAAGTTTCAACTTAAAAAAAACTTTTTCGGCTTCAAACAATTCAGTGTGAATCTGTGAACTGAAAATAACAGATTTGAAGAAATCTACCATTTGTTGTAGGCACTAGTAAAAAGAAGAAATTTATTACTTAATAAAATGAATTAAAATTAATTAGATTGATTATTTAAAGTTAAATTTTAGTTTTAGTCAACAAATATCTACATAATGAATAACAATAAAAAAGAAGAAATTTATTACTTAATAAAATGAATTAAAATTAATTAGATTGATTATTTAAAGTTAAATTTTAGTTTTAGTCAACAAATATCTACATAATGAATAACAATAAAAAAGAAGAAATTTATTACTTAATAAAATGAATTAAAATTAATTAGATTGATTATTTAAAGTTAAATTTTAGTTTTAGTCAACAAATATCTACATAATGAATAACAATAAAAAGAAGAAATTTATTACTTAATAAAATGAATTAAAATTAATTAGATTGATTATTTAAAGTTAAATTTTAGTTTTAGTCAACAAATATCTACATAATGAATAACAATAAAAAGAAGAAATTTATTACTTAATAAAATGAATTAAAATTAATTAGATTGATTATTTAAAGTTAAATTTTAGTTTTAGTCAACAAATATACATAATGAATAACAATAAAAAAGAAGAAATTTATTACTTAATAAAATGAATTAAAATTAATTAGATTGATTATTTAAAGTTAAATTTTAGTTTTAGTCAACAAATATCTACATAATGAATAACAATAAAAAAGAAGAAATTTACTTAATAAAATGAATTAAAATTAATTAGATTGATTATTTAAAGTTAAATTTTAGTTTTAGTCAACAAATATCTACATAATGAATAACAATAAAAAAGAAGAAATTTATTACTTAATAAAATGAATTAAAATTAATTAGATTGATTATTTAAAGTTAAATTTTAGTTTTAGTCAACAAATATCTACATAATGAATAACAATAAAAAAGAAGAAATTTATTACTTAATAAAATGAATTAAAATTAATTAGATTGATTATTTAAAGTTAAATTTTAGTTTTAGTCAACAAATATCTACATAATGAATAACAATAAAAAAGAAGAAATTTATTACTTAATAAAATGAATTAAAATTAATTAGATTGATTATTTAAAGTTAAATTTTAGTTTTAGTCAACAAATATCTACATAATGAATAACAATAAAAAAGAAGAAATTTATTACTTAATAAAATGAATTAAAATTAATTAGATTGATTATTTAAAGTTAAATTTTAGTTTTAGTCAACAAATATCTACATAATGAATAACAATAAAAAAGAAGAAATTTATTACTTAATAAAATGAATTAAAATTAATTAGATTGATTATTTAAAGTTAAATTTTAGTTTTAGTCAACAAATATCTACATAATGAATAACAATAAAAAAGAAGAAATTTATTACTTAATAAAATGAATTAAAATTAATTAGATTGATTATTTAAAGTTAAATTTTAGTTTTAGTCAACAAATATCTACATAATGAATAACAATAAAAAAGAAGAAATTTATTACTTAATAAAATGAATTAAAATTAATTAGATTGATTATTTAAAGTTAAATTTTAGTTTTAGTCAACAAATATAGAATAACAATAAAAAAGAAGAAATTTATTACTTAATAAATGAATTAAAATTAATTAGATTGATTATTTAAAGTTAAATTTTAGTTTTAGTCAACAAATATCTACATAATGAATAACAATAAAAAAGAAGAAATTTATTACTTAATAAAATGAATTAAAATTAATTAGATTGATTATTTAAAGTTAAATTTTAGTTTTAGTCAACAAATATCTACATAATGAATAACAATAAAAAAGAAGAAATTTATTACTTAATAAAATGAATTAAAATTAATTAGATTGATTATTTAAAGTTAAATTTTAGTTTTAGTCAACAAATATCTACATAATGAATAACAATAAAAAAGAAGAAATTTATTACTTAATAAAATGAATTAAAATTAATTAGATTGATTATTTAAAGTTAAATTTTAGTTTTAGTCAACAAATATCTACATAATGAATAACAATAAAAAGAAGAAATTTATTACTTAATAAAATGAATTAAAATTAATTAGATTGATTATTTAAAGTTAAATTTTAGTTTTAGTCAACAAATATCTACATAATGAATAACAATAAAAAGAAGAAATTTATTACTTAATAAAATGAATTAAAATTAATTAGATTGATTATTTAAAGTTAAATTTTAGTTTTAGTCAACAAATATCTACATAATGAATAACAATAAAAAAGAAGAAATTTATTACTTAATAAAATGAATTAAAATTAATTAGATTGATTATTTAAAGTTAAATTTTAGTTTTAGTCAACAAATATCTACATAATGAATAACAATAAAAAGAAGAAATTTATTACTTAATAAAATGAATTAAAATTAATTAGATTGATTATTTAAAGTTAAATTTTAGTTTTAGTCAACAAATATCTACATAATGAATAACAATAAAAAAGAAGAAATTTATTACTTAATAAAATGAATTAAAATTAATTAGATTGATTATTTAAAGTTAAATTTTAGTTTTAGTCAACAAATATCTACATAATGAATAACAATAAAAAGAAGAAATTTATTACTTAATAAAATGAATTAAAATTAATTAGATTGATTATTTAAAGTTAAATTTTAGTTTTAGTCAACAAATATCTACATAATGAATAACAATAAAAAGAAGAAATTTATTACTTAATAAAATGAATTAAAATTAATTAGATTGATTATTTAAAGTTAAATTTTAGTTTTAGTCAACAAATATCTACATAATGAATAACAATAAAAAAGAAGAAATTTATTACTTAATAAAATGAATTAAAATTAATTAGATTGATTATTTAAAGTTAAATTTTAGTTTTAGTCAACAAATATCTACATAATGAATAACAATAAAAAAGAAGAAATTTATTACTTAATAAAATGAATTAAAATTAATTAGATTGATTATTTAAAGTTAAATTTTAGTTTTAGTCAACAAATATCTACATAATGAATAACAATAAAAAAGAAGAAATTTATTACTTAATAAAATGAATTAAAATTAATTAGATTGATTATTTAAAGTTAAATTTTAGTTTTAGTCAACAAATATCTACATAATGAATAACAATAAAAAAGAAGAAAATTACTTAATAAAATGAATTAAAATTAATTAGATTGATTATTTAAAGTTAAATTTTAGTTTTAGTCAACAAATATCTACATAATGAATAACAATAAAAAAGAAGAAATTTATTACTTAATAAAATGAATTAAAATTAATTAGATTGATTATTTAAAGTTAAATTTTAGTTTTAGTCAACAAATATCTACATAATGAATAACAATAAAAAAGAAGAAATTTATTACTTAATAAAATGAATTAAAATTAATTAGATTGATTATTTAAAGTTAAATTTTAGTTTTAGTCAACAAATATCTACATAATGAATAACAATAAAAAAGAAGAAATTTATTACTTAATAAAATGAATTAAAATTAATTAGATTGATTATTTAAAGTTAAATTTTAGTTTTAGTCAACAAATATCTACATAATGAATAACAATAAAAAGAAGAAATTTATTACTTAATAAAATGAATTAAAATTAATTAGATTGATTATTTAAAGTTAAATTTTAGTTTTAGTCAACAAATATCTACATAATGAATAACAATAAAAAAGAAGAAATTTATTACTTAATAAAATGAATTAAAATTAATTAGATTGATTATTTAAAGTTAAATTTTAGTTTTAGTCAACAAATATCTACATAATGAATAACAATAAAAAGAAGAAATTTATTACTTAATAAAATGAATTAAAATTAATTAGATTGATTATTTAAAGTTAAATTTTAGTTTTAGTCAACAAATATCTACATAATGAATAACAATAAAAAAAGAAATTTATTACTTAATAAAATGAATTAAAATTAATTAGATTGATTATTTAAAGTTAAATTTTAGTTTTAGTCAACAAATATCTACATAATGAATAACAATAAAAAAGAAGAAATTTATTACTTAATAAAATGAATTAAAATTAATTAGATTGATTATTTAAAGTTAAATTTTAGTTTTAGTCAACAAATATCTACATAATGAATAACAATAAAAAAGAAGAAATTTATTACTTAATAAAATGAATTAAAATTAATTAGATTGATTATTTAAAGTTAAATTTTAGTTTTAGTCAACAAATATCTACATAATGAATAACAATAAAAAAGAAGAAATTTATTACTTAATAAAATGAATTAAAATTAATTAGATTGATTATTTAAAGTTAAATTTTAGTTTTAGTCAACAAATATCTACATAATGAATAACAATAAAAAGAAGAAATTTATTACTTAATAAAATGAATTAAAATTAATTAGATTGATTATTTAAAGTTAAATTTTAGTTTTAGTCAACAAATATCTACATAATGAATAACAATAAAAAGAAGAAATTTATTACTTAATAAAATGAATTAAAATTAATTAGATTGATTATTTAAAGTTAAATTTTAGTTTTAGTCAACAAATATCTACATAATGAATAACAATAAAAAAGAAGAAATTTATTACTTAATAAAATGAATTAAAATTAATTAGATTGATTATTTAAAGTTAAATTTTAGTTTTAGTCAACAAATATCTACATAATGAATAACAATAAAAAAGAAGAAATTTATTACTTAATAAAATGAATTAAAATTAATTAGATTGATTATTTAAAGTTAAATTTTAGTTTTAGTCAACAAATATCTACATAATGAATAACAATAAAAAGAAGAAATTTTACTTAATAAAATGAATTAAAATTAATTAGATTGATTATTTAAAGTTAAATTTTAGTTTTAGTCAACAAATATCTACATAATGAATAACAATAAAAAAGAAGAAATTTATTACTTAATAAATGAATTAAAATTAATTAGATTGATTATTTAAAGTTAAATTTTAGTTTTAGTCAACAAATATCTACATAATGAATAACAATAAAAAAGAAGAAATTTATTACTTAATAAAATGAATTAAAATTAATTAGATTGATTATTTAAAGTTAAATTTTAGTTTTAGTCAACAAATATCTACATAATGAATAACAATAAAAAAGAAGAAATTTATTACTTAATAAAATGAATTAAAATTAATTAGATTGATTATTTAAAGTTAAATTTTAGTTTTAGTCAACAAATATCTACATAATGAATAACAATAAAAAAGAAGAAATTTATTACTTAATAAAATGAATTAAAATTAATTAGATTGATTATTTAAAGTTAAATTTTAGTTTTAGTCAACAAATATCTACATAATGAATAACAATAAAAAAGAAGAAATTTATTACTTAATAAAATGAATTAAAATTAATTAGATTGATTATTTAAAGTTAAATTTTAGTTTTAGTCAACAAATATCTACATAATGAATAACAATAAAAAAGAAGAAATTTATTACTTAATAAAATGAATTAAAATTAATTAGATTGATTATTTAAAGTTAAATTTTAGTTTTAGTCAACAAATATCTACATAATGAATAACAATAAAAAGAAGAAATTTATTACTTAATAAAATGAATTAAAATTAATTAGATTGATTATTTAAAGTTAAATTTTAGTTTTAGTCAACAAATATCTACATAATGAATAACAATAAAAAAGAAGAAATTTATTACTTAATAAAATGAATTAAAATTAATTAGATTGATTATTTAAAGTTAAATTTTAGTTTTAGTCAACAAATATCTACATAATGAATAACAATAAAAAAGAAGAAATTTATTACTTAATAAAATGAATTAAAATTAATTAGATTGATTATTTAAAGTTAAATTTTAGTTTTAGTCAACAAATATCTACATAATGAATAACAATAAAAAAGAGAAAATTTATTACTTAATAAAATGAATTAAAATTAATTAGATTGATTATTTAAAGTTAAATTTTAGTTTTAGTCAACAAATATCTACATAATGAATAACAATAAAAAAGAAGAAATTTATTACTTAATAAAATGAATTAAAATTAATTAGATTGATTATTTAAAGTTAAATTTTAGTTTTAGTCAACAAATATCTACATAATGAATAACAATAAAAAGAAGAAATTTATTACTTAATAAAATGAATTAAAATTAATTAGATTGATTATTTAAAGTTAAATTTTAGTTTTAGTCAACAAATATCTACATAATGAATAACAATAAAAAAGAAGAAATTTATTACTTAATAAAATGAATTAAAATTAATTAGATTGATTATTTAAAGTTAAATTTTAGTTTTAGTCAACAAATATCTACATAATGAATAACAATAAAAAAGAAGAAATTTATTACTTAATAAAATGAATTAAAATTAATTAGATTGATTATTTAAAGTTAAATTTTAGTTTTAGTCAACAAATATCTACATAATGAATAACAATAAAAAGAAGAAATTTATTACTTAATAAAATGAATTAAAATTAATTAGATTGATTATTTAAAGTTAAATTTTAGTTTTAGTCAACAAATATCTACATAATGAATAACAATAAAAAGAAGAAATTTATTACTTAATAAAATGAATTAAAATTAATTAGATTGATTATTTAAAGTTAAATTTTAGTTTTAGTCAACAAATATCTACATAATGAATAACAATAAAAAAGAAGAAATTTATTACTTAATAAAATGAATTAAAATTAGATTGATTATTTAAAGTTAAATTTTAGTTTTAGTCAACAAATATCTACATAATGAATAACAATAAAAAAGAAGAAATTTATTACTTAATAAAATGAATTAAAATTAATTAGATTGATTATTTAAAGTTAAATTTTAGTTTTAGTCAACAAATATCTACATAATGAATAACAATAAAAAGAAGAAATTTATTACTTAATAAAATGAATTAAAATTAATTAGATTGATTATTTAAAGTTAAATTTTAGTTTTAGTCAACAAATATCTACATAATGAATAACAATAAAAAGAAGAAATTTATTACTTAATAAAATGAATTAAAATTAATTAGATTGATTATTAAAGTTAAATTTTAGTTTTAGTCAACAAATATCTACATAATGAATAACAATAAAAAAGAAATTTATTACTTAATAAAATGAATTAAAATTAATTAGATTGATTATTTAAAGTTAAATTTTAGTTTTAGTCAACAAATATCTACATAATGAATAACAATAAAAAAGAAGAAATTTATTACTTAATAAAATGAATTAAAATTAATTAGATTGATTATTTAAAGTTAAATTTTAGTTTTAGTCAACAAATATCTACATAATGAATAACAATAAAAAAAAAGAAATTTATTACTTAATAAAATGAATTAAAATTAATTAGATTGATTATTAAAGTTAAATTTTAGTTTTAGTCAACAAATATCTACATAATGAATAACAATAAAAAAGAAGAAATTTATTACTTAATAAAATGAATTAAAATTAATTAGATTGATTATTTAAAGTTAAATTTTAGTTTTAGTCAACAAATATCTACATAATGAATAACAATAAAAAGAAGAAATTTATTACTTAATAAAATGAATTAAAATTAATTAGATTGATTATTTAAAGTTAAATTTTAGTTTTAGTCAACAAATATCTACATAATGAATAACAATAAAAAAGAAGAAATTTATTACTTAATAAAATGAATTAAAATTAATTAGATTGATTATTTAAAGTTAAATTTTAGTTTTAGTCAACAAATATCTACATAATGAATAACAATAAAAAAGAAGAAATTTATTACTTAATAAAATGAATTAAAATTAATTAGATTGATTATTTAAAGTTAAATTTTAGTTTTAGTCAACAAATATCTACATAATGAATAACAATAAAAAAGAAGAATTTATTACTTAATAAAATGAATTAAAATTAATTAGATTGATTATTTAAAGTTAAATTTTAGTTTTAGTCAACAAATATCTACATAATGAATAACAATAAAAAAGAAGAAATTTATTACTTAATAAAATGAATTAAAATTAATTAGATTGATTATTTAAAGTTAAATTTTAGTTTTAGTCAACAAATATCTACATAATGAATAACAATAAAAAAAAGAAATTTATTACTTAATAAAATGAATTAAAATTAATTAGATTGATTATTTAAAGTTAAATTTTAGTTTTAGTCAACAAATATCTACATAATGAATAACAATAAAAAAAAGAAATTTATTACTTAATAAAATGAATTAAAATTAATTAGATTGATTATTTAAAGTTAAATTTTAGTTTTAGTCAACAATATCTACATAATGAATAACAATAAAAAAGAAGAAATTTATTACTTAATAAAATGAATTAAAATTAATTAGATTGATTATTTAAAGTTAAATTTTAGTTTTAGTCAACAAATATCTACATAATGAATAACAATAAAAAAGAAGAAATTTATTACTTAATAAAATGAATTAAATTAATTAGATTGATTATTTAAAGTTAAATTTTAGTTTTAGTCAACAAATATCTACATAATGAATAACAATAAAAAAGAAGAAATTTATTACTTAATAAAATGAATTAAAATTAATTAGATTGATTATTTAAAGTTAAATTTTAGTTTTAGTCAACAAATATCTACATAATGAATAACAATAAAAAAGAAGAAATTTATTACTTAATAAAATGAATTAAAATTAATTAGATTGATTATTTAAAGTTAAATTTTAGTTTTAGTCAACAAATATCTACATAATGAATAACAATAAAAAAGAAGAAATTTATTACTTAATAAAATGAATTAAAATTAATTAGATTGATTATTTAAAGTTAAATTTTAGTTTTAGTCAACAAATATCTACATAATGAATAACAATAAAAAGAAGAAATTTATTACTTAATAAAATGAATTAAAATTAATTAGATTGATTATTTAAAGTTAAATTTGTTATAGGCACTAGCAAAATTTTTAGTTTAGAAGAAAATTAACTCTTTTTAAAAATAATTGGTAGAGATCTACTTTTGGTTGGTTGGTTGGTTTTAAGGCATGTCAACTCTTGTTGGGTGATTTAATACTGAAGCCAAAGCTTTAATGTTTTTTAAATGAAAAGTAGGTTTTGACTTTGAAAAAAAAAAGTAATTATTGAAAAGAAAATTCTCTGAATGAATGAGGAAGAGATGGTGAATTATTTAAGTAGCAGACATTTTTATTTATTTATTAATTTATTTCTAAAACTAGGTCATGTAAGAAAATAAATAAATTTTCAAAAGTCTTAAAGGTAATCAAATTGACAATATTAAATGTTAAAAAGCCACTCCATCTTTTTGAAAGCTTTTCTTTAAATAAGAAATAAAAACCTTAAAGATAAAAACTGGAACTCTTAGATAATAAGGAAATTTTAGTCAATGTCTAAAAAGATTTGTCTGTTAAAAAATTGAATTAAAATTAATTATATTGATTATTTAATGTTAAATTTTAGTTTTGGTCGAAAAATAACTACATAATAAACAACAATAAAAAAGCAAAATAATATTATATATGTAAAATGATTCACAAATTATTAGTTTATTTCAGTGAAATAAACTTTTTTTATTCAAAATATAAAGAACAACAACAACAACATAAATAAATAAAACTCTTTTCCTTTACATATTTGAGAGAAATATTTTAATACTATGGTAGCCAAGATGTAACAATTAACTAACCCTGATTGACAAACAAAAAATTACCGAAAATCAGGTAATAATTTGATTTTAATAAAATTTTAAGTGTTGATTTATTAATCAATGAATTTTATAATGCATAAGTTATTCTATCTTTATAAATTGCAGATTTCTTTCACGTTACTTGCATCCCTACCTTTTTTTAGGGCTATGTCTCTATATATTAAAATTATCTCATTTTAATAAAATTTTAAGTGTTGATTTATTAATCAATGAATTTTATAATGCATAAGTTATTTTTTTTTTAAATTGCAGATTTCTTTCAGGTTACTAGCACATCCACCTTTTGGGGACTAATAACACACTCTGTGTATTTAAGTTTATTCAATATTTTTATCTGACTCACACGAAGCCTCCATTGATTAAGTATATTGTGCTGTATATTAAACAATTCAATAAAAATTGATTTAAAATATAATGCCCATAATTTTTAATTTTAGAATTCATATTTTTAGATTATAAAAAAATATTTATTTAATAACAAGCTTAGTTTAGTAGATTGGTTTAAACATTAATGGAGAAATCTCAGTTAAAAGCTTAACTCTCACGTTTTTAAACAAAACAAATATCGATGTAAAATTATTTCACTGATAATTTAAAAGAATTTTATATTTCATATTAAAACATCCTTTTCTATAATTTTCAGATTTGGGGTATTTATTTTCTTACAAAATCTTTATTTATTTTTTTTTCCTTTGGTCTTTTTTTTATACAGAATTTTTTTCAATTAAATATAGCCCCATCAATATAATGGGGGTCAAAGTTAAGTAACCTAAAAAATCAGAAACTTTTTAAATAAAATAACTGACGTATTATAAAATGCATTCATTGATGGTTATAGTCATTCTGAAAAAGAGACAAACTGTTGCAAAATTGTAGACAAGGATTTCAAAGCAGAGTTTGACTGAGGAATGAAATTGAATAGAACTTCTCTTGTTAAAGAACAAGGTAGAATACAACAAAAAGATCAGTGGTTTGGTGATAGAAAATGCAGCGTGGCTAATCACATACAGGAGCGGGGTGATAACCATTCTGAAAAAAGGTCAAACTGTTGCAAAATTGTAGACAAGGATTTCAAAGCATAGTTTGACTGAAGAATGGAATTGAATAGGAGAACTTCTCTTGTTAAAGAACAAGGTAGAATACAATAAAAAGATCGGTGGTTTGGTGATGGAAGATGCAGTGTGGCCGAGAACATACAGGAGGAGAATATACACACACACACACGTTTATATACACACACACATACACATGCATACACACAATCATAGACACTTACATGTACACACATACATACAGACGCTAATACACACCCATACAGCACACACACACATATATATGTACACACACACATATATAGACACATACATATATACACAAGTACGCACACAAACCTAAACACACACGCACACACATATACCATATACACAAATGAACACACCTCCAGTCCTCCGCCTTGCACACACACGCATGCTTTTTGTACCTCAAAGTTTTTAGAACAAATAGAGCACCCCTGAAAACTCGAAAAAAAAGAACTTTTTAGAATTTTTTTTTACAATCGGATAGATTGGTGTGCAATCGATAATAATCCATTGCAGGAAAAAAAAAATTAAAAAAAATTTTTTAGATAGAAGAGCAACAGTAAAAATCTTTTGGTTTCTATTCATAACTTCGGTCTTTTATCTCTTTATTCATACTGTAATTAGTATCAGTCAACGACCAATTCGAAACAATTTTACGCCCCAGCATAAGGGGGTCAAAATTAAGTGACCTGAAAAAAATTAAAAAGTTTTGAAATAAAATAAATAATGCATTATAAAGACCATTCTTTGATAAACACTGAAAATTTCATTAAAATCCGATAATTCCCTGATTTTTGGTAAATTATTTTCTGTAGGGGGCTAAAGTCATTTGATCAAAAATGCATTTTATGCTCAGTTTGCCAGTCCCTAGTTTAATTACAGTCTATGAATTAACTTTTTGCGAATTGGGTTACGGTTTAGCGGTTTGGGGATTAAGGTTGTTTTTTTTTAAATTATTACGTATTGCTTAAAAACAAACAACAAAAAACCCAAAATTACTATACATTTAATGTTGAAAAATATATTTTTTTAACCAAGTTTAATTGAAATTATACACTGCAATACTAACACAAACAACTGAGACTAATGTGTCTACAGTTGGTTTCAATAATTAATGTTAATGGTTGTAATGATAATCTAATGTATAGTAATTTTGGGTTTTTTGTCGTTTTTTTTTTTTTAGCAATACGTAAATTTTTTTAAAAAACAACCTTAATCACCAAACCCCTAAATCGTAAGACAATTCGCAAAAAAGTTAATTCATAGACTGTAGTTTAACTGTCATGGGATACAAAAAAAACTTTCGTTTTAATTTTACGACTGTTGTGCAAGTTCAGCCGAAAGTTTAATTTGAGGGTAAGACATGCAATTTCTTCCAAGCTCATAACCTAATATGACGGATTGTCTGTTCAGACACATAACAAAACATGTTCTCTCCTGCATGTGCGTTAATCCAGAAAAGTACTTACAATGAGAATAAAATTCCGTTCTTTTACTGGATATCAATTTCCTTCTTCGCTTCGTCGCCAATTTAATATCTTTAATAAGAACTGCGACAATATTATGAATTAATAGTCTGTATTTGATGTATATCACAACAACAGTGACCGAGTCAATTTCGTTTCTTTGTTTGTTCTATTTTTACCACCGGTGTCTTGACTGCTTGTCCCTTGCTGACCGATGTACCACATTCCTTTTCAACATTTCCAATAAGGAATGTCACAATAATCAACAATGTTGAGACTAAATAATATGAATGGCTATATTTATGTGACTATTTGTGTAACAAACACGTTCGATGGACAAATAGTATAACAATTTTTTTTTCATTTTAAAAAAAGATAAGCTATTCTTTATAAAATTAAATAAATAATGAATAAAGTACAAAAATTGCATTCAGTTTGGACAATTCCCTAATTTTTGTTGACTCCCGTCAATAAAATTGCACATAACTAATTAACACAGACGACAAAATGGACACATTCATATCATTTAGCGTCTGTTTTGGTGATTATTGTGACATTCCTTATTGGAAATGTTGAAAACGAATGTGGTGACTTAAGACCCTATGTAGGTATATCAATCAGCAGGGGACAGACAGTCTGGACACCGGTCGTGAATACAGAACAAGTAAAAACAAAGGAACGAAATAGACTCGCTCACAATTGTTCTGATATACATCAAACGAAAACTATTAAAAGGCAAATCTTCGCAATTCTTATTAAAGACATCGAATTGGCGACGAAGAGAAGAAGGAAACGAATATCCAGTGAAAGATCGGAATTTACTTCTAACTGTAAGTAATTTTTAATTGTATTAAAAAAAAAAGGAACTACGTGTTTTGTTATAGTAGGAACAAACAGCTGGTCATATTTAAGTTATGATCGTATTTTATTTTATTGGATCCTCGGATCCTCTGGTACCAAAAACAAAATTTAACCATTCTTATGATAACTAAAAAGAAAAAAAAGGTCAATAAATTCTCTGTCCAATTTTAGTAAATTTCGTTTCGTTTTTTAATATTATGATCAACCCATCGTAGAATTTATTTTTGGGGGATTGTTAAATTTCAGTAAATTTAGTATCATTTTGTAGGATTTATTATCATTCCATCCCAAAATCTTAAAATTTGAAAAAAATCATGTAAATAATGATTTCCTTAAAGAAGGCAGAAAGCAAATTATTTATATTCCCAAACTAAACTTGATTGGTATTTTCCTGTAATTTTGGGACCTGGTAAACAATAAAATCGTGTGACTAACAAATACAGAAATAAATTCAATAATGGATGATACCATTAAATAATTTTTTTTGCACTGATCACTAGATACCACCTTTTTTGTGAAATTTATCCTCCCCCTATATTTAACACGATTAATAGGTACCACCAATTTTCCCTGTGAAATTTACCCCACCCTATATTTAACACGATTAATAGGTACCACCAATTTTCCCTGTGAAATTACCCCACCTATATTTAAACGATTAATTAGGTACCACACTTTTCCCTGTGAAATTACCATTCTCTCNATGAAAAGCATAATATGAGAACTCCAAAATAAAGTTGGGTCCATTAAAAATCAACGCCATAAGCATAGACTCTATCATATTTGAGTCTCTAAATAACATATAGCCAGTCCTTAAAATTTTTCTAATTTCTATGAAAGCATAATATGAGAACTCCAAATAAAGTTGGGTCATTGAAATCAAGCCATAAGCATAGACTCTATCTATTTGAGTCTCTAAATAACATAATAGCCAGTCCTTAAATTTCTCTAATTTCTATGAAAGCATAATATGAGAACTCCAAAATAAAGTTGGGTCCATTGAAAATCAAGCCATAAGCATGACTCTATCTATTTGAGTCTCTAAATAACATAATAGCCAGTCCTTAAATTTCTCTAATTTCTATGAAAGCATAATATGAGAATACCAAAATAAAGTTGGGTCCATTGAAAATCAAGCCATAAGCATAGACTCTATTATTTGAGTCTCTAAATACATAATAGCCAGTCCTTAAAATTTCTCTAATTTCTATGAAAGCATAATATGAGAACTCCAAAATAAAGTTGGGTCCATTGAAAATCAAGCCATAAGCATAGACTCTATCTATTTGAGTCTCTAAAATAACATAATAGCCAGTCCTTAAATTTCTCTAATTTCTATGAAAGCATAATATGAGAAACTCCAAAATAAAGTTGGGTCCATTGAAAATCAAGCCATAAGCATAGACTCTATATATTGTGTCTCTAAATAACATAATAGCCAGTCCTTAAAATTTCTCTAATTTCTATGAAAGCATAATATGAGAACTCCAAAATAAAGTTGGGTTCCATTGAAAATCAAGCCATAAGCATAGACTCTATCTATTTGAGTCTCTAAATAACATAATAGCCAGTCCTTAAAATTTCTCTAATTTCTATGAAAGCATAATATGAAAACCCAAAATAAGTTGGGTCCATTGAAATCAAGCCATAAGCATAGACTCTATCTATTTGAGTCTCTAAATAACATAATAGCCAGTCTTAAAATTTCTCTAATTTCTATGAAAGCATAATATGAGAACTCCAAAATAAAGTTGGTCCATTGAAAATCAAGCCATAAGCATAGACTCTATCTATTTGAGTCTCTAAATAACATAATAGCAGTCCTTAAAATTTCTCTAATTTCTATGAAAGCATAATATGAGAACCCAAATAAAGTTGGGTCCATTGAAAATCAAGCCATAAGCATAGACTCTATCTATTTGAGTCTCTAAATAACATAATAGCCAGTCCTTAAAATTTCTCTAATTTCTATGAAAGCATAATATGAGAACTCCAAAATAATGTTGGGTCCATTGAAAATCACACATAAGCATAGACTCTTCTATTTGAGTCTCTAAATAACATAATAGCCAGTCCTTAAAATTTTCCTAATTTCTATGAAAGCTAATATGAGAACTCCAAAATAAAGTTGGGTCCTTGAAAATCAAGCCATAAGCATAGACTCTATCTATTTGAGTCTCTAAATAACATAATAGCCAGTCCTTAAAATTTCCTCTAATTTCTATGAAAGCATAATAATGAGAACACCAAAATAAGTTGGGTCCATTGAAAATCAAGCCATAAGCATAGACTCTATCTATTTGTCTCTAAATAACATAATAGCCAGTCCTTAAATTCTCTAATTTCTATGAAAGCATAATATGAGAACTCCAAAATAAATGTTGGGTCCATGAAAATCAACACATAAGCATAGACTCTATCTATTTGAGTCTCTAAATAACATAATAGCCAGTCCTTAAAATTCTCTAATTTCTATGAAAGCATAATATGAAGACTCCAAAATAAAGTTGGGTCCATTGAAAATCAAGCCATAAGCATAGACTCTATCTATTTGAGTCTCTAAATAACATAATAGCCAGTCCTATAAATTTCTCTAATTCTATGAAAGCATAATATGAGAACTCCAAAATAAAGTTGGGTCATTGAAAATCAAGCCATAAGCATAGACTCTATATATTTGAGTCTCTAATAAACATAATAGCCAGTCCTTAAAATTTCTCTAATTTCTATGAAAGCATAATATGAGAACTCAAAATAAAGTTGGGTCCATTGAAAATCAAGCCATAAGCATAGACTCTATCTATTTGAGTCTCTAATAAACATAATAGCCAGTCCTTAAAATTTCTCTAATTTCTATGAAAGCATAATATGAGAACTCCAAAATAAAGTTGGGTCCATTGAAAATCAAGCCATAAGCATAGACTCTCTATTTGAGTCTCTAAATAACATAATAGCCAGTCCTTAAAATTTCTCTAATTTCTATGAAAGCATAATATGAGAACTCCAAAATAAGTTGGGTCCATGAAAATCAAGCATAAGCATAGACTCTATCTATTTGAGTCTCTAAATAACATAATAGCCAGTCCTTAAAATTTCTCTAATTTCTATGAAAGCATAATATGAGAACTCCAAAATAAGTTGGGTCCATTGAAAATCAAGCCATAAGCATAGACTCTATCTATTTGAGTCTCTAAATAACATAATAGCCAGTCCTTAAAATTTCTCTAATTTCTATGAAAGCATAATATGAGAACTCCAAAATAAAGTTGGGTCCATTGAAAATCAAGCCATAAGCATAGACTCTATCTATTTGAGTCTCTAAATAACATAATAGCCAGTCCTTAAAATTTCTCTAATTTCTATGAAAGCATAATATGAGAACTCCAAAATAAAGTTGGGTCCATTGAAAATCAAGCCATAAGCATAGACTCTATCTATTTGAGTCTCTAAATAACATAATAGCCAGTCCTTAAAATTTCTCTAATTTCTATGAAAGCATAATATGAGAATCACCAAATAAAGTTGGGTCCATTGAAATCAAGCCATAAGCATAGACTCTATCTATTTGAGTCTCTAAATAACATAATAGCCAGTCCTTAAAATTTCTCTATTTCTATGAAAGCATAATATGAGAACACCAAAATAAAGTTGGGTCCATTGAAAATCAAGCCATAAGCATAGACTCTATCTATTTGAGTCTCTAAATAACATAATAGCCAGTCCTTAAAATTTCTCTAATTTCTATGAAGCATATATGAGACTCCAAAATAAATGTTGGTCCATTGAAAATCACACTAAGCATAGACTCTATCTATTTGAGTCTCTAAATAACATAATAGCCAGTCCTTAAATCTTCTCTAATTCTATGAAAGCATAATATGAGAACTCCAAAATAAGTTGGTCCATGAAATCAAGCCATAAGCATAGACTCTATCTATTTGAGTCTCTAAATAACATAATAGCCAGTCCTTAAATTTCTCTAATTTCTATGAAGCATAATATGAGAACTCCAAAATAAAGTTGGGTCCATTGAAAATCAAGCCATAAGCATAGACTCTATCTATTTGAGTCTCTAAATAACATAATAGCCCAGTCCTTAAAATTCTCTAATTTCTATGAAAGCATATATGAGAACACCAAAATAAAGTTGGGTCATTGAAAATCAAAGCCATAAGCATAGACTCTATCTATTTGATCTCTAATAACATAATAGCCAGTCCTAAAATTTCTCTAATTTCTATGAAAGCATAATATGAGAACTCCAAAATAAGTTGGGTCCATTGAAATCAAGCCATAAGCATAGACTCTATCTATTTGAGTCTCTAAATAACATAATAGCCAGTCCTTAAAATTTCTCTAATTTCTATGAAAAGCATATATGAGAACCAAAATAAAGTTGGGTCCATTGAAATCAAGCCATAAGCATAGACTCTATCTATTTGAGTCTCTAAATAACATAATAGCCAGTCCTTAAAATTTCTCTAATTTCTATGAAAGCATAATATGAGAACACCAAAATAAAGTTGGGTCCATTGAAAATCAAGCCATAAGCATAGACTCCTATCTATTTGAGTCTCTAAATAACATAATAGCCGTCCTTAAAATTTCTCTAATTTCTATGAAAGCATAATATGAGAACTCCAAAATAAGTTGGTCCATTGAAAATCAAGCACATAAGCATAGACTCTATCTATTTGAGTCTCTAAATAACATAATAGCCAGTCCTTAAAATTTCTCTAATTTCTATAAAGCATATATGAGAACACTCCAAATAAAGTTGGGTCCATTGAAAATCAAGCCATAAGCATAGACTCTATCTATTTGAGTCTCTAAATAACATAATAGCCAGTCCTTAAAATTTCTCTAATTTCTATGAAAGCATAATATGAGAACCCAAAAAAAGTTGGGTCCATTGAAAATCAAGCCATAAGCATAGACTCTAATCATTTGTCTTAAATAACATAATAGCCAGTCCTTAAAATTTCTCTAATTTCTATGAAAGCATAATATGAGAACTCCAAAATAAGTTGGTCCATTGAAATCAAGCATAAGCATAGACTCTATCTATTTGAGTCTCTAAATAACATAATAGCCAGTCCTTAAAATTCTCTAATTTCTATGAAAGCATAATATGAGAACTCCAAAAAAAGTTGGGTCATTGAAATCAAGCCATAAGCATAGACTCTATCTTTTGAGTCTCTAAATAACATAAGCCAGTCCTTAAAATTTCTCTAATTTCTATGAAAAGCATAATATGAGAACATCCAAAATAAAGTTGGGTCCATTGAAAATCAAGCCATAAGCATAGACTCTATCTATTTGAGTCTCTAAATAACATAATAGCCAGTCCTTAAAATTTCTCTAATTTCTATGAAAGCATATATGAGAACACCAAAATAAAGTTGGGTCCATTGAAAATCAAGCCATAAGCATAGACTCTATCTATTTGAGTCTCTAAATAACATAATAGCCAGTCCTTAAAATTTCTCTAATTTCTATGAAAGCATAATATGAGAACACCAAATAAAGTTGGGTCCATTGAAAATCAAGCCATAAGCATAGACTCTATCTATTTGAGTCTCTAAATAACATAATAGCCAGTCCTTAAAATTTCTCTAATTTCTATGAAAGCATAATATGAGAACTCCAAAATAAAGTTGGGTCCATTGAAATCAAGCCATAAGCATAGACTCTATCTATTTGATCTCTAAATAACATAATAGCCAGTCCTTAAAATTTCTCTAATTTCTATGAAAGCATATATTGAGAACCCAAAATAAAGTTGGGTCCATTGAAAATCAAGCCATAAGCATAGACTCTATCTATTTGAGTCTCTAAATAACATAATAGCCAGTCCTTAAAATTTCTCTAATTTCTATGAAGCATAATATGAGAACTCCAAAATAAGTTGGGTCCATTGAAAATCAAGCCATAAGCATAGACTCCTATCTATTTGAGTCTCTAAATAACATAATAGCCAGTCCTTAAAATTTCTCTAATTTCTATGAAAGCATAATATGAGAAACCAAAATAAAGTTGGGTCCATTGAAAATCAAGCCATAAGCATAGACTCTATCTATTTGAGTCTCTAAAAACATAATAGCCAGTCCTTAAATTTCTCTAATTTCTATGAAAGCATAATATGAGAACCCTCCAAATAAAGTTGGGTCCATTGAAAATCAAGCCATAAGCATAGACTCTATCTATTGAGTCTCTAAATAACATAATAGCCAGTCCTTAAAATTTCTCTAATTTCTATGAAAGCATAATATGAGAACATCCAAAATAAAGTTGGGTCCATGAAAATCACCATAAGCATAGACTCTATCTATTTGAGTCTCTAAATAACATAATAGCCAGTCCTTAAAATTTCTCTAATTTCTATGAAAGCATAATATGAGAACATCCAAAATAATGGGTCCATTGAAAATCACATGAAGCATAGACTCTATCTATTTGAGTCTCTAAATAACATAATAGCCAGTCCTTAAAAATTCTCTAATTTCTATGAAAGCATAATATGAGAACTCCAAAATAAAGTTGGGTCCATTGAAAATCAAGCCATAAGCATAGACTCTATCTATTTGAGTCTCTAAATAACATAATAGCCAGTCCTTAAAATTTCTCTAATTTCTATGAAAGCATTAATATGAGAACTCCAAAATAAAGTTGGGTCCATTGAAAATCAAGCCATAAGCATAGACTCTATCTATTTGAGTCTCTAATAACATAATAGCCAGTCCTTAAAATTTCTCTAATTTCTATGAAAGCATAATATGAGAACTCCAAAATAAATGTTGGGTCCATTGAAATCAAGCCATAAGCATAGACTCTATCTATTTGAGTCTCTAAATAACATAATAGCCAGTCCTTAAAATTTCTCTAATTTCTATGAAACATAATATGAGAACTCCAAAATAATTGGGTCCATTGAAAATCACACATAGCATAGACTCTATCTATTTGAGTCTCTAAATAACATAATAGCCAGTCCTTAAAATTTCTCTAATTTCTATGAAAGCATAATATGAGAACTCCAAAATAAAGTTGGGTCCATTGAAAATCAAGCCATAAGCATAGACTCTATCTATTTGAGTCTCTAAATAACATAATAGCCAGTCCTTAAAATTTCTCTAATTTCTATGAAAGCATAATATGAGAACCCAAAATAAAGTTGGGTCCATTGAAAATCAAGCCATAAGCATAGACTCTATCTATTGAGTCTCTAAAATACATAATAGCCAGTCCTTAAAATTTCTCTAATTTCTATGAAAGCATAATATGAGAACTCAAAATAAAGTTGGGTCCATTGAAAATCAACCATAAGCATAGACTCTATCTATTTGAGTCTCTAAATAACATAATAGCCAGTCCTTAAAATTTCTCTAATTTCTATGAAAGCATAATATGAGAACACCAAAATAAAGTTGGGTCCATTGAAATCAAGCCATAAGCATAGACTCTATCTATTTGAGTCTCTAAATAACATAATAGCCAGTCCTTAAAATTTCTCTAATTTTCTATGAAAGCATAATATGAGAACTCCAAAAATAAAGTTGGGTCCATTGAAAATCAAGCCATAAGCATAGACTCTATCTATTTGAGTCTCAAATAACATAATAGCCAGTCCTTAAAATTTCTCTAATTTCTATGAAAGCATAATATGAGAACTCAAAATAAAGTTGGGTCCATTGAAATCAAGCCATAAGCATAGACTCTATCTATTTGAGTCTCTAAATAACATAATAGCCAGTCCTTAAAATTTCTCTTAATTTCATGAAAGCATAATATGAGAACTCCAAATAAAGTTGGGTCCATTGAAAATCAAGCATAAGCATAGACTCTATCTATTTGAGTCTCTAAATAACATAATAGCCAGTCCTTAAAATTTCTCTAATTTCTATGAAAGCATAATATGAGAACTCCAAAATAAAGTTGGGTCCATTGAAATCAAGCCATAAGCATAGACTCTATCTATTTGAGTCTCTAAATAACATAATAGCCAGTCCTTAAAATTTCTCTAATTTCTATGAAAGCATAATATGAGAACTCCAAATAAAGTTGGGTCCATTGAAAATCACACATAAGCAATAGACTCTATCTATTTGAGTCTCTAAATAACATAATAGCCAGTCCTTAAAATTTCTCTAATTTCTATGAAAGCATAACTATGAGAACCCAAAATAAGTTGGGTCCATTGAAATCAAGCCATAAGCATGACTCTATCTATTTGAGTCTCTAAATAACATAATAGCCAGTCCTTAAAATTTCTCTAATTTCTATGAAAGCATATATGAGAACTCCAAAAAAAAGTTGGGTCCAATTGAAAATCAAGCCATAAGCATAGACTCTATCTATTTGAGTCTCTAAATAACATAATAGCCAGTCCTTAAATTTCTCTAATTTCTATAAAGCATAATATGAGAACTCCAAAATAAAGTTGGGTCCATTGAAAATCAAGCCATAAGCATAGACTCTATCTATTTGAGTCTCTAAATAACATAATAGCCAGTCCTTAAAATTTCTCTAATTTCTATGAAAGCATAATATGAGAACTCCAAAATAAAGTTGGGTCCATTGAAAATCAAGCCATAAGCATAGACTCTATCTATTTGAGTCTCTAAATAACATAATAGCCAGTCCTTAAAATTCTCTAATTTCTATGAAAGCATATATGAGAAACCCAAATAAAGTTGGGTCCATTGAAAATCAAGCCATAAGCATAGACTCTATCTATTTGAGTCTCTAAATAACATAATAGCCAGTCTTAAAATTTCTCTAATTTCTATGAAAGCATAATATGAGAACTCCAAAATAAAGTTGGGTCCATTGAAACACACATAAGCATAGGACTCTATCTATTTGAGTCTCTAAATAACATAATAGCCAGTCCTTAAAATTCTCTAATTTCTATGAAAGCATAATATGAGAACTCCAAAATAAAGTTGGTCCATTGAAAATCAAGCCATAAGCATAGACTCTATCTATTTGAGTCTCTAAATAACATAATAGCCAGTCCTTAAAATTTCTCTAATTTCTATGAAAGCATAAATGAGAACCCAAAATAAAGTTGGGTCCATTGAAAATCAAGCCATAAGCATAGACTCTATCTATTTTGAGTCTCTAAATAACATAATAGCCAGTCCTTAAAATTTCTCTAATTTCTATGAAAGCATAATATGAGAACTACCAAAAATAAAGTTGGGTCCATTGAAAATCAAGCCAAAGCATAGACTCTATCTATTTGAGTCTCTAAATAACATAATAGCCAGTCCTTAAAATTTCTCTAATTTCTATGAAAGCATAATATGAGAACACCAAATAAAGTTGGGTCCAATTGAAATCACACCATAAGCATAGACTACTATATTTGAGTCTCTAAATAACATAATTAGCCAGTCCTTAAAAATTTCTCTAATTTCTATGAACAGCATACTATAAGAACCCAAAATAAAGTTGGTCCATTGAAAATCACACTATAAGCATAGACTCTATCTATTTGAGTCTCTAAATAATAATAGCCAGTCCTTAAATTTCTCTAATTTCTATGAAAGCATAATATGAGAACCCAAAATAAGGTTGGGTCCATTGAAAATCAAGCCATAAGCATAGACTCTATCTATTTGAGTCTCTAAATAACATAATAGCCATCCTTAAAATTTCTCTAATTTCTATGAAAGCATAAATAGAGAACACCAAAATAAAGTTGGGTCCATTAAAATCAAGCCATAAGCATAGACTCTATCTATTTGAGTCTCTAAATAACATAATAGCCAGTTCTAAAATTTCTCTAATTTCTATGAAAGCATAATATGAGAACTCCAAAATAAAGTTGGGTCCATGAAAATCAAGCATAAGCATAGACTCTATCTATTTGAGTCTCTAAATAACATAATAGCCAGTCCTTAAAATTTCTCTAATTTCTATGAAACGCATACTATGAGAACACCAAAATAAAGTTGGGTCCATTGAAAATCAAGCATAAGCATAGACTCTATCTATTGAGTCTCTAATAACATAATAGCCAGTCCTAAAATTTCTTAATTTCTATGAAAGCATTAATATGAGAACACCAAAATAAAGTTGGTCCATATTGAAAATCAAGCCATAAGCATAGACTCTATCTATTTGAGTCTCTAAATAACATAATAGCCAGTCCTTAAAATTTCTCTAATTTCATGAAAGCATATATGAGAACACCAAAATAAAGTTGGGTCCATTTGAAATCAAGCCATAAGCATAGACTCTATCTATTTGAGTTCTCTAAATAACATAATAGCCAGTCCTTAAAATTTCTCTAATTTCTATGAAACATAATATGAGAACACCAAAATAAAGTTGGGTCCATTGAAAATCAAGCCATAAGCATAGACTCTATCTATTTGAGTCTCTAAATAAATAATAGCCAGTCCTTAAAATTTCTCTAATTTCTATGAAAGCATAATATGAGAACAAAATAAAGTTGGGTCCATTGAAAATCAAGCATAAGCATAGACTCTATCTATTTGAGTCTCTAAATAACATAATAGCCAGTCCTTAAAATTTCTCTAATTTCTATGAAAGCATAATATGAGAACCCAAAAAAGTTGGGTCCATTGAAAATCAAGCATAAGCATAGACTCTATCTATTTGAGTCTCTAAATAACATAATAGCCAGTCCTTTAAATTTCTCTAATTTCTATGAAGCATAATATGAGAACTCCAAAATAAAGTTGGGTCCATTGAAATCAAGCCATAAGCATAGACTCTATCTATTTGAGTCTCTAAATAACATAATAGCATGATCCTTACAAAATTTCTCATAATTATCTATGAGCATTATATGAGAACACAAAAATAAAGTTGGTCACATTGAAAATCAAGCCATTAACATAGATTTAACTTATTTGTCTCTAATAACATATAGCCAGTCTTCAAAATTTCTTAATTTCATGACAAGCTATATATTATGAGAATCAAGGTAATTTAGGACGGTCCTTGAATCCAGAGCACCAAATAAGACTTACTCTATCTATTTGAGTTCTTAATAACATAATACCAGTTCTTTTAAAATTTCTATTCTCTAATTTCTTCTATGAAAGCCATAATATGAGACTTTCATAAATAGATTTTGTGCCATATATATGTTATTTAGAATCACACATAGAATGAGATCTTCTTATGTTGTTAATGGCCTCTAACTTATTGTTGTCTACATATATAGCTCAGTCTAATTTAAAATTTAGGCTGGCCTTAGGTTATTTGGACTCTAGGCAGTTATCTTCATGGCTATAATGGACCCAACTTTATTTTGGCTAGTTCTCATATTATGCTTTGATAGAAATTACGAGAAATTTATAAGGACTGGCCTATATGTTATCTAGAGACTCAATGAGAGTTCTCTGCTATATGGCTTCGATTTTCAATGGACCCAGACTTTATTTGGGTTTTCATTTCATGCTTTCAAGAAATTATGAGAAATCTTTAGGACTGCGGCTATTATGTTATTTAGAGACTCAATAGATAGATCTATGCTTATCGTGTTGATTTTCAATGGGACCCAAATTATTTTGGAGTTCTTACTTATGCTTTCATAGAAATTAGAAGAAATTTTAAGGATGGCTTTATGTTATTTAGAGACTCAAATAGATAGAGCTCTATGCTTATGCTTGATTTTCATGGGACCCACTTTTTGGTGTTCTCCGGATATTATGCTTTCATAGAAAATTAGAGAATTAAAAGGACTGGCTATTGATGTTATTTAGAGACTCCAAATAGAGAGTCTATGCGCTTCATGGTCCTTGATCTTTCATGGACCCAACTTTTATTTTGGTTTCTCATATTATGCTTTCATAGAAATTAGAGAAAGAAATTTAAGGCTGGCTATTATGTTATTTGAGATCAAATAGATAGAGTCTATGCTATGTCTTGATTTTCAATGACCCCCAACTTTATTTTGAAGTTCTCTATTATGCTTTCATAAATTAGAAAATTTTAAGGACTGTGCTATATGTATTTAGAGACTCAAATAGTCAGACGTCTATGCTTATGGCTTGATTTTCAATGGACCCAACTTTATTTTTGGGTTCTATATTATGCTTTCATAGATCTAGAAATTTAAGGACTGGCTATTATGTTATTTAGAGACTCAAATAGATAGGTCTATGCCTTATGGCTTGATTTTCAATGGACCCAACGTTATTTTGGTTCTCATATTATGCTTTCAGTAGAAATTAGAGAAATTTTTAAGGACTGGCTATTATGTTATTTAGAGACTCAAATAGATAGAGTCTATGGTTTATGCTTGATTCATGACCCAACTTTATTTTGGAGTTCTATATTCATGCTTTCATAGAAATTAGAGAAATTTGAAGGACTGGCTATTTGTTATTTAGAGACTAAAACTCGATAGAAGTCTATTGCTTATGGCTTGATTTCAATGGACCCAACTTATTTTGCGAGTTTCATATATGCTTTTCATAGAATTAGAGAAATTTTAGACTGGCTATTAATGTTATTTAGCGACTCAATAGATAGAGTCTATGCTTATGCTTGATTTTCAATGACCAACTTTATTTGGGTTTCTCATATTATGCTTTCATATAAATTAGAGAAATTTTAAGGCTGGCGTATTATGTATTTAGAGACTCAAAATATATAGAGTCTATGCTCATCGCTTGATTTTCAATGGACCCAACTTATTTTGGATGATTCTTTCATATTATGCTTTCATAGAAATTAGAAAATTAAGGACTGGCCTATTATGTTATTTAGAGACTTCAAATAAGATAGGGTCTATGCTTATGGCTTGATTTTCAATGGACCCAACTTTATTTTGGAGTTCTCCATATTATGCTTTTCATAGAAATTAGGAGAAATTTTAGGACTGGGCATTATGTTATTTAGAGACTCACAATAGATAGAGTCTTGCTTAGCGTGTTGATTTTCAATGGACCCAACATTATTTTTGAGAGTTCTCATATTATGCTTTTCAATAGAAATTAGAGGAAAGAAATTTAAGACTGGCTATTATGTTATTTAGAGACAAATAGATAGGTCTATGCTTATGTTGATTTTCAATGGACCCAACTTTATTTTTGGTGTCTCATATTTGCTTATCATAGAAATTAGAGAATCTTTAAGGACGGCTATTATGTATTTAGAGACTCCAACATAGACTAGAGGTCTATGCTTATGGCTTGATTTTCAATTGGACACTTTTTGGAGTTCTCTATTTATGCTTTCATTAGAAATTAGAGAAATTTGGAAGGACTAGGCTATTTATGTTACTTTATTCAGAGACTAAATAGATAGGTCTATGCTTATCGGTGACTTATCTCAATGACCCAACATTATTTGGAGTTCTATATTATTGCTTTCATACGAAATTAGAAGAAATTTTAAGACTGGCTATTATGTTTATTTAGGACTCAATAGATTAGAGTCTATGCTTTATGGGTCTTGATTATTCAATGACCCAACTTTATTTTGGTGTTCTATTTAGTGCATTTCATAGAAATTAAGAGAGAATTTTAAGGACTGGCTATTATGTAATTTAGAGACTCAAATAGATAGATCTATGCTTTATGGCATTGATTTTCAATGACCCAACTTATTTTGGAGTTCTTCCATATTATGCTTTCATGAAATTAGAGAAAATTTAATGGACTGCTATTATGTTATTTAGAGACATCATAATAGGTCTATTGCTTATGGCTTGATTTTCAATGGAACCCAACTTTATTGGTGTTCTATATTATCGCTTTCACTAGGAAATTAGAGAATTTAAGGACTCTATTAGTATTTAGAGACTTCAAATAGATAGAGTCTATTGCTTATTGGTTGATTTCAATGGACCCAACTTTATTTGAAGTTCTCATATTATGACTTTCATAGAAAATTTGAGAAATTTTAAGGTGGCTATTATGTTATTTTAGAGACACAGACTATATAGAGTCTATGCTTATGGCTGATTTTCAATGGACCCAACTTTATTTTGGATTCTTCATATTCTATGCTTTCATAGAATTAGAGAAATTTTAAGGACTGGCTATTATGTTATTAGAGACTCAAATAGATAGAGTCTACATTTATGGTTGATTTCAATGACCACTTTTTTATGGAGTTCTCATATTTATGCTTTCAAGAATTAGAGAAATTTTAAGGACTGGCTTTCATGTTATTTAGAGACTCAAATATATAGAGTCTTATTGTTATGGCTTGATTTCAATGACCCACTTTATTTTGGAGTCTCATATTATGCTTTCATAGAAATTAGCAGATTTTAAGGACTGGCTATTATGTTATTTAGAGACTTCACAAGATAGGTCTATGCTCTAGGCTTGATTTTCAATGGACCACTATTTTGGAGTTCTCATATTATGTTTCATAGAAATTAGAGAAATTTTAAGACTGGCGCTTTATGTATTTAGAGACTCAAATAGAAGAGTCTATGGCTTATGCTTTGATTTTCAATGGACCCAATTTATTGTGGACTTCTCATATTATGCTTTCATAGAATAGAAAATTTTAAGGCTGGCTATTATATTAGAGACTCAAATATATAGAGTCTATGCTTATGGCTTGATTTTTAATGGACCCACACTTTATTTTGGAGTTCTCATATTATGCTTTCATAGAAATTAGAGAAATTTTAAGACTGGCTTAGAGAAATTAAACTACCTGTATTTAATGGTGATATCTATCTATATATCAGTCCATTAGGTACCACCAAACCGTTTAGGCCATCTTGAATAAAACGGAAATAGATATTTCCGAACTTTGCTTATCAAAAATCTCGTAAAAAAAAGATCGTACAGGGTTGTTACAAAGAAAAATAGTTCATTCAAAGATCAAATTATCCGATTGGGAAAAATTACATCGTTATCTTAAAAAATAAACAAACCTATCCATATTACGTGCGAAAGGGTAATTTTCAGGCCGCGATTTAGAGAGAAAGAAATACATGTTATTACCCTCTTACGGTTATGCATCTAAGTACGGATGGATATAACGGACAAACTTTTTTAGCCAAATTTTTTCTATTAAAATGAATAAAATCTTTACAAACTTTGATATTACAATTTAAAATAAATAAAATCTTTAAAAACTTTAATATTACAATTTACTATGAATAAAAACTTGAAAAAATTTAATCTTAAAATTTCGCAGTGAAATTGACGTTAAAAAATATCTTCGGTTTTAGTATTAATTCTTAAAATCGAAAATAAAATGAAAATTTGAATATTTTTTCTAAGAGAAAAACTGATAAAACCATCATTAAATATATTATTTTTATTCTAATTGGTCGTAAAAGTTAAATAGAATATTTTTTTACGCTCAGAAAAACAAACTTTAGTTACCGAGAAGCGTCTCGTCATATGTCAGTTTTGCTCTTCCGTATATTTTAAGAATCACACATTACTATTCAACAATAAAAATTACAAATTCTTTTAAAAATATTAATCGAGCACGGATCGGACCAGCTTTTAGTTCACCCTAATTCTAAAATTCATATTTTGAAAATTTCGGTGATTATGAAATTATGTTTAAAATAGGTGTTTTCCTAAAATCTAATTTGAATAGGCAACAAAGAATGAATAAAAGAAAACGTGAGAAATACTGAGAGATATTGGTTGTCACTGACGATAAATACAACTTCCTTTCTTAAAGGGCGCGACACTTGGGCACGAACCTTGCAATCATAAACGACACCGATATTTCAATTTCAATTCAACCAGATAAACATTTAGTTTATTTAAAACTTTAGATTTTTATCACTTTTCAATAAGATTGCATTTCTCTAATGAAAAAAGAAATCAGACGAATTAATATCGAAAGAAGTAAGTATCACCATTTAATTTCTTTTTTCTTTACAGAAAAATACGTATTCATTTGTATTTGTAGGTAGAGAAATACTTATTTTATTACTCTGTTTAAATTTGATAAAGTCTTATTGTGAATGTTTGTTTGAAATTATATTCATTTTAATGTGTGTTTTACGAGAAATGTTTGGTTTCACGTAGTTCTAAAGTGGGGGTTCGTTTTATAATGTAGGCCAAATCATAAACTGAACCCTCATTTTATGTCCATCTTTTTTTTACTTTTATAAACCATTTTTTCTTGCACATGTAATTTAAAATTAAAGATTATTATTAAAGAAAATAATTAATATTACTAATTTAAAAGAACTAAATATTTACTTTGATAATTATCTTTAAATTATTTATTTCATGTATTTTAATATTCATTTTAATGTGTATATAGATATTTTTTCATTTTTGTGAGACTTTAATTTTAAAGTGGGGGTTCGATTTACAAGGTATGTATAATGATAAATTGGACCCTCATTTTATGACCGTATGTTTTTTTTGTTTTTTTATTGTAGTCCCTTATAAAAATCTGACGCCAGCAATTTGGGAGTACGGAAGCCTAAAAAGAAATAAATTAATGTATTGGCCCCAAAAATCGTTTGCTACGTTTTTAAAAAACTAATTAAAATTATTTAAATCTATTATTTAAGGTCAAACTTTTGTCTAAATCGATAAGTAGTAACATAATGACCATCATTAAAAACAGAAAAATATAATTACATATGCAGTTTATTTTTGATAGATTTAAAATGATTTCTTTTGGTCAATTTCAAGGCAATACACCCTTTTGTCTCTTTCAATGGGTTTAAGCGCTTGTCTACAATTTTGATGTAACATTCAAGACTGCAAAAAAAAAAATTACCAAAAATCCGGTAATTATCCGACTTTAATAACATTTTCAGTATTGATTTATCAATTAATTAATTTTATAATGCATCAGTTATTTTATTTCAAAACTTTAATGAAGTATTTTTGCTATGAAAAACGAATATGTAAAATTCATTTAAAATATGAAAAGCCTGATGTTAAGTTTAAAATGTTATATTTCTAGATTCTAGAAATAAATATTTATTTAATGCAAACCTTATTTTAATCAATCAAAGTATAGGTTTTGAAGAAAAACTCTATTGAAAATCTAATAAGAATATTCTCTGAGGGGGGTGGGGGGCTCAGTCCGACTCTTTTACTCTCCCGGCAATGCTTCACTCTTCTCACCAACACTATATCAAAATATCTGGTCTATCGTCCACTCGTCGTCACAGCCAAAATGCTACTGCAAGCTTTTCTCCCAGTTTGTGAGGGCTAGGAAATAAATACACAATTACAGTGTTCATCCGGACTCCTTACTCTGACCTGCCCGTGCAGCACGTGCGACACTAATCAGCACGCGTCAATCCTTCCCATCCGGGTCACTCTGGATAGTTTAGCAATTCCCATGTGTCAGGCCACGACTCACGATCAGGAGAATGCAAGTTCAATCTCCCCACTCGCCTCTGATCTCATTCTGCATGCCAAACACAGTCGTGCACGCTTCGAACTACTACGTTCGTGGTTTCTCTCGCCACAGAAAATGTTGCCCCCCCCCCACACACACACACAATTTTAAGCAGAAAAATATCGATGTATAATTTTTTTCTTTTATTAGATAATAGGCAATTAAATAATTATTGAAATGAGTAAAAAAGAAATCTCCCAAAAATTAATTATTCATTCTTTTTTTACATTTTATTTTCCAGTTTTCGGTACTTATTTTCTTATAAAATATTCCACTTAAAATTTTTTTTTCTATTTGCAACTTTTTGAAATAAAGTCTTCCTTCAATGAATGAATTCGAATAACTTGTGAAATGTGTTGAAATCGTTGACAAGTGACAAGGTAAAATCCCTTTTCAGAAAGGGAGATAATTTGGCCCGTTTTGCCATCCAGACTTGAAATTGACTGTTTTAAAAATCTTTAAAATTCTTGGAAAATATGCAGCACATGTTGTTTGACTTAGATTTTTAAAAAGATAAAATTCAGGGCTATCTTTTGTTAAATTTTTAAGTTAGTACCAGATGCTGTCAGACATGTAAAATTGACCTTGAAATTTTCAAGATAGTAAAAAAAACTCAGTTTAACTTGGATAAAATAATTTTTGTTTTGCATCAATTTAAAATCAGAAAGCTGTAACAGATTTTAAAAGATTTAAAAGCAGATGATTTTTTAATGTTTTTAATGAAACAAAAGAAGAACAGACAAGTATGAATGTTGCTCGGCAATAATTAGAGAATTATTTTATTTAGAAGATTCCTCGAAAAACCTGTTGGGAAGATTTTACCATCTTTAATTATCATTGCTAAGCCTCTAGTGTCAAATTTCTCCATTTAAGAACCTCTAGAAGCAAAGGAAGGCCTTTTATGATACACAATGGTGTTAAGTATATGTCTTGCTTCAAGTCCATTCACCAATTGGGAAGCTTCTATTGTAAACTGTGTTCAACATTTTGAGAATGTGAAGCTGTAGTGGACGGTAGGTGTGGCGCTCCAACTCAGACGCAAAAACAATTTCCTTGGTCTAGCGCATGTGAAAATGGGATAGACTCCCTCGCTGACTAGCTGATACCGACTTTAGGCCACCCTGGGACTTTACTTACTTTACTTATATATATTATGAATAATATTAAATAATATATTCATAACTATTATCAAATAAAATATATATATGATATATATATATATATATATATATATATTAATGATGCTAAATATTACATATATATAAATAATACTAAATGATATACTTATATAGATAATGTTAAATCACATATATATAAATGATACTAAATTATATATATTCCTCTCTTTCTCCCTCTCTCTCTCTCTCTCTCTCTCTCTCTCTATATATATATATATATATATATATATATATATATATATATCATATCTAATTGGAGCGCCACACCTACTGAGAAAAACTGTGGTCTGTACAGTATTAATTTGACAATATTTTATTACAAGCCAATCTACCGAGTGATAAGCTTCTGTTGTTAACTGCTCTTTCTAGACTTACAAAATGTGAGGGCAAATCTGGCAACTCCAGTCTTGTGCCATTCATTGAGGATTTGAGAAGTTCATTTTCTGAAAGATCTTCTATAGATTCAAATTTGCAAAATGTTAATCATGTGAGACCCATGTATAAGTCTAAAATAAATTGTGGCCATTTTTTTCAATCTTTTCTTGGCTGGGTTTTTACACCTGAAAAATATAAATGTTAATTTATTGAGTTAACTTAAAAATGTAATCCTATTTGGTTTAGTTTTAATGATGAAATTAGAACAGAACTTTAAAATAATAAATAAAATTAGAACAGAATCTGTAGGGTGAATAGTTTGATTCATACTTTCCTCATCGGTGTAACACTATGCTCTCCTTGTCAAAGCTCATTACATTCTGGCTCTCATTTCTGAATTGAGAGATAAAATGTGTTAAAATGTTTGTTATGTTCTTGCTCCTATTTTGAATGAAGTGATGATGTGTTGATAGTAGAAATATTTGTATACATATCTCAGGACTGGTATTACATTGAGGGGAGGCTTGAATCCTGGTTACTGGGCTGCTCTTCAGTTGACTGGCAATTTTATGATGTTTGGAGTCTAGAAACCAAATTAGGATTGCCTTGTGCCATTTATAGTTTTTAGTAATAACATAAGGTCTCTTCTTTTTCTCATGAGAATTTTATTTCCCACAAAATCACAACTGCCGAGAGCAAAAGAATTAATGTCTTGCTCTCTCCGCACATTCGATTTTAAGCCAGCTTTTGATCATATTGAAAATATACTGTTCCTGGTTATGAAACTGGTTTTTGATTTTAAACCAGCTTACTGCATATACTTCAATGATGAACTTAATAAGACAGTGAATTTGGGTAGACATTTCTTGTAGGAAAGTATCTAGAGCCCATAACCTAATGGCCAATATCTTGCCTTATTAAAAAGAACTAATTTTAACCCCCAGAAAATGGTCAAACTTTTTTCTGGAAATCCCTACTGTATATTCCAAGAGAAATCTCTTGTCACAACTCAGGTTATCCATTTCTTCACCACCCTGTCGGCTGGGGCGTTAGAATGCACTGACTGCACCTCTGCAGAGGGGTAAGACTCCCCCAATGGGGCCACCTGTTGGCCGTGGGTGGCGACCCGTGATGCTTAAGGATAGAACCCAGGTGGAATGAGCAGTTCATGACATGCAATACTCCACTTTGGCCCTATCTTGGGCTAGATGGGCGGTCGGAGAGGCCCCTCCGATCAATCAGCTGGTCACATCAAGCCCTAGCACCTATATAATTTTCCAAACCCTATTGCCCTTATGGCAAGCCCCAACCCCTTTTTATCAAATGGGTACTAGAAAGCGGTGACTGCGGGTCTACATGTCCTGGGAATGACGTTAAACTCTATCTGATGGTGAGGTTCCAGTTTTGGAGGTTTGGTGAATGTGGAGCACCCCTTCATCACCATTGCTCCCTGGTCCACTCTGACCCGGAATGGTAGTACCTGTTAGGGTCCCATCTATGGGTTAAATAGAAAAATGTATTTATAAAAAAATTGTAATATCCATTAAGAATTGATTTATTTCAAAACTTTATCGGCATTAAATGACCCACTGAGGTTGATATGCCGTAAAACAAATCAAACCAAAAGAAAAAAAAAGAAACCACAATCTACCCATCAACAAGTGAATGTTTAGAAGTTGTTGTAGTACCATCAAAATACCTCAAAAGTTTTTCTAAAAGAAAGTTCATTTTGATGCTGGGTGTAAGCATGTTGTGTAAACTTCTTGGTATCTTTTTATCTAAGATTGTTAAAAGTCCAGCCTGATAACATTTATTTGTATTGGTGTTGCCTAGAAGAAAATCCTAAAGGTTAGCCATATTGTTGAATTCTTTCAAAACTGAAGCAACTTCCGCTGCAAGGACAGCACCAGTATTAGGGATAATTCTAGGTGTGAGATCTTTACTTTCATATCCCATCTCTTGTGAGACTCAAGTTGTGATCTGACCCCTTTTTTAAACTCTTTTCCCTCCATTAGTGTTAGGGATAATTCAAAGTGTGAGATCTTTACTTTCATATCCCATCTCTTGTGAGACTCAAGTTGTGATCTGACCCCTTTTTTAAACTCTTTTCCCTCCATTAGTGTTAGGGATAATTCAAAGTGTGAGATCTTTACTTTCATATCCCATCTCTTGTGAGACTCAAGTTGTGATCTGACCCCTTTTTTAAACTCTTTTCCCTCCATTAGTGTTAGGGATAATTCTAGGTGTGAGATCTTTACTTTCATATCCCATCTCTTGTGAGACTCAAGTTGTGATCTGACCCCTTTTTTAAACTCTTTTCCCTCCATTAGTGTTAGGGATAATTCTAGGTGTGAGATCTTTACTTTCATATCCCATCTCTTGTGAGACTCAAGTTGTGATCTGACCCCTTTTTTAAACTCTTTTCCCTCCATTAGTATTAGGAATAATTCTAGGTGTGAGATCTTTACTTTCATATCCCATCTCTTGTGAGACTCAAGTTGTGATCTGACCCCTTTTTTCAGTCTTTTCCCTCCATTAGTTATTTTTGATAAAATTAATTTCCTTACCTAAACATCATTCAGAATAAATGCAAGTTGCTAGATTAGCACATAAACAATTTAGCTTTGTGAACAATAACTTTCAAAATAAAAATAGGGGTTTTAAGGTCTTTTTTAACAAGTCTATTTTGATATAGACTACAAGAGATTTAATCATTTTCATGAAGTTAAAGATGAATAATATCTGTCTGTAGACAATAAAAATAACGAAATGAAAATAAGACCACATTCAGAATTTATTTGTGTTTAATTTTTTATTAACTTTGATTTTATTTATTGAGAACATAATGTATATTGTGATTAAAGAAACAAACAGTTATTGAATCTATTTCATACATTTCTTTCCTTCAATACCGGGTTTTAATTTGACCTATTTATATTTTTGGGTAATATTGTTTCCTTCAATAACTGGTTTTAATTTGACTTATTTATCTTTTTGGGTAATATTGTTTCCTTCAATACCGGGTTTTAATTTGACTTATTTATTTTTGGGTAATATTGTTTCCTTCAATACTGGGTTTTAATTTGACTTATTTATCTTTTTGGGTAATATTGTTTCCTTCAATACCTGGTTTTAATTTGACCTATTTATCTTTTTGGGTAATATTGTTTCCTTCAATACCTGGTTTTAATTTGACCTATTTATCTTTTTGGGTAATATTGTTTCCTTCAGTACCTGGTTTTAATTTGACCTATTTATCTTTTTGGGTAATATTGTTTCCTTCAATACCTGGTTTTAATTTGACCTATTTATCTTTTTGGGTAATATTGTTTCCTTCAATACCGGGTTTTAATTTGACTTATTTATCTTTTTGGGTAATATTGTTTCCTTCAATACCTGGTTTTAATTTGACTTATTTATCTTTTTGGGTAATATTGTTTCCTTCAATACCGGTTTTAATTTGACTTATTTATTTTTTGGGTAATATTGTTTCCTTCAATACCTGGTTTTAATTTGACTATTTATCTTTTTGGGTAATATTGTTTCCTTCAATACCTGGTTTTAATTTGACCTATTTATCTTTTTGGGTAATATTGTTTCCTTCAATACCTGGTTTTAATTTGACCTATTTATCTTTTTAATTTGGGGTAATTTGGGTAATATTCCTTCAATACCTGGTTTTTAATTTGACTTATTTATCTTTTTGGGTAATATTGTTTCCTTCAATACCGGGTTTTAATTTGACTTATTTATCTTTTTGGGTAATATTGTTTCCTTCAATACCTGGTTTTAATTTGACTTATTTATCTTTTTGGGTAATATTGTTTCCTTCAATACCGGGTTTTAATTTGACTTATTTATCTTTTTGGGTAATATTGTTTCCTTCAATACCTGGTTTTAATTTGACCTATTTATCTTTTTGGGTAATATTGTTTCCTTCAATACCTGGTTTTAATTTGACCTATTTATCTTTTTGGGTAATATTGTTTCCTTCAATACCTGGTTTTAATTTGACTATTTATCTTTTTGGGTAATATTGTTTCCTTCATACTGGTTTTAATTTGACTTATTTATCTTTTTGGGTAATATTGTTTCCTTCAATACCGGGTTTTAATTTGACTTATTTATCTTTTTGGGTAATATTGTTTCCTTCAATACCGGTTTTTAATTTGACTTATTTATCTTTTGGGTAATATTGTTTCCTTCAATAACTGGTTTTAATTTGACCTACTATTCTTTTTGGGTAATATTGTTTCCTTCAATACCGGGTTTTAATTTGACTTATTTATCTTTTTGGGTAATATTGTTTCCTTTTTGGGTAATATTGTTTCCTTCAATACTGGTTTTAATTTGACCTATTTATCTTTTTGGGTAATATTGTTTCCTTCAATACCTGGTTTTAATTTGACTTATTTATCTTTTTGGGTAATATTGTTTCCTTCAATACCGGTTTTTAATTTGACTTATTTATCTTTTTGGGTAATATTGTTTCCTTCAATACCGGGTTTTAATTTGACTTATTTATCTTTTGGGTAATATTGTTTCCTTCAATACGGGTTTTAATTTGACTATTTATCTTTTTGGTAATATTGTTTCCTTCAATACCGGTTTTTTAATTTGACTTATTTATCTTTTTGGGTAATATTGTTTCCTTCAATACCTGGTTTTAATTTGACCTACTATTCTTTTTGGGTAATATTGTTTCCTTCAATACCGGGTTTTAATTTGACTTATTTATCTTTTTGGGTAATATTGTTTCCTTCAATACCGGTTTTTAATTTGACTTATTTATCTTTTTGGGTAATATTGTTTCCTTCAATACCTGGTTTTAATTTTTAATTTGACTTATTTATCTTTTTGGGTAATATTGTTTCCTTCAATACCGGTTTTTAATTTGACTTATTTATCTTTTTGGGTAATATTGTTTCCTTCAATACCTGGTTTTAATTTGACTTATTTATCTTTTTGGGTAATATTGTTTCCTTCAATACTTTTTTGACTTATTTATCTTTTTGGGTAATATTGTTTCCTTCAATACCGGGTTTTAATTTGACTTATTTATCTTTTTGGGTAATATTGTTTCCTTCAATACTGGTTTTAATTTGACTATATTCTTTTTGGGTATATTGTTTCCTTCAATACCGGGTTTTAATTTGACTTATTTATCTTTTTGGGGTAATATTGTTTCCTTCAATACCTGGTTTTAATTTGACCTATTTATCTTTTTGGGTAATATTGTTTCTTCAATACCGGGTTTTAATTTGACTTATTTATCTTTTTGGGTAATATTGTTTCCTTCAATACCGGGTTTTAATTTGACTTTATTTTATCTTTTTGGGTAATATTGTTTCCTTCAATACCTGGGTTTTAATTTGACTTATTTATCTTTTTGGTAATATTGTTTCCTTCAATACCGGGTTTTAATTTGACTTATTTATCTTTTGGGGTAATATTGTTTCCTTCAATACTGGTTTTATTTGACTTATTTATCTTTTTTGGGTATATTGTTTCCTTCAATACCGGTTTAATTTGACTTATTTATCTTTTTTTGGGTAATATTGTTTCCTTCAATACCTGGTTTTAATTTGACTTATTTATCTTTTTGGGTAATATTGTTTCCTTCAATACCGGGTTTTAATTTTCACTTATATTTATCAGTAATGGTGTGTCCTTTTCTTTCCATATAAATCTTTGTAAGATTTCCATTATTTGAGTGTCAATAATTTTCACTCCTATTTATCAGTAATAGAATGTCCTTTTCATTCCATATAAATCTTTGTAAGATTTCCATTATTTGAGTGTCAATAATTTTCATAATTATTATAATTCATAATTAATAACACCTGTTTTTCATTTACAGATATCAAATGCAGTGGTAGGACAAAAATGAGACTGAAGAGAAACTCTATTGTTGCAGTGTGTGTGGGTCTGTATATTAATAGAGTTCATGTGCAAAATCCTATTTATTGTGATGTGTATATGTTTTAACGGATTTTTTTTAAGTGTCAAGATTTTTAAACGATTTACGGTTTGAAAATCCGCATGGGAGAGTATTTTCTTGTAATTCTTTGAAAAGACAAATGGAAACACTTAAGGGAAATAGGCCTTTTTCTTGTGAAGTTTGTGGATCAGCATTTTCACTAAAAGACTCTTTGAATAAACACATGCAAACACACACTGGTGAGAAACCTTTTTCTTGTGTAGTTTGTGGATCAGCATTTTCAGTGGGGGATTCTTTGAAAACACACATGAGAACACACACTGTGGCAAAACCTTTTTCCTGCGAAGTTTGCGGAGCAGCATTTTCAGAGAGGAACAAATTGAAAAACCATATGCGAACTCACACTGGTGAGAAACCTTTTTCTTGTGAAGTTTGTGGATCAGCATTTTCCCAGAAGAAGTATTTGAAAAACCACATGCGAACACACACTGGAGAGAAACCTTTTTCTTGTAAAGTTTGTGCGTCAACATTTTCTCGGAAGTGCGGCTTGGAAGACCACATACGAATACACACTGGAGAGAAACCATTTTTTTGTGAAGTTTGTGGATCGGCATTTTCACTGAAGAGCAATATGAAAAAGCACATGCTAACACATACTGATGAGAAACCTTTTTCTTGTGAAGTTTGTGGATCAGCATTTTCCCAGAAGAAGTATTTGAAAAACCACATGCGAACACACACTGGAGAGAAACCTTTTTCTTGTAAAGTTTGTGGGTCAACATTTTCTCAGAAGTGCGGCTTGGAAGACCACATACGAATACACACTGGAGAGAAACCATATTTTTGTGAAGTTTGTGGATCGGCATTTTCACTGAAGAGCAATATGAAAAAGCACATGCTAACACATACTGGTGAGAAACCATTTTCTTGCGAAGTTTGTGGATCAGCATTTTCAGTGAAAAGCACTTTGCAAAAACCACATGCGAACACACACTGGTGAGAAACCTTTTCCTTGTGATCTTTGTGGGTCAGCATTTTCCCGGAAGGCCCATTTGGAAAAGCACATACGAACACACACTGGTGAAAAACCTTTCGTCTGTGAAGTTTGTGGAAAACATTTTTAGATAGAAGCTATTTGAAAGGACACATGCAAACACACACTAGCGAGAATCCATTTTTTTGCAAAGTTTTGTGGATCAGCATTTTCAGATCATTCAAATTTGAAAACACACATGCAAACACACACTGCCAGACAGGCAGATATATAAAAAACGAGGCCATTAAACCAGATATTGTTATATAGAATAAACATAAAAAACACTGCTCTCATTATTGATGTAGCTGTCCCAAAGAATTATGGCCTAAATAGAGCTGAGTGAGAAAAGATTACAAAATATCAGGACCTCAAGAATGGAAGAAATAGATATCATAGGGGCAATTGGGCTGTTGAAGCAAAACTTGAAAAAATACCTTGAAACAATGGACCCATCTTCTATTTTGGAGTTCTCATATGCTTTCATAGAAATTAAAGATGTTTTTAAGGACTGGCTATTATGTTATTTAGAGACTCAAATAGATAGAGTCTATGCTTATGGCTTGATTTTCAATGGACCCAACTTTATTTTGGAGTTCTCATAGTATGCTTTCATAGAAATTAGAGAAATTTTAAGGACTGGCTATTATGTTATTTAGAGACTCAAATAGATAGAGTCTATGCTTATGGCTTGATTTTCATTGGACCCAACTTTATTTTGGAGTTCTCATATTATGCTTTCATAGAAATTAGAGAAATTTTAAGGACTGGCTATTATGTTATTTAGAGACTCAAATAGATAGAGTCTATGCTTATGGCTTGATTTTCAATGGACCCAACTTTATTTTGGAGTTCTCATAGTATGCTTTCATAGAAATTAGAGAAATTTTAAGGACTGGCTATTATGTTATTTAGAGACTCAAATAGATAGAGTCTATGCTTATGGCTTGATTTTCAATGGACCCAACTTTATTTTGGAGTTCTCATAGTATGCTTTCATAGAAATTAGAGAAATTTTAAGGACTGGCTATTATGTTATTTAGAGACTCAAATAGATAGAGTCTATGCTTATGGCTTGATTTTCAATGGACCCAACTTTATTTTGGAGTTCTCATATTATGCTTTCATAGAAATTAGAGAAATTTTAAGGACTGGCTATTATGTTATTTAGAGACTCAAATAGATAGAGTCTATGCTTATGGCTTGATTTTCAATGGACCCTTTATTTTGGAGTTCTCATAGTATGCTTTCATAGAAATTAGAGAAATTTTAAGGACTGGCTATTATGTTATTTAGAGACTCAAATAGATAGAGTCTATGCTTATGGCTTGATTTTCAATGGACCCAACTTTATTTTGGAGTTCTCATATATGCTTTCATAGAAATTAGAGAAATTTTAAGGACTGGCTATTATGTTATTTAGAGACTCAAATAGATAGAGTCTATGCTTATGGCTTGATTTTCAATGGACCCAACTTTATTTTGGAGTTCTCATAGTATGCTTTCATAGAAATTAGAGAAATTTTAAGGACTGGCTATTATGTTATTTAGAGACTCAAATAGATAGAGTCTATGCTTATGGCTTGATTTTCAATGGACCCAACTTTATTTTGGAGTTCTCATAGTATGCTTTCATAGAAATTAGAGAAATTTTAAGGACTGGCTATTATGTTATTTAGAGACTCAAATAGATAGAGTCTATGCTTATGGCTTGATTTTCATTGGACCCAACTTTATTTTGGTGTTCTCATAGTATGCTTTCATAGAAATTAGAGAAATTTTAAGGACTGGCTATTATGTTATTTAGAGACTCAAATAGATAGAGTCTATGCTTATGGCTTGATTTTCAATGGACCCAACTTTATTTTGGAGTTCTCATAGTATGCTTTCATAGAAATTAGAGAAATTTTAAGGACTGGCTATTATGTTATTTAGAGACTCAAATAGATAGAGTCTATGCTTATGGCTTGATTTTCAATGGACCCAACTTTATTTTGGAGTTCTCATAGTATGCTTTCATAGAAATTAGAGAAATTTTAAGGACTGGCTATTATGTTATTTAGAGACTCAAATAGATAGAGTCTATGCTTATGGCTTGATTTTCAATGGACCCAACTTTATTTTGGAGTTCTCATAGTATGCTTTCATAGAAATTAGAGAAATTTTAAGGACTGGCTATTATGTTATTTAGAGACTCAAATAGATAGAGTCTATGCTTATGGCTTGATTTTCAATGGACCCAACTTTATTTTGGAGTTCTCATAGTATGCTTTCATAGAAATTAGAGAAATTTTAAGGACTGGCTATTATGTTATTTAGAGACTCAAATAGATAGAGTCTATGCTTATGGCTTGATTTTCATGGACCCAACTTTATTTTGGAGTTCTCATAGTATGCTTTCATAGAAATTAGAGAAATTTTAAGGACTGGCTATTATGTTATTTAGAGACTCAAATAGATAGAGTCTATGCTTATGGCTTGATTTTCAATGGACCCAACTTTATTTTGGTGTTCTCATAGTATGCTTTCATAGAAATTAGAGAAATTTTAAGGACTGGCTATTATGTTATTTAGAGACTCAAATAGATAGAGTCTATGCTTATGGCTTGATTTTCAATGGACCCAACTTTATTTTGGAGTTCTCATAGTATGCTTTCATAGAAATTAGAGAAATTTTAAGGACTGGCTATTATGTTATTTAGAGACTCAAATAGATAGAGTCTATGCTTATGGCTTGATTTTCAATGGACCCAACTTTATTTTGGAGTTCTCATAGTATGCTTTCATAGAAATTAGAGAAATTTTAAGGACTGGCTATTATGTTATTTAGAGACTCAAATAGATAGAGTCTATGCTTATGGCTTGATTTTTAATGGACCCAACTTTATTTTGGAGTTCTCATAGTATGCTTTCATAGAAATTAGAGAAATTTTAAGGACTGGCTATTATGTTATTTAGAGACTCAAATAGATAGAGTCTATGCTTATGGCTTGATTTTCAATGGACCCAACTTTATTTTGGTTCTCATATTATGCTTTCATAGAAATTAGAGAAATTTTAAGGACTGGCTATTATGTTATTTAGAGACTCAAATAGATAGAGTCTATGCTTATGGCTTGATTTTCAATGGACCCAACTTTATTTTGGAGTTCTCATAGTATGCTTTCATAGAAATTAGAGAAATTTTAAGGACTGGCTATTATGTTATTTAGAGACTCAAATAGATAGAGTCTATGCTTATGGCTTGATTTTCAATGGACCCAACTTTATTTTGGAGTTCTCATATTATGCTTTCATAGAAATTAGAGAAATTTTAAGGACTGGCTATTATGTTATTTAGAGACTCAAATAGATAGAGTCTATGCTTATGGCTTGATTTTCAATGGACCCAACTTTATTTTGGAGTTCTCATAGTATGCTTTCATAGAAATTAGAGAAATTTTAAGGACTGGCTATTATGTTATTTAGAGACTCAAATAGATAGAGTCTATGCTTATGGCTTGATTTTCAATGGACCCAACTTTATTTTGGAGTTCTCATATTATGCTTTCATAGAAATTAGAGAAATTTTAAGGACTGGCTATTATGTTATTTAGAGACTCAAATAGATAGAGTCTATGCTTATGGCTTGATTTTTAATGGACCCAACTTTATTTTGGAGTTCTCATAGTATGCTTTCATAGAAATTAGAGAAATTTTAAGGACTGGCTATTATGTTATTTAGAGACTCAAATAGATAGAGTCTATGCTTATGGCTTGATTTTTAATGGACCCAACTTTATTTTGGTGTTCTCATATTATGCTTTCATAGAAATTAGAGAAATTTTAAGGACTGGCTATTATGTTATTTAGAGACTCAAATAGATAGAGTCTATGCTTATGGCTTGATTTTTAATGGACCCAACTTTATTTTGGAGTTCTCATAGTATGCTTTCATAGAAATTAGAGAAATTTTAAGGACTGGCTATTATGTTATTTAGAGACTCAAATAGATAGAGTCTATGCTTATGGCTTGATTTTCAATGGACCCAACTTTATTTTGGTTCTCATATTATGCTTTCATAGAAATTAGAGAAATTTTAAGGACTGGCTATTATGTTATTTAGAGACTCAAATAGATAGAGTCTATGCTTATGGCTTGATTTTTTGGACCCAACTTTATTTTGGAGTTCTCATAGTACTTTCATAGAAATTAGAGAAATTTTAAGGACTGGCTATTATGTTATTTAAAGACTCAAATAGATAGAGTCTATGCTTTATGGCTTGATTTTCAATGGACCCACTCATACCATCTGGTATTATGTTTTTAGAGACTGATCAGCCATTTTATTTTTTTTTTTTCCCCATCTGTGATTCAGCCATGGATTGGTAGATAAGATAAATTTTCTTTAATGTGGTAAAAAATGACTGTTTCTTTTGTTTCAATTGTTTCTTGTAATGATTAAGTGGCTTGGCCCGAGAAAAACAGAACTAAATTTACACAACCTCTGTTTTTATATGTGACTGCTACTACTAAAGTGATTCCTATAGAAATGTATTTTATATTAATTGCTAGTGAAGTTTCAGTAATATAGATTGATCTTGCTGTAAATTACTTTCATAAATATCATACAAAACATTTTTGATCCTGTGCATGCTATGGAAAATAAAGGACAATTGTTGGGGAAAATAATGGTATATATTATCCTGATGGACACATGTGTAAGTCACATTAAAATAAGTTGCTATGGAGTACAAATAGCAGCTTAAAAAAGATCAATCTCAATCCTACAAAGAGCCATAATGATATATGTACAATACATAGAGATATCAAGTGTTAGTCCTGAAAGTGGCCTCATGGTTTCTAAATAAAGAGAAGAGCATTTTTTAAAAAAGAGAGCCATTTTTAATGAGTTATGATTAAAAACACTGAACTCTAATGTTTTGTAAAATAGAAACTTTAACTTTAAAATGTTTTTTTTTAACCACACTTTATTGCCAATATCCACTTGACAATGGCAGTTTGTAAAAAATATAAAAAGTTTATCTTTTCTCCATTTAGAAATAAATCTATTTTTCTTTGTCCACTCAAATTTGTCTTTTTTTTGATTTAAATAGACCTAGTGACAAAAATCTCACTTAGTCTCTTTTGTGACATTTGAAATAATTTTAATTTTGGTATTTCTTTAATAAGGAGTTTGTGTCTATGTTGTCATCAAACATTTATGTACAAATCTTATTTAAGCATTTCCCAATTCTGTGCATTGAAAACATACAAATATTTTCAACAAGTCTGATTTTTAAATCATGTTTTGGTATTTCTTTTAATAAGGAGTTTGTGTCTATGTTGTCATCAAACATTTATGTACAAATCTTATTTAAGCATCTCCCAATTCTGTGCATTGAAATCATAATATTCAACAAGCCTGATTTTTTAAATCATGTTTTGGTATTTCTTTTAATAAGGAGTTTGTGTCTATGTTGTCATCAAACATTTATGTACAAATCTTTTTAAGCATCTCCAATTCTGTGCATTGAAAATAATATTCAACAAGCCTGATTTTTAAATCATGTTTGGTATTTCTTTTAATAAGGAGTTTTGTGTCTATGTTGTCATCAAACATTTATGTACAAATCTTTTAAACATTTCCAATTCTGTGCATTAAAAACATAATATTCAACAAGCCTGATTTTAAATCATGTTTTGGTATTTCTTTTAATAAGGAGTTTTGTCTATGTGTCATCAAACATTTATGGTACAAATCTTATTTAACATTCCAATTCTGTGGCTTAAAAACATAATATTCAACAAGCCTGATTTTTAACATCATGAATTTGGTATTTCTTTTAATAAGGAGTTTGTGTCTATGTTGTCATCAACATTTATGTACAAATCTTATTTAAAAGCATTTCCCAATTCTGTGCATTAGAAAACATAATATTCAACAAGTCTGATTTTTTAAATCATGTTTTGGTATTTATTTTAATAAGGAGTTTTTGTCTATGTTGTCATCAAACATTTTGTACAAATCTTATTTAAACATATCTCCCAATTCTGTGCATTAAAAATCATAATATTCAACAAGCCTGATTTTTAAAATCATGTTTTGGTATTTCTTTTAATAAGGATTTTTGTCTATGTTGTCATCAAACATTTATGTACAAATCTTTTTTAAGCATCTCCAAATTCTGTGCATTGAAAACATAATATTCAACAAGCCTGATTTTTAAATCATGTTTTGGTATTTCTCTTTAATAAGGAGTTTTGTGTCTATGTTGTCATGCAACATTTATGTACAAATCTTATTTAAACATTTCCCAATTCTGTGCATTAAAAACATAATATTCAACAAGCCTGTTTTTAAATCATGTTTTGGTATTTCTTTTAATAAGGAGTTTTGTGTCTATGTTGTCTCCAAACATTTATGTACAAATCTTATTTAAACATTTCCCAATTCTGTGCATTAAAAACATATATTACAACAAGCCTGATTTTTAAATCATGATTTTGGTATTTCTTTTAATAAGGAGTTTTGTGTTCATCAATGTTTGTACAAACATTTATATGTATTATAAAAACATAAATTGATTATTTTCAAGATTGTTATTTCTTTTAATAAGGAGTTTTGTCTATGTTGTCCATCAAAACATCTGTACAAATCTTATTTAAACATTTCCCAATTCTGTGCATTAAAATCAACAAGCCTGATTTTTTACAATGTCTTTACTTTTAAGTAAGTTGTCTATGTTCTAGCATCTCCCAAATCTGTGCATGAACATAATATTCAACAGTCTGATTTTAAACAGCCTAATAGGATTTGCTAGTCAACTGATCCTTTAAGCACCACGTCAATCATGCATGGTACATTTTTCTGTGTCATCATTTAGACACTTATTTGGCTAATGACTATTGGAGTTCTAGTGATCAAAGGCTTTTCCACATTAAAAAGACTCTTGAATCCATGATCCTGACACTGGTGGGTAGGTTCTTGTGAAATACCATGAATGGCTTGTTTTCGTGGAGAGAAACGGCTGTCGAGACAGTCTGATGAAATTGCTCACAACAAGTGATGACATGAACATCTAAAATTCCTGAAAATTGTAAGTTTTAAATAAAACTGAAACTTGTCTACCAGCTTGTCTTTCTCTTTTTCATTCTCTTCTTTTTTAAGCTCAACAGAATGTAATGACGAAAGGGAAAGCACGTGTACTTTTAACTTATTTATTAACATGAAACAACAACAGTTGATACAACAAGTACTTAGAGACAGTACTTACAGTTCAGTTGTTACTCTCTCACCTGATTCTTTTTTCTTGCAAATGTTTTCACTGGTTAATAACTTTTTTCTTTTGTAATCACTCAATTTTAGTGCACAACTAATGATGCATCAGGTATTTGTTATTAATATGATATTATATTAAGCTGACATCAAAAACTCTAAAATTAACATCTGTACATTTTGTATAATGAGCTGACATCCTTAATTGCTGCTCATTCCTCAATGTTTTTCATTAAAGTGGAATATTCTAAGTCAACACATTCTTTGTTAATACTGGACAACACATGAAAACTCTAAATTAACATCAGTAACATTTGTAGTGATGAGCTGACATCCTTAATTGCTGCTCAATTCCTCAATGTTTTTCATTGAAGTGGAATATTCTAAGTCAACACATTCTTTGTTAATACTGGACACAACATCAAAAACTCTAAAATGAACATCTGTACATTTGTAGTGATGATGCTGACATCCTTAATTGCTGCTCATTCCTCAATGTTTTTCATTGAAGTGGAATATTCTAAGTCAACACATCTTTGTTTAATACTGGACACAACATGAAAAACTCTAAAATTAACATCTGTACATTTGTAGTGATGAGCTGACATCCTTAATTGCTGCTCATTCCTCAATGTTTTTCATTAAGTGGAATATTCTAAGAATATTCGCACTTCAAATGAAATAAACATTGAGGATGAGCAGCAATAAGGATGTCAGCTCATCACTACAAATGTAACAGATGTTCATTTAGAGTTTTTGATGTGTTGTTCCAGTACTTAAACAAAAAATGTGTTTTGACTAGAATATTCCACTTCAAAAAATGAAAAAACATTGAGGAATGAGCAGCAATTAAGTGTCACTCATCACTCAATGTACTGTGTTAATTTTAGAGTTTTGCATGTTGCTGTCCAGTATTCAACAAGAATGTGTTGACTTAGAATATTCACTTTAATGAAACATTGAGGAATGCAGCAGCAATTAAGGATGTCAAGCTCAATTACTGACAAATGTACAGATGTTAATTTTAGAGTTTTTTGATGTCCAGCTTAATATAGATATGAATATTAATACAAATACCTGATGCATCATTAGTTGGTGCCTTAAAATTAGTGATTAACAAAAAGAAAGAAGTTTCTTAACCGTGAAAACATTTGCAATAAAAAAAGAATCAGTGAGAAGGTACACTGAACTGTAAGTCTGTCTCTAAGTATTGTTGTATCACCTGTTGTTGTTTCATGTAAAAATAAGGTTAAAAGTACACTGCTTTCCCTTTCGTCTTACATTCTTGTGAGCTTAAAAAAGAAGAGAATGAAAAGAGAAAAGACAAGCTGGTAGACAAGTTTCAGTTTTATTTAAACTTACAATTTTCAAGGAATTTTAGATGTTCATGTCATCACTTGTTGTGAGCAAAATTTCATCAGACTGGTCTCGACCAGCCGTTTCTTCTCGCACTGAAAAACAGCCATTCATGGTATTTACACAAACCTCCCACCCAGGTCAGGATGTGAACAAGGTTTTTTAATCGTGGGAAGCCGGCACGACCCAAATTATGCTAATGGCAAGTCGAAAAAATGCATGGATTCCCATCGGACAATGCTGTTAACTGTCCAGCAGCCTGGGTTGGCTGAAAACAGTTATTCTTCCTCATCAACAAAAAGATTTGTAACATAAATGTTTGATGAACAGACATAGACCAAACTCCTTATTAAAAGAAATCCAAAACACTGATGTAAAAATCAGGCTTGTGGTAAGTATTACGATTTCAATGCACAATAAAAAAGAATTGGGAAATGCTTAAATAAGATTTGTACTTAAATGTTTGATGACAACATAGACCACAAACTCTTATTAAAAGAAATACCAAAAAACAATGATTCTAAAAATAGGCTTGTTGAATATTTGATTTCAATGGCACAGAATTGGAGATGCTTAAATAAGATTTGTACCTAAATGTTTGACTGAGAACATAGACACAAACTCTTATTATAAGAAATACAAACATGATTTAAGAAATCAGACCTTGTTGAATATTTATGATTTCAATGCAGCAGATTGGGAGATGCTTAAATAAGATTTTGTACATAAATGTTTGTGAACAACATAGACACAAACTCCTTATTACAAAGAAATACAACATGATTTACAAATCGCTTGTTGAATATTATGTTTTTAATGCAGCAGAATTTGGGAATGTTTAAATAAGAATTTGTCTAAATGTTTGATGACAACATAGACANTCCCAAATATACCTTCCAAAACTGGAACGCTCAACCATCAGATTAGAGTTTAACATCATTCCCAGAACATGTAGACCCTCAACTACCGCCTTCTAGCACCCAAATGATAAAAAGGGTTGGGGCAATCATATAGGTGCTAGGGCTTGTCATGGCCTGCCGATTTATTAGAGGTGGCCTCGCCGACCGCCCGTCTAGCTCAAGAAAGGTCCAAAGTGGAGGATTGCAAGTATTGTATTACTATCAGACTCACCATTTGTTTTTCATAATTTTTAATGAGTATACCTGTTTTATTTATAATCAAGAACAATGAATACAGGACATTATCTTTAGGCCAAATGACAACATTCTATTAAAGAACAAACTCTTTCTGGGATTACTGTCAATTTTCATAACAATCCATCCAAAAGTTAAAGAATTATAAACATTTAAAGGAAAAGTCCATTTTTAGCAATTTTTTTGATAAATTTTTACAGGGCTCTGGACTTTTCATAAATTAAGGCAATTACCAAAATCTTGTACTTACAGAACTGATTATCTACATGTGTGACTGCTTGGGGTCTCACAGGATGAAAAACTGTAATAAAGAATAAATAACATTCAATAAAAGAGAATACTATTAAATAGCAATGCAAACACAAAAATAAATGGACACACAGTGTGTCTTATATCAAATTAGTTTGTTAAAAAGAGATCAGTATAATTACTGGATTCACTCCAGACCAGCAATAATGAAAAGAGAAGGGATTATATATGGACTCTTTCATGCCTTATCCACTTCCTCTTTGTGTCTGCAGTAAATCTAAGGGGACAGCAGCAACTGATAAAGGGAGGATTAAAGTCAACTAAATTATTAAAGGGCTAGATATTGTAGCAGTAGTTAAATTGGTGAACACAAAAAATAATTGTAAAGTATAACTGGTTAAACATTTATTAACATAAGTACATATTACATAAAATTCTAAATAATACAAAAAGAAAAAGAAAACATTTTATTATATTTTTAGATCATAATACTTTAAAAGAAATGTTTAAATGTTCAATGTAGATAAACAGTGTGATAGAATAAAGTTGGCAGATTTTTGTTGGTGTTTTAAAGGTGGTTGTAACAAAATTACCCACTGTAAATCAAATTCTGAGTAATTCATATTATTACGCTTTTGGATCACCATACTTTAAAAGAAATGTTTAAATATCCAATGTAGATAGAGAGAGGAATAGAAAAAAGTTGGCAGATTTTTGTTGGTATTTTAAAAGAGAATGTAATAAAATTATTGACGAAATAAAATGAAATTCTGTGTAATTTTAAGTTCAAACTCATTTTGTAGGTCAATTGTTTTTACCACAGAAAATGAGTTTGAAGTCAATAATTTTTGTCAATTGTATCATTGACCGGAATTTTATTAATGTAAAAATTATAGGTATGCCCTAATTTTCGTCTCTCTTTTCATTTTAAAAACGAATTAAAATTAATTAAATCAATTATTTAAGATCAATTTTTTGTCCAAGACGAAAAGTAGTAACATAATGATCATTAGGTACCACCAGACCGTTTAGGTCATCTTGATTAAAACGGAAATAGATATTTCCGAACTTTGTTTATCAAAAATCTCGTAAAAAAAAGATCGTACAGGGTTGTTACAAAGAAAAATAGTTAATTCAAAGATCAAATTATCCGATTGGGAAAAATTACATCGTTATCTTAAAAAATAAACAAACCTATCCATATTACGTGCGAAAGGGTAATTTTCAGGCCGCGATTTAGAGAGAAAGAAATACATATTATTACCCTCTTACAGTTATGCATCTAAGTACGGATGGGTGTAACGGACAAACTTTTTTAGCCAAATGTTTTCTATTAAAATGAATAAAATCTTTAAAAACTTTAATATTACAATTTAAAATGAATAAAATCTTTAAAAACTTTAATATTACAATTTACTATGAATAAAAACTTGAAAAACTTTAATCTTAAAATTTCACAGTGAAATTGACGTTCAAAAATGTCGGTTTTAGTATTAATTCTTAAAATCGAAAATAAAATGAAAATTTGAATATTTTTTCTAAGAGAAAAACTGATAAAACAATCATTCAATATATTATTTTTATTCTAATTGGTCGTAAAAGTTAAATAAAATATTTTTTTACGCTCAGAAAAACAAACTTTAGTTACCGAGAAGCGTCTCGTCATATGTCAGTTTTGCTCTTCCGTACATTCTAAGAATCACACATTACTATTCAACAATAAAAATTACAAATTCTTTTTAAAATATTAATCGAGCACGGATCGGACCAACTTTTAGTTCACCTGAATTCTAAAATACATGTTTTTAAATATCCGTGAAAATTTTGATTTTTTTCCACAGGAAAAAAAAAATTTAATTTATTTCACGCAGAAAATAAAAATATTTAATCACACAAAAGATTGAAAATCTCGTAAAAATTAATTTTTTTGACAATTACATAAGAAAAAAAAGTTTTCAAATATTAATATTATGACATTTTTTTTGCACTTTTTATTTCCGATTTCATTATTTTTTCCTAAAAAAACTATAATTCGGTACGTTATACAATTTCATTGATATAGTTATTCAGACTCTTATCTTTATAGAAAAAAAGTACCAAATTTTTTTTCCACATCATTTTTTTTTATCTCATAAAATAAAATAGGGGGGTGATAGACATCGTAAAAAATATTTCCCCTAATATATTTTAGAAAAAAAACTATTTCAGATGTATTTACATCCAATGGTAAACATTTATGGAAATTTTCGTGAAAATCGGACCATTAATTGATTTTTCATAGAATTTTTTAAAAATCCTCTTATCGTAACTTGTTTTTAGCTACGTTAAATTTCAGTTGATTTAACAGTGCAAAAATGAAAACATTGTTTTTCAATCATAATTTTCATTATTTTCGTATGCTGATAAAAATTTTTAAAAATCATCAGGAGTTTATTTAATGTTTTTTTCTTTCGAATGGAAAAAACTTTTCAAGAAAATATTAATTTTTCTGCAAGTTTCATTGTGTTAAATGTAGGGGGGGGTAAATTGCACAGGGTCAAATTGGTGGTACCTAATGATCATCAATAAAAAAAGGCAAAATAATATTACATATGCATTTTATTTTTGATACATTTAAAACTATTTTTTTCGGTTAATTTTACTCAAATATGGCCGTAACCGTTATTTAAAGGTATCGTAATATCCGTGTTTACAAAATTAATTTAACCTTCCCGAAAGTTTCGAAATAAAATAACTGAGGCATTATAAAATTCATTCATTAATAAATCAACAGTGAACATTTCATTAAAATCGGATAATTCCCTGATTTTTGGTAATTTTTAATTTTTTATTTTTTGAACGGAAGTGAGGTTAAATTTGTCTTGTAAAAACACGGATTTTTCGACGAATTTTGGTATGCCTAAATAATATGTATAAATAAATTTGATCAAATAAATTTTAATTTTAATCTAAACAATGCAATCGATTAAAAATAAAATAATCGATTTAATTCAGTCCTTTCTAGGAGTGTACAATTTAGAAAAAGAAAGAACATATTATTACACTTTTGGATCACCATACTTTAGAAGAAAAGTTGGGTGATATTGCAGATATTAAATATTTACGAAAACAAAAACGACTTTAACATCGTTCAAATTACAGTTCTGAGTTCTAAAAAACTTCTTTTTTCTTTTTTCCTAGAATTTTTTTACACAGAATTCTGTATTTTATTAAAAACAAAAATTATTAGAAATAAAAATGAAGACAAAGTTGAAAATGGTAATTTCCCTTTTTTTTTTCTTTGTTCGTTTTTTAAAATACGAATTATTAGATTTTTTTTCCGCTATGAAAACTCCATATTTTTTGTATATTGAACATTTATGATATGAAAATAAATTTAAATACCTTTTCTTTTTGTTTTTATTGTTGTTTCTTTCTTTGGGTATAACGTAAGCTGCTGAAGATTCCCAACAAAAACGGAAATGACCGGTGTTGAGGGAAAACAGGACCCGCAATATAATTAACCCTTGCCCCCCCCTCCAAAAAAAAACGTTTAGGTATTTTGAAAGGTAACTAAAAACGTTTCCAATGCATTTTTATAGTAAAATAATTTCCAATGCATTTTAACTGAAGGAACAAACAAAAACCAAAGAAGCACATATAAATATTTAGATATTTTGTTTTTTTATCTAAAACAAATGTCGCCTTTTTAATTCTTTTCATATTTAAACTTTAAAGTTTAACTTTAAATTATATCAAAAAGAGAGGTGACATTTTTTGTGCTGCGTTTAAAATTCTACCAAAATAAGGTAAAAATAGAAAATTTAAGAGTTTTTTTGTTTGCTTATTTTTAAATAATTGGGTTTGTTTTTTTGGGGGGGTGTTGTTAATCCCCAGATTTTTTTAAAATTTGATTTTTCTAATCTTTTAAAAATATATTGTAATAATTGAATTGAAAAAAACATTGCACAGGTTTATATATATTTGCCGATAAAAAAGTGAGAAAGATCCGACTGTAAATATCTAAGAAGTTACATTTTTACGCATTGGGGGGGGGGGGCGTTAATAAGGACAGGAGTCCTGGACGAAAACATAGCTACAAATAAGGGCAGGCATCCGTGACGTCAAAATCTTTACAGAACACAAAACGCGTTCTTCATTGTTCAACGGTTTTTCTTCCATTCCTTTTTCAAACACAAAACATTTTGTGTAAAGAAAGATAAAAAGTCAGACGAATTAATAAAGAAAGAAGTAAGTATGAACATTTATATTTATTTTATTTTTTTTTATCTATACTAGCTGTTACCTAGCCTTGTTATATTTTCACCTAAATTTAAATATTCACTTTTAAAATCTCATGTACGCATTTTATTTGATTCAAATAAATGGTGACATTTTTTTTATTATTATTCGTATTAATTAAATGGTGTTACCAAATAGATTTTATTATTTGAACCCACTAAACAATTCTTTATTAAATAATTTAATACAATACATTACAATGGACTCCTCACCAAATTTTATTGGTAATCTGAACAGAAGGGTAATAAAGGACAGTTTTCTCGTATTTTCCTACCATAAAATTCGGCTTGGGCATTATCTGAAATGAATATAATTAGCTATCAGAAGTGAATTTATGATATTTCCATGTTAAACTATGGTCCGGTATTCATTTTAAGAAAAATTCGTTTTGTTTACATTTATCGAAGGAAAATAGTGAAGATGGCGGCCATTAACTCATTTTTATTCAAGGGACGTTACTCTGAATGCCTATTTCTATTTTTTGTTTATTTTTTTATTAAATAAAGTGTTTTATTTTAATTATTTATTTGTTTATTAAGAATTCTGGGGTATGGGGTTATCGTCCCTTGTCTGCGAGCCTCTGTTTCAAACCAACCAATCATGAGCCAGCATACTTTGGCGCCAAACCCAAAGTGCAGACTCTTCTGCACCAGCAACGAAAGGGAACGGACCGAACAAAGGTCGCTCCCACTATTCTTCAACAGAACCACAGAACCAGAGTTGGACGCAAACAGAAGTCCATCTATATCCGAACTATATCAGAAGGCCGTAGCAAGGGGCTCCGTTAATACCCCATATCCCAGGACAAACAGCTAAGTGACAATTATATACATATATATATTTGCGCAAACGAAACTAAAGTTTGCAAGTTCTTTATATGTAATACAAGTCTTTTATTCACATCTTGTCGTTCGTTTTACTTCTTAGACTCTTAACCTGTCTGCCACATTTGCGGTTAACTCCATTCAAACCTAGGAGTACTGCCGCTGGTGTTTTATTCTTTATAGTATGTATTTATGTAAATGCCATTATCAATTTCTTCTGTCTATCTATAATATAATTCTATCTATCTATAATATAATATAATTCTATCTATCTATAATATAATTCTATCTATATATCTATCTATAATATAATTCTATCGATCTATCTATCATATATAAAAAAGCACTGGAAGAAAATGCACCATTTTTAATAGAAGAAAAACATATCCTCCAAATTAACACCAGAAAATTATACACCAAGCTCACTAAACTTCATAGTCACTAATTCCATCAAAGAAAAAGCACTGGAAAATTTTAGCACCAATTTTTAATAGAAGAAAAACATATCCTCCAAATTAACACCAGAAAATTATACACCAAAATTCCTACACTCCCATGCATCCTGGAAAAACTGGAAAATGAAATGTACATTTTCCAGTACAGGAAAACCTGGAAAAAAAGGGTGGGGCATTGTCAAAAATCCTGGAAAAAATGTGTAATTTGTCCTGGAAAATTAGAATTATCTGAGACAAAATTAATGTTACTGTTACACTTGATATCCTCCGAATTAACACCAAAAAACACCTCAGACACAATAACAATCTTCTTGGTCTAGCACTAGTGAAAAGGGGATAGACTCCCTTGCTGTCTGTCTGATACCGACATTAACCCCCCCCCCCCGACGACTTTACTTTATTCTTATTCGATAGTATATAAAATATAATACAAATATAAAGCAAAGGGGGGTCATTGTAAAATATCTGCATATATTTGCTGATAAAAAGTGAGAAACAATAGCCAAAGTATATCATCTCACCTGATTTTAGGCCTAATTTTCCATCCAGCAAATCTAGGGTTTACTTTTTCTTCTAGAAATCCCTACTGTTTATATGAACAGAAATCTCTAGTCCCATAAAGCAAGAAGTAATTAAGAAATTTGACAGAATAAAAATAAAAGTGTCCCCTCACAGAATTTTGAATACATCAAAGGACTTGGTAAAAAAATCTTAATTCAACAAAACATTTTAAGGTGCTAATTCCCAAAAGAGAAAAACATAAATTTTCTAGTCTTTTCCAACTACATATGAAAATGAAAAGTTGTCTTTCTTATATTTCATTCAGTTTGTTTTTCAAGGAATATAAAACATTTGACTGAAGTAAAGTTGTTTTGTTGGCTACATATTTAATTGTGAATAATTTCCTCTCATATTCATTAATAATTGTGTGTCTTTTTCTTTCTAAATAAATCTTTGGCCAAAGTAACATTTCCGTTATGTTTCTGAAATTATTAATTTTTTTTTTAATGTCAGAATATGAATGACCTGATATAGCACTATTTATTTTCTCACTTAAAAAAAGTCACTTGTTTTCTATAATTAATAATACCTGTTTTTTATTTACAGATATCAAATGCAGTGGAGGACAAAAAAGAAAAAATACTGAAGAGAAAATCTCTTCTTGCAAGGTGTGTGAACCTGAATATTAACATAGTTCATGTCAACTAGCTGAATCCAAAAAAAACCCCAAAAAAACAAAGGACAGAATCATTACACTTGAAAAGACTGTACATCATCATTGTTATTTAACTCACATTTCAAATCATAGATGCAATTTCACACAGAGGAGACATTGTACTCATATCGTGTGAGCATTTCAGTAATTTCACTGAAACCGTTGCATGAACAGGGTAGTGAAAACTTCTCAAACAGATTTCCAAGATAGTTCATGCTCAACTGCCTAAACTTCCGACACACTCATTTTATATTGTGAGGCAGCTGATTTGTTAATCTGCAGAGTTTCAGATTAGCATCTGCACACCTTAGCCGTTCTCACTTCAAAACTGCTCCACGACAACATGCGCATGCAAATCATGGAGGCTTTCGTGCATGATGTTACGTATCTTGTTCACAACAATCACATTCAATCATTCTTTATATGCAGTGTGAATCATGCAAACTTAAACTTGAAAGAAACTAATTTCTTGTGAAGTGTATAGATTTTAACAGATTTACAATTTAAAAATCCTCAGAGTATTTTCTCATAATTCTATAAAAAGAAATATGGAAATAGATAAGAGAGACAAACTATTTTCTTGTGAAGTTTGTGGCTATGCATTTTCACATAATTCAACATTGAAAAATCACATGCGAACACACACTGGTGAGAAACCTTTTACTTGTGAAGTTTGTGGATCAGCATTTTCTCAGAATGGTCATTTGAAAATCCACATGCGATCACACACTGGCGAGAAGCCTTTTTCTTGTGAAGTTTGTGGATCTGCATTTTCATGTAATTCAGCATTGAAAAACCACATGCGAACACACACTGGCGAGAAACCTTTTTCCTGTGAAGTTTGTGGATCAGCATTTTCAGTGAGTAGCAATTTGAAAGTCCACATGCAAACACATGCTGGCAAGAAACCTTTTTCTTGTGAAGTTTGTAGATCAACATTTTCACTGCAGGGGTCTTTGAAAAAACACATTCAAACACACACTGGCGAGAAACCTTTTTCTTGTGAAGTTTGTGGATCAGCATTTTCTCGGAATGGCAATTTGAAATACCACATGTGAACACACACTGGGAACATGAGCCTCCACCAATAACATCAAATGGAAAGGTGACTGTGTTCTATGACAAAATAATCCAGACAGGCAGATATATAAAAGACAAAGCCATTAAACCAGACATTGTCATCTGGGATAAACGAAAAAAAACTGCTCTTATTATTGATGTAGCTGTCCCAAATGACTATGGCCTAAATAGAGCGGAACGAGAAAAGATAACAAAATACCAGGACCTCAAGAATAACCTAAAAACAACTTGGTCATTGAAAGAAATTGACATCATACCCGTTGTGGTTGGGGCAACTGGACTGGTGAAACAAAATCTAAAAAAATACCTAGAAACAATACCAGGGAAGCCAAGCTGCTGTGAAGTGCAAATAGCAGCCATCAAAGGAACATGCTCCATCCTAAAAAGATCATTAGGATACAAGTACTATTTGTAAAGGAATCAAGTGTTAGCCCCAGGACAGGGGCCCCTTGACTTCTAAAAAATCTAATAAGAAAATGAAACAAAAAAAGCGAGAAACCATTCTCTTGTGAAGTGTGTGGATCAGCATTTTCAATGAGGTGCTCTTTGAATAAACACATGCAAACACACACTGGTGAGAAACCATTTTCTTGTGAAGTTTGTGGATCAGCATTTTCAGGGAGGAGCAAATGGAAAAACCACATCCAAAGACATACTGGTGAGTTACAAGTGACTAACCAGGATAATCGTTGATGCAACATATAATCACCTGAAGGCAGTTACCTGAAAAAGGAACAACTAGGATGTGTCAGAAAGAAAAAAATTGGCACAAAGGACAAACTACTAATATACAAGACCATCCTGGAGGATTGCCAGAACAGGCGAAGAAAATTATGGCATGGATTGATTATAAAAAATTATTTGACGGTGTGCTCCATTCCAGGATACTCCGATGTTTGGAACTATACAATATCCATGAATATATAAGATTATTCCTCCATAAACAAATGGCCAGATGGCAGACAACAATAACATTACATCACTTGAAAGGGAAAATACAGACCCCAAACACTGGGATCCAATAAAGTATTTTCCCAGGTTTGGGTTAGGGGTTAGTTTTATGATTTTTTTTTAAATCTAAAAATCGTCCGTAAACAATGAACCAGATTTTGATGGTATAAATGGAAAAAATGTCCTCATGAATCGAAATCACAAAAGGGGTGCCTTAAGGTCATATGGTCACACTATTTAATGTAAATTGTGTTTTATTTATGCTTAAAATAAAACTTTCCCATTGTTTTGGTCTCAGTTAAATTTTGACATTTTTTTATTGTTAATTTGTCATTTTTTTGTTTATTTTTAATCATTTTACTCTAAGCAAAGAGATCCTTTCTTTGATTGGACATAGCAATCACATATCATATCCAGTAGTTTTTTGGTTTTGTTTTTTAATCATTTTACTCTAAGCAAAGAGATCCTTTCTTTGATTGGACGTAGCAATCACATATCATATCCAGTAGTTTTTTTGTTTTGTTTTTTAATCATTTTACTCTAAGCAATATAGTGTGAATGTGTATGTTGGTTTGAACTATTATTTTGTTCAAAATTATTGTTCAGTCATTAAACATTTATGTACAAATCTATTATATTCAAACATTTCCCTATTCAGGGCATTAAGAACACAATATCTAATAAGTATAATCTCACTTAAAGATGCTTCATAAAGGAATAAAATGTTAAAACAGAAACCAAATACATATACATTTAATATAGTCAAGATTTTAAAAATAATACTTAATGTAAATTGTAAGATATTTCCAATCCTTACCAAAAACACTTATTCATTACGCATCATTAACTTATGTACCTTGCTGAATAAACCACACTAAAAGCAATCTCTGCATTACCATTTTATTCCTTTATGAAGCATCTTTAAGTGAGATTATACTTATTAGATATTGTGTTCTTAATGCCCTGAATAGGGAAATGTTTGAATATAATAGATTTGTACATAAATGTTGTAATGACTGAACAATAATTTTGAAGCAAAATAATAGTTCAAACCAACATACACATTCACACTATATTGCTTAGAGTAAAATGATTAAAAAAACAAAACAAAAAAACTACTGGATATGATATGTGATTGCTACGTCCAATCAAAGAAAGGATCTCTTTGCTTAGAGTAAATGATTAAAAAAAACAAAACCAAAAAAACTATGGATATGATATGTGATTGCTATGTCCATCAAAGAAAGGATCTCTTTGCTTAGAGTAAAATGATTAAAATAAACAAAAAAATGACAAATTAACAAATAAAAAAATGTCAAAATTTAAACTGGAGCGCAAAACAATGGGGAAGTTTTATTTTAAGCATAAAATAAAACACAAATTTACATTAAATAGTGTGACCATATGACCTTAAGGCACCCTTTTGTGATTTCGATCATGAGGACATTTTTTCCATTTATACGCATCAAAATCTGGTTCATTGTTTAGCGGACGATTTTAGATTTAAAAAAAAAAATCATAAAACTAACGCCCTCCAACCTGGGAAAATACTTTATTGGATCCCAGTGTTTGGGGTCTGTATTTTCCCTTTCAAAGTGATGTAATGTTATTGTTGTCTGCCATCTGGCCATTTGTTTTGGAGGAATAAGTCTTATATATTCATGGATATTGTATAGTTTCCAAAACATGTGAGTATCCTGGAATGGAGCACACCGTCAAATAATTTTTATAATCAATCCATGGCCATATTTTTCTTCGCCTGTTCTGGCAATCCTCCAGGATGGTCTTGTATATTAGTAGTTTGTCCTTTGTGCCCAATATTTTTTTCTTTCTACACATCCTAGTTGTTCCTTTTTCAGGTAACTGGCTCAGGTGATTATATGTTGCATCACGATTATCCTGGTTAGTCACCTTGTAACTCACCAGGTATGTCTTTGGATGTGGTTTTTCCATTTGCTCCTCCCTGAAAATGCTGAATCCACAAACTTCAAAACAAGAAATGGTTTCTCACCAGTGTGTGTTTGCATGTGTTTATTCAAAAGAGCACCTCATTGAAAATGCTGATCCACACACTTCACAAGAGAATGGTTTCTCGCTTTTTTTTGTTTCATTTTCTTATTAGAATTTTTTTAGAAAGTCAAGGGGCCCCTGTCCTGGGGCTAACACTTGATTCCTTTATAAATAGTACTATGTATCCTAATGATCTTTTTAGGATGGAGCATGTNAGAGAGTGCTCATCACTACACAATGTACAGATGTTAATTTTAGAGTTTTTGATATTGTGTCCAGTATTACAAAGAATGTGTTGACTTAGAATATTCCACTTCAATGAAAAACATTGAGGAATGAGCAGCAATTAAGGATGTCAGCTCATCACTACAAATGTACTAGATGTTAATTTTAGAGTTTTTTGATGTTGTGTCCAGTATTAACAAAGAATGGTTGACTTAGAATATTCCACTCAATGAAAAACATTGAGGAATGAGCAGCAATTAAGGGATGTCAGCTCATCCTACAAATGTACACGATGTTAATTTTAGAGTTTTTGATATTGTGTCCAGTATTAACAAGAATGTGTTGACTTAGATATTCCACTTAATGAAAAACATTGATGAATGAGCAGCAATTAAGGATGTCAGCTCATCACAAAATGTACAGATGTTAATTTTAGAGTTTTTGATATTGTGTCCAGTATTAACAAAGAATGTGTTGACTTAGATATTCCACTTTAATGAAAAACATTGAGGAATGAGCAGCAATTAAGGATGTCAGTCACTCACTACAAATGTCAGATGTTAATTTTAGAGTTTTTGATGTTGTGTCCAGTATTAACAAAGAATGTGTTGACTTAGAATATTCCATCAATGAAAACATGGAGGAATGAGCAGCAATTAAGGATGTCAGCTCATCACTCAAATGTACTGATGTTAATTTTAGAGTTTTTGATGTTGTGTCCAGTATTAACAAGAGAATGTGTTGACTTAGAATATTCCACTTCAATGAAAAACATTGAGGAATGAGCAGCAATTAAGGATGTCAGCTCATCACTACAAATGTACAGATGTTAATTTTAGAGTTTTTGAGTTGTGTCCAGTATTAACAAAGAATGTGTTGACTTAGAATATTCCACTTTAATGAAAAACATTGAGGAATGAGCAGCATTAAGGATGTCAGCTCATCACTACAAATGTACAGATGTTAATTTTAGAGTTTTGATATTGTGTCCAGTATTAACAAAGAATGTGTTGACTTAGAATATTCCACTTTAATGAAAAACATTGAGGAATGAGCAGCAATTAAGGATGTCAGCTCATCACTACAAATGTACAGATGTATTTTAGAGTTTTTGATGTTGTGTCCAGTATATAACAAAGAATGTGTTGACTTAGAATATTCCCTCAATGAAAAACATTGAGAATGAGCAGCAATTAAGGATGTCAGCTCATCACTAAAATGTACAGATGTTAATTTTAGAGTTTTTGATGTTGTGTCCAGTATTAACACAAGAATGTGTTGACTTAGATATTCCACTTCAATGAAAAACATTGAGGAATGAGCAGCAATTAAGGATGTCAGCTCATCACTACAAATGTACAGATGTTAATTTTTAGAGTTTTTGATGTTGTGTCCAGTATTAACAAGAATGTGTTGACTTAGAATATTCCACTTAATGAAAAAACATGGAGGAATGAGCAGCAATTAAGGATGTCAGCTCATCACTAAAAATGTACAGATGTTAATTTTAGAGTTTTTGATATTGTGTCCAGTATTAACAAGAATGTGTTGACTTAGAATATTCCACTTCAATGAAAAACATTTGAGGAATGAGCAGCAATTAAGGATGTCAGCTCATCACTACAATGTACAGATGTTATTTTAGAGTTTTTGATGGTGTGTCCAGTTATTAACAAAGAATGTGTTGACTTAGATATTCCACTTTAATGAAAACATTGAGGAAATGAACAGCAATTAAGGATGTCAGCTCATCACTACAAATGTACAGATGTTATTTTAGAGTTTTTGATGTTGTGTCCAGTATTAACAAAGAATGTGTTGACTTAGAATATTCCACTTTAATGAAAAACATTGAGGAATGAGCAGCAATTAGGATGTCAGCTCATCATCACTAATGTACAGATGTTAATTTTAGAGTTTTTGTAGTTGTTAATGTCAATATCATTATTAATACAAAAATGATGGCATCATTAGTTGTGCACTTAAATTTGAGTTTACATAAAAGAAAGTAAACAGTGAAAACATTTGCAATAAAAACGAATCAGTGCATAGAGTAACAAGCTGAATGTTACAGTACTGTCTTAAGTACTTTTATCAATGTTGTTGTTTCAGTTAATAAATAAGTAAAAGTACCGTGCTTTCCTTTCGTCACTTACATTCTGTAGGCTTAAGAAAAGAAGAATGAAGGAAAATGAGAAGAAAGCTGGTAGACAAGTTTCAGTTTTATCTAAAACTTACAATTTCAGGAATTTAGATGTTCATGTCATCACTTGGTTGTGAGCAATTTCATTCAGACTGTGTCTCAACAGCCGTTTTCTCTCCACTGAAAACAGCCATTCATGGTATTTACAAACCCCCACCAGGTCAGGATGTGAAAGGTCTTTTTAATGTGGGAAGCCGTGCACGACCCAAAGCTTATGCATTGGCAAGTCGAAAAATGCATGGATTCCATCGGATCATGCTGGTTAACTGTCAGCAGCCTGGGTTGGCTGAAAACAGTTATTCTTCCTCATCAACAAAAAAAGATTTGTACATAAATGTTTGATGACAACGATAGACACAACTCCTTATTAAAAGAAATTACCAAAACATGATTAAAAATCAGGCTATTGAATATTTGTGTTTCAATGCACGATTGGAGATGGTTAAATAAGATTTTTACATAAATGTTTGATGACAACTAGACACAACTCCTTATTAAAAAAATACCAAAACATGATTTAAAAATCAGGCTTGTTGTATATTATGATTTCAATGCACAGAATTGGGAGATGCTTAAATAAGATTTGTACATAAATGTTTTGATGACAACATAGACACAACACTCCTTATTAAAAGAAATACCAAAACATGATTTAAAAATCAGCTTATTTGAATATTATTATTTCAATGCACAGAATTGGGAGATGCTTAAATAAGATTTGTACATAAATGTTTGATGACAACATAGACACAAACCCTTATTAAAGAAATACCAAAACATGATTTAAAAATCAGGCTTGTTGAATATTATGATTTCAATTCACAGAATGGGAGATGCTTTAAATAAGATTTGTACATAAATGTTTGATGACAACATAGACACAAAACTCCTTATTAAAGAAATACCAAACATGATTTAAAATCAGCTTGTTGAATATTATGTTTCAATGCACAGAATTGGGAGATGCTTAAATAAGATTTGTACATAATGTTTGATGACAACATAGACACAAACTCCTTATTAAAAGAAATACCAAACATGATTTAAAAATCAGGCTTTTGAATATTATGTTTCAATGCACAGAATTGGAGATGCTTAAATTTTAAGATTTGTACATAAAATGTTTGATGAAAAACAGACAAAAACTCCTTATTAAAGAAATACCAAAACATGATTTAAAAATCAGGCTTGTTGAATATTATGTTTTTAATGCACAGAATATGGGAATGCTTAAATAAGATTTGTACATAAATGTTTGATGACAACATAGACACAAAACCCTTATTAAAAGAAATACAAAACATGATTTAAAAATCAGCTTGTTGAATATTATGTTTTCAATGCACAGAATTGGAAATGCTTAAATAAGATTTGTACATAAATGTTTTGATGACAACATAGACACAAACTCCTTATTAAAAGAATACCAAATTAAATTTATTCAGAAGTCACAAAAGAGACTAAGTGAGATTTTTGCACTAGGTCTATTTAAATCAAAAAGAAAGACAATTTGAGTGGACAAAAGAAAATAGATTTATTTCTAAATGGAGAAAAAGATAACTTTTAATTTTTACAAACTGCCATGTTCAAGTGGATATGGCAATAAAGTGTGGGTTTAAAAAAAAACATTTTAAAGTTAAAGTTTCTATTTTACAAACATTTTAGAGTGTGCTGTTTTTAATCATAACTCATTAAAAATTGTTTCTCTCTTTTTTAAAAAATGCTCTTCTCTTATTTTAGAAACCATGAGGCACTTTCAGGACTAACACTTGATATCTCTATGTATTGTACATATATCATTATGGCTCTTTGTAGGATTGAGATTGATCTTTTTTTAAGCTGCATTTTGTACTCCATAGCAACTTATTTTATGTGACTTAGCATGTGTCCATCAGGATAATATATACCATTATTTTCCCCAACAATTGTCCTTTTATTTTTCCATAGCATGCACAGGATCAAAAATGTTTTGTATGATATTTATGAAAGTAATTTTACAGCAAGATCAATCTATATTACTGAAACTTCACTAGCAATTAATATAAAATACTTTCTATAGGAATCACTTTAGTAGTAGCAGTCACATATAAAACAGAGGTTGTGTAAATTTAGTTCTGTTTTTCTCGGCCAAGCCACTTAATCATTACAAGAAACAATTGAAACAAAAGAAACAGTCATTTTTACCACATTAAAGAAATTTATCTTTCATCTTATCAATCCAGATCAATGGCTGAATCACAGATGGGAAAAAAAAAATGAAGACTACTATGAGACTCTCTTCTATATTTAGAGTCTCTAAATAAAATAATAGCCAGTCCTTAAAATTTCTCTAATATTCTATGAAACTACTATGAGAACTCAATAAAGTTGGTCCATTGAAAATGAAGCCATAAGCACAGACTCTATCATTTTGAGTCTTTAAATAACATAATAGCCAAGTCCTTAAAATTTCTCTAATTTCTATGAAAGCATATATGAGAACATCCAAAATAAAAGTTGGCGTCCATTGAAATCAAGCCATAGCATGACTCTATCTATTTGAGTCTCTAAAATAACATAATAGCCAGTCCTTAAAAATTCTCTAATTTCTATGAAAGCAATATATGAGAACTCCAAATAAAGTTGGGTCCATTGAAAAAATCAAGCCATAGAGCATAGACTCTATCTATTTGCGTCTCTAATAACATAATAGCCAGTCCTTAAAAATTCTTCTAATTTCTATGAAAGCATATGAGACTCCAAATAGAGTGGAGTGAGAAAAGATTACAAAATATCAGGACCTCAGAATGGAAGAAATAGATATCATAGGGGCAATTGGGCTGTTGAATCAAAACTTGCAAAAAATACTTGAAACAATTGGACCCACTTCATTTTGGAGTTTCATATGCTTTCATAGAAATTAAGATGTGTGTTAGGATGGCTATTATGTTACTTAGAGACGCAAATAGATAGAGTCTATGCTTATGGCTTGATTTCATATGGACCCAACTTTATTTGGAAGTTCTCTAGTATGCCTTCATAGAATTAGAGAAATTTTAAGGACTGGCTAATTTGTTATTTAGAGACTCAAATAGATAGAGTCTATGCTTATGGCTTGATTTCCAATGGACCCAACTTTATTTTGGTGTTCTCATATTATGCTTTCATAGAAATTAGAGAAATTTTAAGGACTGGCTATTATGTTATTTAGAGACTCAAATAGATAGAGTCTGTGCTTATGGCTTCATTTTCAATGGACCCAACTTTATTTTGGAGTTCTCATAGTATGATTTCATAAATATAGAGAAATTTTAAGGACTGGCTATTATGTATTTAGAGACTCAAATAGATAGAGTCTCATAGTATGCTTCATTTTTTTTTTCCCCATCTGTGATTCAGCCATTGATCTGGATTGATAAGATGAAAGATAAATTTTCTTTAATGTGGTAAAAAATGACTGTTTCTTTTGTTTCAATTGTTTCTTGTAATGATTAAGTGGCTTGGCCCGAGAAAAACAGAACTAAATTTACACAACCTCTGTTTTTATATGTGACTGCTACTACTAAAGTGATTCCTATAGAAATGTATTTTATATTAATTGCTAGTGAAGTTTCAGTAATATAGATTGATCTTGCTGTAAAATTACTTTCATAAATATCATACAAAACATTTTTGATCCTGTGCATGCTATGGAAAAATAAAAGGACAATTGTTGGGAAAATAATGGTATATATTATCCTGATGGACACATGCGTAAGTCACATTAAAATAAGTTGCTATGGAGTACAAATAGCAGCTTAAAAAAGATCAATCTCAATCCTACAAAGAGCCATAATGATATATGTACAATACATAGAGATATCAAGTGTTAGTCCCTGAAAGTGGCCTCATGGTTTCTAAAATAAAGAGAAGAGCATTTTTTAAAAAAGAGAGAAACCATTTTTAATGAGTTATGATTAAAAACACTGACACTCTAAATGTTTTGTAAAATAGAAACTTTAACTTTAAAATGTTTTTTTTTAACCACACTTTATTGCCAATATCCACTTGACAATGGCAGTTTGTAAAAAATATAAAAGTTTATCTTTTTCTCCATTTAGAAATAAATCTATTTTCTTTTGTCCACTCAAATTTGTCTTTCTTTTTGGATTTAAATAGACCTAGTGACAAAAATCTCACTTAGTCTCTTTTGTGACATTTGAAATAATTTTAATTTGGTATTTCTTTTAATAAGGAGTTTGTGTCTATGTTGTCATCAAACATTTATGTACAAATCTTATTTAAGCATTTCCCAATTCTGTGCATTGAAAACATAATATTCAACAAGTCTGATTTTTAAATCATGTTTTGGTATTTCTTTTAATAAGGGTTTGTGTCTATGTTGTCATCAAACATTTATGTACAAATCTTATTTAAGCATCTCCCAATTCTGTGCATTCAAAACATAATATTCAACAAGCCTGATTTTTAAATCATGTTTTGGTATTTCTTTTAATAAGGAGTTTGTGTCTATGTTGTCATCAAACATTTATGTACAAATCTTATTTAAGCATCTCCCAATTCTGTGCATTGAAATCATAATATTCAACAAGCCTGATTTTTAAATCATGTTTTGGTATTTCTTTTAATAAGGAGTTTGTGTCTATGTTGTCATCAAACATTTATGTACAAATCTTATTTAAGCATTCCCAATTCTGTGCATTAAAAACATAATATTCAACAAGCCTGATTTTTAAATCATGTTTTGGTATTTCTTTTAATAAGGAGTTTTTGTCTATGTTGTCATCAAACATTTATGTACAAATCTTATTTAAACATTCCCAATTCTGTGATTAAAACATAATATTCAATGATTTTTCATGTTTTGGTATTTCTTTTAATAAGGAGTTTGTGTCTATGTTGTCATCAAACATTTATGTACAAATCTTATTTAAGCATCTCCCAATTCTGTGCATTGAAATCATAATATTCAACAAGCCTGATTTTTAAATCATGTTTTGGTATTTCTTTTAATAAGGAGTTTGTGTCTATGTTGTCATCAAACATTTATGTACAAATCTTATTTAAGCATCTCCCAATTCTGTGCATTGAAATCATAATATTCAACAAGCCTGATTTTTAAATCATGTTTTGGTATTTCTTTTAATAAGGAGTTTGTGTCTATGTTGTCATCAAACATTTATGTACAAATCTTATTTAAGCATCTCCCAATTCTGTGCATTGAAATCATAATATTCAACAAGCCTGATTTTTAAATCATGTTTTGGTATTTCTTTTAATAAGGAGTTTGTGTCTATGTTGTCATCAAACATTTATGTACAAATCTTTTTTTTGTTGATGAGGAAGAATAACTGTTTTCAGCCAACCCAGGCTGCTGGACAGGTTAACAGCATGATCCGATGGAATCCATGCATTTTTCGACTTGCCATTGCATAAGCTTTGGGTCGTGCACGGCTTCCCACATTAAAAAGACCTTGTCACATCCTGACCTGGTGGGAGGTTTTGTAAATACCATGAATGGCTGTTTTCAGTGGAGAGAAACGGCTGTCGAGACCAGTCTGATGAAATTGCTCACAACAAGTGATGACATGAACATCTAAATTCCTGAAAATTGTAAGTTTTAAATAAAACTGAAACTTGTCTACCAGCTTGTCTTTCTCTTTTTCATTCTCTTCTTTTTTAAGCTCACAGAATGTAATGACGAAAGGGAAAGCACGTGTACTTTTAACCTTATTTATTAACATGAAACAACAACAGTTGATACAAGTACTTAGAGACAGTACTTACAGTTCAGTTGTTACTCTCACTGATTCGTTTTTATTGCAAATGTTTTCACTGGTTAATAACTTCTTTTTTTGTAATCACTCAATTTTAGTGCACAACTAATGATGCATCAGGTATTTGTTATTAATATGATATTATATTAAGCTGACATCAAAAACTCTAAAATTAACATCTGTACATTTGTAGTAATGAGCTGACATCCTTAATTGCTGCTCATTCCTCAATGTTTTTCATTAAAGTGGAATATTCTAAGTCAACACATTCTTTGTTAATACTGGACACAACATCAAAAACTCTAAAATTAACATCTGTACATTTGTAGTGATGAGCTGACATCCTTAATTGCTGCTCATTCCTCAATGTTTTTCATTAAAGTGGAATATTCTAAGTCAACACATTCTTTGTTAATACTGGACACAACATCAAAAACTCTAAAATTAACATCTGTACATTTGTAGTGATGAGCTGACATCCTTAATTGCTGCTCATTCCTCAATGTTTTTCATTAAAGTGGAATATTCTAAGTCAACACATTCTTTGTTAATACTGGACACAACATCAAAAACTCTAAAATTAACATCTGTACATTTGTAGTGATGAGCTGACATCCTTAATTGCTGCTCATTCCTCAATGTTTTTCATTAAAGTGGAATATTCTAAGTCAACACATTCTTTGTTAATACTGGACACAACATCAAAAACTCTAAAATTAACATCTGTACATTTGTAGTGATGAGCTGACATCCTTAATTGCTGCTCATTCCTCAATGTTTTTCATTAAAGTGGAATATTCTAAGTCAACACATTCTTTGTTAATACTGGACACAACATCAAAAACTCTAAAATTAACATCTGTACATTTGTAGTGATGAGCTGACATCCTTAATTGCTGCTCATTCCTCAATGTTTTTCATTAAAGTGGAATATTCTAAGTCAACACATTCTTTGTTAATACTGGACACAACATCAAAAACTCTAAAATTAACATCTGTACATTTGTAGTGATGAGCTGACATCCTTAATTGCTGCTCATTCCTCAATGTTTTTCATTAAAGTGGAATATTCTAAGTCAACACATTCTTTGTTAATACTGGACACAACATCAAAAACTCTAAAATTAACATCTGTACATTTGTAGTGATGAGCTGACATCCTTAATTGCTGCTCATTCCTCAATGTTTTTCATTAAAGTGGAATATTCTAAGTCAACACATTCTTTGTTAATACTGGACACAACATCAAAAACTCTAAAATTAACATCTGTACATTTGTAGTGATGAGCTGACATCCTTAATTGCTGCTCATTCCTCAATGTTTTTCATTAAGTGGAATATTCTAAGTCAACACATTCTTTGTTAATACTGGACACAACATCAAAAACTCTAAAATTAACATCTGTACATTTGTAGTGATGAGCTGACATCCTTAATTGCTGCTCATTCCTCAATGTTTTTCATTAAAGTGGAATATTCTAAGTCAACACATTCTTTGTTAATACTGGACACAACATCAAAAACTCTAAAATTAACATCTGTACATTTGTAGTGATGAGCTGACATCCTTAATTGCTGCTCATTCCTCAATGTTTTTCATTAAAGTGGAATATTCTAAGTCAACACATTCTTTGTTAATACTGGACACAACATCAAAAACTCTAAAATTAACATCTGTACATTTGTAGTGATGAGCTGACATCCTTAATTGCTGCTCATTCCTCAATGTTTTTCATTAAAGTGGAATATTCTAAGTCAACACATTCTTTGTTAATACTGGACACAACATCAAAAACTCTAAAATTAACATCTGTACATTTGTAGTGATGAGCTGACATCCTTAATTGCTGCTCATTCCTCAATGTTTTTCATTAAAGTGGAATATTCTAAGTCAACACATTCTTTGTTAATACTGGACACAACATCAAAAACTCTAAAATTAACATCTGTACATTTGTAGTGATGAGCTGACATCCTTAATTGCTGCTCATTCCTCAATGTTTTTCATTAAAGTGGAATATTCTAAGTCAACACATTCTTTGTTAATACTGGACACAACATCAAAAACTCTAAAATTAACATCTGTACATTTGTAGTGATGAGCTGACATCCTTAATTGCTGCTCATTCCTCAATGTTTTTCATTAAAGTGGAATATTCTAAGTCAACACATTCTTTGTTAATACTGGACACAACATCAAAAACTCTAAAATTAACATCTGTACATTTGTAGTGATGAGCTGACATCCTTAATTGCTGCTCATTCCTCAATGTTTTTCATTAAAGTGGAATATTCTAAGTCAACACATTCTTTGTTAATACTGGACACAACATCAAAAACTCTAAAATTAACATCTGTACATTTGTAGTGATGAGCTGACATCCTTAATTGCTGCTCATTCCTCAATGTTTTTCATTAAAGTGGAATATTCTAAGTCAACACATTCTTTGTTAATACTGGACACAACATCAAAAACTCTAAAATTAACATCTGTACATTTGTAGTGATGAGCTGACATCCTTAATTGCTGCTCATTCCTCAATGTTTTTCATTAAAGTGGAATATTCTAAGTCAACACATTCTTTGTTAATACTGGACACAACATCAAAAACTCTAAAATTAACATCTGTACATTTGTAGTGATGAGCTGACATCCTTAATTGCTGCTCATTCCTCAATGTTTTTCATTAAAGTGGAATATTCTAAGTCAACACATTCTTTGTTAATACTGGACACAACATCAAAAACTCTAAAATTAACATCTGTACATTTGTAGTGATGAGCTGACATCCTTAATTGCTGCTCATTCCTCAATGTTTTTCATTAAAGTGGAATATTCTAAGTCAACACATTCTTTGTTAATACTGGACACAACATCAAAAACTCTAAAATTAACATCTGTACATTTGTAGTGATGAGCTGACATCCTTAATTGCTGCTCATTCCTCAATGTTTTTCATTAAAGTGGAATATTCTAAGTCAACACATTCTTTGTTAATACTGGACACAACATCAAAAACTCTAAAATTAACATCTGTACATTTGTAGTGATGAGCTGACATCCTTAATTGCTGCTCATTCCTCAATGTTTTTCATTAAAGTGGAATATTCTAAGTCAACACATTCTTTGTTAATACTGGACACAACATCAAAAACTCTAAAATTAACATCTGTACATTTGTAGTGATGAGCTGACATCCTTAATTGCTGCTCATTCCTCAATGTTTTTCATTAAAGTGGAATATTCTAAGTCAACACATTCTTTGTTAATACTGGACACAACATCAAAAACTCTAAAATTAACATCTGTACATTTGTAGTGATGAGCTGACATCCTTAATTGCTGCTCATTCCTCAATGTTTTTCATTAAAGTGGAATATTCTAAGTCAACACATTCTTTTTAATACTGGACACAACATCAAAAACTCTAAAATTAACATCTGTACATTTGTAGTGATGAGCTGACATCCTTAATTGCTGCTCATTCCTCAATGTTTTTCATTAAAGTGGAATATTCTAAGTCAACACATTCTTTGTTAATACTGGACACAACATCAAAAACTCTAAAATTAACATCTGTACATTTGTAGTGATGAGCTGACATCCTTAATTGCTGCTCATTCCTCAATGTTTTTCATTAAAGTGGAATATTCTAAGTCAACACATTCTTTGTTAATACTGGACACAACATCAAAAACTCTAAAATTAACATCTGTACATTTGTAGTGATGAGCTGACATCCTTAATTGCTGCTCATTCCTCAATGTTTTTCATTAAAGTGGAATATTCTAAGTCAACACATTCTTTGTTAATACTGGACACAACATCAAAAACTCTAAAATTAACATCAGTACATTTGTAGTGATGAGCTGACATCCTTAATTGCTGCTCATTCCTCAATGTTTTTCATTAAAGTGGAATATTCTAAGTCAACACATTCTTTGTTAATACTGGACACAACATCAAAAACTCTAAAATTAACATCTGTACATTTGTAGTGATGAGCTGACATCCTTAATTGCTGCTCATTCCTCAATGTTTTTCATTAAAGTGGAATATTCTAAGTCAACACATTCTTTGTTAATACTGGACACAACATCAAAAACTCTAAAATTAACATCTGTACATTTGTAGTGATGAGCTGACATCCTTAATTGCTGCTCATTCCTCAATGTTTTTCATTAAAGTGGAATATTCTAAGTCAACACATTCTTTGTTAATACTGGACACAACATCAAAAACTCTAAAATTAACATCTGTACATTTGTAGTGATGAGCTGACATCCTTAATTGCTGCTCATTCCTCAATGTTTTTCATTAAAGTGGAATATTCTAAGTCAACACATTCTTTGTTAATACTGGACACAACATCAAAAACTCTAAAATTAACATCTGTACATTTGTAGTGATGAGCTGACATCCTTAATTGCTGCTCATTCCTCAATGTTTTTCATTAAAGTGGAATATTCTAAGTCAACACATTCTTTGTTAATACTGGACACAACATCAAAAACTCTAAAATTAACATCTGTACATTTGTAGTGATGAGCTGACATCCTTAATTGCTGCTCATTCCTCAATGTTTTTCATTAAAGTGGAATATTCTAAGTCAACACATTCTTTGTTAATACTGGACACAACATCAAAAACTCTAAAATTAACATCTGTACATTTGTAGTGATGAGCTGACATCCTTAATTGCTGCTCATTCCTCAATGTTTTTCATTAAAGTGGAATATTCTAAGTCAACACATTCTTTGTTAATACTGGACACAACATCAAAAACTCTAAAATTAACATCTGTACATTTGTAGTGATGAGCTGACATCCTTAATTGCTGCTCATTCCTCAATGTTTTTCATTAAGTGGAATATTCTAAGTCAACACATTCTTTGTTAATACTGGACACAACATCAAAAACTCTAAAATTAACATCTGTACATTTGTAGTGATGAGCTGACATCCTTAATTGCTGCTCATTCCTCAATGTTTTTCATTAAAGTGGAATATTCTAAGTCAACACATTCTTTGTTAATACTGGACACAACATCAAAAACTCTAAAATTAACATCTGTACATTTGTAGTGATGAGCTGACATCCTTAATTGCTGCTCATTCCTCAATGTTTTTCATTAAAGTGGAATATTCTAAGTCAACACATTCTTTGTTAATACTGGACACAACATCAAAAACTCTAAAATTAACATCTGTACATTTGTAGTGATGAGCTGACATCCTTAATTGCTGCTCATTCCTCAATGTTTTTCATTAAAGTGGAATATTCTAAGTCAACACATTCTTTGTTAATACTGGACACAACATCAAAAACTCTAAAATTAACATCTGTACATTTGTAGTGATGAGCTGACATCCTTAATTGCTGCTCATTCATCAATGTTTTTCATTAAAGTGGAATATTCTAAGTCAACACATTCTTTGTTAATACTGGACACAACATCAAAAAACTCTAAAATTAACATCTGTACATTTGTAGTGATGAGCTGACATCCTTAATTGCTGCTCATTCCTCCATGTTTTTCATTAAAGTGGAATATTCTAAGTCAACACATTCTTTGTTAATACTGGACACAACATCAAAAACTCTAAAATTAACATCTGTACATTTGTAGTGATGAGCTGACATCCTTAATTGCTGCTCATTCCTCAATGTTTTTCATTAAAGTGGAATATTCTAAGTCAACACATTCTTTGTTAATACTGGACACAACATCAAAAACTCTAAAATTAACATCTGTACATTTGTAGTGATGAGCTGACATCCTTAATTGCTGCTCATTCCTCAATGTTTTTCATTAAAGTGGAATATTCTAAGTCAACACATTCTTTGTTAATACTGGACACAACATCAAAAACTCTAAAATTAACATCTACATTTGTAGTGATGAGCTGACATCCTTAATTGCTGCTCATTCCTCAATGTTTTTCATTAAAGTGGAATATTCTAAGTCAACACATTCTTTGTTAATACTGGACACAACATCAAAAACTCTAAAATTAACATCTGTACATTTGTAGTGATGAGCTGACATCCTTAATTGCTGCTCATTCCTCAATGTTTTTCATTAAAGTGGAATATTCTAAGTCAACACATTCTTTGTTAATACTGGACACAACATCAAAAACTCTAAAATTAACATCTGTACATTTGTAGTGATGAGCTGACATCCTTAATTGCTGCTCATTCCTCAATGTTTTTCATTAAAGTGGAATATTCTAAGTCAACACATTCTTTGTTAATACTGGACACAACATCAAAAACTCTAAAATTAACATCTGTACATTTGTAGTGATGAGCTGACATCCTTAATTGCTGCTCATTCCTCAATGTTTTTCATTAAGTGGAATATTCTAAGTCAACACATTCTTTGTTAATACTGGACACAACATCAAAAACTCTAAAATTAACATCAGTACATTTGTAGTGATGAGCTGACATCCTTAATTGCTGCTCATTCCTCAATGTTTTTCATTAAAGTGGAATATTCTAAGTCAACACATTCTTTGTTAATACTGGACACAACATCAAAAACTCTAAAATTAACATCAGTACATTTGTAGTGATGAGCTGACATCCTTAATTGCTGCTCATTCCTCAATGTTTTTCATTAAAGTGGAATATTCTAAGTCAACACATTCTTTGTTAATACTGGACACAACATCAAAAACTCTAAAATTAACATCTGTACATTTGTAGTGATGAGCTGACATCCTTAATTGCTGCTCATTCCTCAATGTTTTTCATTGAAGTGGAATATTCTAAGTCAACACATTCTTTGTTAACACTGGACACAACATCGACAAATTTATATCAGCAGGGCAGTGTCCTTAAATATTCAAAATGAAACATCTTAGTCACTTATCATATTCTATTATATTAGTCTCATGGGTCTTTGTATAATTTGACCAATTTGGGGGGAGAGCTGGGTTTATTGACCAGTGTATGAGGCACCTGTGAAGGTGAATGCTAACTGGACCATGCACTTTTTTTTGCACTGGCCATGCACTGTGTAGCTTCTTTCTAGGTTTAACTTGTAAGAGTAATTGCAACTTGGTAGGACTCTTTGTTTTTAGAAAGAAAGATCCCTGATTACTTTTAAAGAATCTGAATCACTGATGTGGAATATTATAAGGCAGCACGTTCTTTGTTAACACTCAGAAACTCTAAAAGTAACATCAGGCAATTCCATGTCAAATCATCCAGAAAGAAATTAAATTGTCACCCACCCCCTTCAATTTTTCTGAAATTTTGTACAGATGGGACTGTGTTAAAGTTAACATTCCCCAAAATTTGAGCTTCCAATTTCAAAAATTGACGGAGTTATGTTGATTTTTAGCTCTCTAAATTTAGTGGGTTTCAAAAAAATAGCTACTTTTGTAATCTATTTTTGTCAGTAAAATGAATTCTAGAGCTTCCCTACACCTAAAAATTGGTTTATAAAAGCATTTTTACCCGAGAAATCCAAACATCCCATCGAAAAAGTATGAAAAATAACCAATTTTAAATTATTGATGATTTTTTATTTGTTCATAACAAGATCAATTTCCCGATGAGCCACTGAATCTAAGACAAATTTTTTTCTATTATCATTTCACATATATTGACCATTATTTGTACCAAAAACATAGTTTGGATTTTGCACAGAACTGGCCATTTTTTTTTTGCACTGGCTATGCAGGAGCTTTAGTTTGTGTGTTGATCCCCACAGTAAAATGTCATCATGTTTGTCCTGACCTAGTGAGGGTGGGTCTGGAAAATATATATCTTCAAGCGACAATATTGCAGACATGTTTACAAACTCAGTCTGCAAAATTAACTTGAAAAAAATAAGCATCATTATTGGTTGAACCACTCTGGTTATTGTTATCAATAATATTTTAAATATTATACCCTTGATCATTTTAGGAAAATTTAAAAGAAATAAGAGAATGAAAGCTAACAAAATAATAGAGAAAATAAATTTCAGTTTAAGAGGATGTGTTAGATTAAATTAAAATTAAGCCATCTTCTATTTCAGTGAGAAGGGCAACTATAATAATACTGATACATTACTCTATTTCAGAATGATTACCATCCTTCTCATCTACAATTATTTTATGAATTGTTATTAGCTCTTTTTATGTCTCCAAATTGTTTGGTGATCATTCCTTCTCTCCCACTTTAGTCCCAGAAAATAAATGGAACACGAAGCACGTATTGGACATTTTTCCTCTGATTTGTGTCTTTTTTTAAATTTCAATACAAAGATTTGAACACAACTTCAACAATTAATTAATTTATTTTTGTTGCATTAAGCAACAAAAATAAATAAATCTTTAATTGATAATTAGTAAAAAGAAAAAAATTAATATTTCTCTGCATTTTTTAGATAAAGCTTGATGATCTGCATTATTTGGATTATTCAGACTATTGTCCTCATCTTTATTATCTATACAATGTTTTGGCCGATGTGCCCTCCAGCCTACTTCCAGTGTTTCTTGTCGAGCTCAAGAACCTTCTCGGACGTGGGAATCTTCTCTTCAATTGTGGGTACCTTCTTTTGATATCAGGAACCTTCATAGAACTTCAAACTTAGCCCTTTATTCAATCCATGTGTGTAGACTGTTTTCCTTCCGTTAACCATGACCGGGTATTGTATTGTTAGCATTCTTCCATCTACTAAAGACGATGGTGTAGTGTCCACTTTTTTTAAAAAATCTGCGACTGCGTGAGTAGCAGAACAGACTAATTATTGACTGGCAATCTCTGGTGCAGTGACCAAGCCAACGCAGGCGTCTCTCACAGATGATGGTGGCAATGATGATAGTGCTGGAATGAGCAAACATGAACAGCCTGTTCATGTTTGCTCGTTCCAGCACGTCTGTGTTGGGCACTTTGTCCTCCCAGCATATGCGTAGAATGCGGTGTAACAAAGAGTGCTGTTTGCTGGAGTTGCTCTTTTCTGTGGTGGCTTCTTTCCTCTCTTTTTCACTCCTTTTCGTTCATTGGTTGATGAGGAGGTGCCAGCTCGCACGGTTTTTTGCACATGCCTCCCATGTGTTGGTGTTCATGTGGCATGTCTTCATATCCCTCTTGCAGACATCTTTAAAGCCCAGGCATAGTCTCCCTACCAGTCAAGTGCCCTCTACTAATTCACTATATATTAGGTCTTTGGGAATGCGGCCTTTGTCCATCCTCCTGACATGACCAAGCCAACGCAGGCGTCTCTCACAGATGATGGTGGCAATGATGATAGTGCTGGAATGAGCAAACATGAACAGCCTGTTCATGTTTGCTCGTTCCAGCACGTCTGTGTTTGGGCACTTTGTCCTCCCAGCATATGCGTAGAATGCGGTGTAGGCATTTGAAGTGGAAATTGTCCAGTTTCCTCACGTGGCATGAGTATGTGATCCAAGCTTCGCTACTGTATAAGATAGTACTGAGAACGCACACTTTATAGACGCACATTTTGGTTCTCTTGGTAAGGCTGACATTGTCCCAAACTCTCTGGCTAAGTTTGGCCATAACTGCTGTCGCTCTCATGATTCTGCTCAGTGGTGATTGAAATGGCAACGGTGGACCCAAGGTACTTGAAGCTCTCCACTGCTTCCAGGCTGCACCTGTTGATGACAATGTTCGGAGTATTGTCTACATTTTGTGCCATGACTTTTGTATTTTATTATGGTAAGCCCAATCTCCTTGCAAATGTAATAAACAATATTAGCATGCAAGCGTATGGTGATGAGGAAAAGAACAAAACACAGATTTTAAGTTCAAAATTGTATTGAAAATAACATGAGAACGGTGAAAAGATAGAAATGAGAATTACAGGATAATTTTGGTGATGGTTGTGGGTGAATATTAAGTCCGTAAAATGTCCAGCTTGACTGTGATAGTGGGGTGGTGATGTAGGCAGAATATTGTGTATGTGGTGGTAGGCGCTGTGTCTTGAATAAAAGTCAGTGTGGTAGTGATGGGTGTTGGTAGGTGAGTCGAGTCTTGTGTTTTTGATTCGTTAGCGGTTGCTGAACGAAATGGAATTTCCTTGTTTCCGTCGGTATATCTGTTGTTGTTGTTGTTCTAGGCAGAATATTGTGTATTGGTAGTAGCGTTTTTTTGTGGATGTCGAATGATGTAGAAATGTTCGCTTGTTGACTTGACTGCCTTGTGAGGTCAGGTTTGGGTAAGTGGGTGGTGTAGGTGAATCGCCGCCTGTGATGTTGATTTCTCTTGCGAGCGCTCGCGTCGGCGTGTATTCGAAATGACGCCCTGGACCTCTCCGTCGTCTGCCTTTCAGAATGTTTATTTATAGGGGATGGCAGCCGAAAGTTGGATCAATTGAAGTTATTTTCACTTCACCCGGGAATCGCTTTCATTGGATGAAAATGCGAATTTCATTTACCACTTTTTTTATTTTTATTTAATGTTAGGAATTGACTATCAAAGCGGAACTCCCGTTCGGAGCCCATGCGCAGATATGTGTTAAAATGGTCATTCTGTTTTAGATAACGATAGAGGACACTTCCGATTTTGTTTGTTTTGTTGGCGAGTGTATGTATCTTTTATTAGTGAATCGGGAGATTTCTACATTTGCTCATACAACACAAGCATGTGTGAGTTGACCGATAAACTGTTACAAGCCATGCTCAGTGTGCGCCGTTAAGGTTGTGTCATAGGCAATTAGCATTTCTCAAATGAAGACCTTTGTGACTTTGGTCTAAGCTCTAAGGCAAATGATGTTGAACAACTTGCCGTCAGCTTTGGTGTGTATGTATACTCCCTCGCTGCAGTCCTTGAAGTTGTACTGGAGAAGCAACAGTGTAGGTACTGGAAATTCGATAGTAAATTATCTCCCCCTGCCGCTAGGGGGCGAATTGCCAACATCGTATGTTGGTGCCAAAACCAAATCTATCACTTACCACGGAGCACTCACTGAGGGTAGTCGCGTAAATAGCGATCCCTAGACTTAACTTATCGCATAGCAGTTACTGGAGGAGAGACGTAAAAATAAATGTTCTCATCACCTAGCCCAAAACAGGCCTACTTATCTACTGACAGTCGACTTGGACAGAGGCGTTTTTCACAGCATACTTTCTGAAGGTTGTTTCGACAACAAACTTACCAGAAGGCTGAGGATCATGTAATCTACTTGAAAAGGGCTCCATTCCCCGTCATTTAAAGGAACTGTTACCCGGGCGAGAAGCTTCTAAAATAGCATCCCCCATCACTTATCACAGAACCGGTTACCAGGAAGAACGAGAAACGTCCGAAGTAGCGTCCTATCAACATTCCAACTTCTACAACGAAATGATTAACTCACAGATAAGTCTCGTAGCAAATACCAATAAAATTTGCAACAAGTTCTCGTATTATTTGTCAATACATGTATTAAATTTCCATTGTGAGTTTGTCTTTGTCCGACAATTTGCCTACAACTACGGAGAAATAAGAGCTCCTTCGAACCCCGTAAATACTCTTATAGGTTCAAGGACTGAGCCTTTTATTCAATCAATATGTGTAGACTGTTTTCCTTCCGTTAACCATGACTGGGCACAAATAAGATGACATGAAGGAATAATCCGAATAATGCCAAATAATACAAAAAACAAAAATTTAATTGCTGAATAGTCTATTTCAATGTAGCATTTACTCCTTTTGATTTTCACATCAGCATTAGCTGATGGTCTTTCACTGGAGTCTGAGTGACAGCAAGTCTCCTCAGGTCTCCAGGACTCTTCTGAGTATTCTGGCAGATTGCAGCAGTGCAGTGTTCTGAATGGTTTCAATTCTTCCTCTGATTTCCAAACTTTCCAAACCCTTTTCCAATCCTTTGGGGACCGTTCCAAGTGCACCAACTACAATTGGTATCACTTTGACTTTCATATTCCATAACTTTTTCAGTTCTCTGGCAAGGTCCAGATATTTGTCCATTTTTTCATTTTCCTTTAGCTTCACCCTGTGATCTGCTGGCACTGCAAAATCCACCAGTTGACAAGTTCTTTCTCTTTTGTTTATCAACACTAGGTCTGGTCTTCTTGCTGGGATAAGGTGATCCGTTTTTATTTCAAAGTCCCTGTGCCTTGAAGTTAGCCCAAACAAAAAACTTAACAGTTACTGAGAGTCACTGATTTATTTTGCCAAAAATAAAACAGCAAATGACAAGTTAAAATACAGTAAAACAAAGAACTTGTTACAACCTGCGTCTGTCTCTTTTATCCTTGTTTTCCTTCTTCTGCATTTCTGTATTTGTTCTTTCTCTCGTTCGTTTGTCTCCTTCTTCTTTTCGTTATCCTTCTAAGTTTTCTCTTTTATCGTTCCTTCACTCTTATTCACTTCGTCTCCGTTCACTCGTTCGGACTCCCCTTTTTCGCGTTCTCGTCTCGCCGCTGCTTGTTTCCCTTTTTTTTGCTGTCTCACTTCCGTTTTGTGAGCGCGTGCGCGATATCAACGTAAAAGGGATCTACGAAAACACAGACCCAGCCCTGCGAAACGAAGCTGGGCCTTTTTCCTAGAATCACTTTTCACGACAGTCCCAGAGAATTTTATGTGTTTCGTTCTCAAGAACAGATTCTGGTTTATGCATATACCATTTTGTTGTATGGTCAAAATTAAATCTTTTGCATAATTCCCAGTGGATCACCTTCACAACCCAGTCGTGTCTAGTCTTGTACTCCCGTTGTGCTAGTTTGCTACATTCACAGAGTACATGGTTTCAATGTATTATTATTTGCCACTGGCATTTTTGTCGTCTGCTACGAATTTTAAAAGCGAATTAAAAATTATTAAATCTATTATTTAAGGTCAAACTTCGTCTAAATCGATAAGTAGTAACATAATATTCTTATTAAAAAAAGAAAATTATCATTACATATACAGTTTATTTTTAATAGATTTAAAAGTATTTGTTTTGGTCAATTTCGACGATATCAGCAGTCAGCCTCGTTTTCGATGTTTTTAAGTGCTTGTTTACAATTTTACTGTAACATTCGCGATTGCAAAAAAAAAAATTACCAAAAATCAGGTAATTATCTGATTTTAATGAAATTTTCAGTATTTATTTAACAATTAATGAATTTTATAATGCATCAGTTATTTTATTTCAAAACTTTAATTTAGTATTTTTGCTATGAAAATTGTAAACAAGCACTTAAAACCTTTGAAAAAGCGGCTGAATGGCGGATCACATCGAAATTGACCAAAACAAATGGTTTTAAATTTTTTTAAAAATAAACTGCATATGTAATGAGATTTTTCTTTTTTTAATGATGGTCAGTATGATGGTCACTACTTATCGATTTAGACAAAGTTTGACCTTAAATAATAGATTTAATTATTTTTAATTCGCTTTGAAAACTCCTTGCAGACAAAATTATTGCTAATGCCTAAGCTAATGTTAACAAATATTTTCGCAACATTAAATCACTTGAAATAGCCAAAAAAACAAGTTATGACAAATGGCCTTTTTTTTAATTCTAAGAAAAATCAACTAACAGTCAAATTTTCACGAAAATTTTCTATTTATAAAATTATGTTTAAAATAGGTTTTTCCTAAAGTATAATTTGAATACTAAAAACGAATAAAAGAAAACGTGAGATACTGTGAGATATTGGTTGTCGCTGAAGATAAATACAACTTCCTTTCTTAAAGGGCGGAACACTTCGACACGAACCTCGCACGATCATAAACGATTGCGATATTTAAATTTTAATTCAACCCGATAAAATTTAGTCTATTCAAAACTTTACATTTTTTTATCGCTTTTCACTAAGGTTGCATTTCTGTAAAGAAAAAAGGAAGCAGACGAATTAATATCGAAAAAAGTAAGTATCACCCAAAATTAGTCGAAAATGTGTTTTTGACAAAATGAATTTAGCCCCCCCCCCCTCTTGCAGAAAATAATTAACCAAAAATCAGGGAATTATCGGATTTTAATGAAATTTTCAATGTTTATTTATCAATGAATAATCTTTATAATGCATTATTTATTTTATTTCAAAACTTTCTCATTTTTTTCAGGTCACTTAATTTTGACCCCCCTTATGTTGGGGGCGTAATATTTTTTTCAAGTTGGTCTGATTTTGTACTAATTACAGTAAAATAAAGAGATAAAAGACCGAAGTTACCCCCCCCCCTTATGGTGGGGGCGTAATATCTTTGCGAGTTTGTCATTTTTTGTACTAATTACATAGGGTTACCCATTTTGTCGGCTACTGAGAGTTTTAAAAACGAATTAAACATAATTAAATGTATTAATTAAGGTCAAACTTTGTCTAAATCGATCAGTAGTAACATACTGATAGCTATGTGCAAAATATCGCTGGCTCTGTAAAAGGGTGATCACAGGAAATTCTTCTAAAAATCATATAAAATAAACTAACGATCCGATTTTAATAAAACTTTCGTTTTATGAAGTAATAAAAGATGAACTTTATTGTAAATAGATTTTTACTAAATTGAAAAGGCTAATAATTTTTTTTCGTTAGTTTTTATTTCGCGCGTTGATTCCCCCATACCAAGATCTTTTTTTCTTTTCTTTTTGTGCATAAATAAATTTTACATTTTTCGAAAGACAATTTAATGACGGAACATATGTAAAAAAAAAAAAAAAAAAAAAAAAAAGGAAAAAAGAAAATTCGCTAATAAATCGGTTTTGGAAATAGAGCATCTTAAACAAAGAGTGTGAATTTACGGCAATTTACTTTAAAATGCAAAAATTTAGGTTTTATGTAAGAGAAATTTACTTTTTTTCTTTTTTATAACACATAAACTTGGAATTGTTCTTCATATTAAACGTAAAACAAAACATTAAAAAGTTAATTTCCCATTTTTTATTGACGTTTTAAAATATTTTTAACAATTATGCGGACATTTTGAAAGTCCTCGTTTTGCACAACCCTACATACTGACCATCTTATTTTTAATACAATGTATACATTAAAAAAAGGAAAATATTATATATGCAATTTATTTTTAATACAATGTATACATTAAAAATCCTCCAAATTTCTAGGCAAAGTTAACTCGAATTTATTTTGATTTATCGTGTTCAATAATGGTTTTAAGATATTTTTAAAATACTTATAAACATTTCTTTTTAGAAATAAGAAAAGCGTTACTTTAAATACATATTTATTAAATATTACTGAAATTTTACTAACTCTTTTTAACTTTTAACCTAGTAAAATCCGTTTTTTGCATGTAAAAAAATAAAAAATATATTAGTTTCGTTTGAAATGAAAATGGGTTTGTTTAATTCCGGTTTTTATGGTGTCATAATATTTTTTGTTTTGTTTGATTGACGTAAGATCCGTTTTGATGAAATGAATTTAGCCTCCCCTCACCCCTACAGAAAATAATTTACCAAAAATCAGGGAATTATCGAATTTTTATTAAATTTTCAGTGTTGATTAATCAATAAAAAGTAAAGTCGACGGGGCGGCCTAAAGTCGGTATCAGCCTGTCAGCGAGGGAGTATATCCCCTTTTCAATAGCGCTAGACCAAGGAGATTGTTTTAGCATCTGCGGTGGGGCGCCACACCTACCATCAGCTCCTTACTTTACCGCACAGATCCCTGTGCTACTCATACGCTGAGTTGGCGAGAACCGGTATCGAACTAGGAACCTTGTGGTTTCTAGCCGAACGCTCTACCGACTGAGCTAACTCGGCCCCATTTCAATACTTTCTCATTTTTTTCAGGTCACTTAATTTTGATGAAAATTAATTATATAAATTTAATAACTTTTTTTTTTTTTTACGTATTTCAATTTTTTCTTCATAAAACGGATTTTACTTGGTTAAAAGTTAAAACGAGTTAGTAAAATTTCAGTATTATTTAATAAATATATATTTAAAGTAACGCCTTACTTATTTCTACAAAGAAATATAAATATTTTAAAACTATCTTTAAACCATTGTTGAACACGATAACTCAAAATAAATTCGAGTTGAATTTTCCTAGAAATTTGGAAGGTTTTTAATGTATAAATTGTATTAAAAATAAATTGCATATGTAATATTTTTTCTTTTTTTTAATGATGGTCAGTATGTTACTACTTATCGATTTAGACAAAGTTTGACCTTAAATAATAGATATGAAAATGAACTCGTAAAAATGTTACGCCCCCAAAATAGGGGGAGGGGTAAAAATTAAGTGACCTGAAAAAAAAATGAGAAAGTTTTGAAATAAAATAAGTAATGCATTATAAAGATCATTCATTGATACATAAACACTGAACATTTCATTAAAATCCGATAATTCCCTGATTTTCTCTTTCAAAAAGTCATTTTGTCAAAAATGCAATTTAGTCTCATTTTGGGTAACCCTATAATTACAATATAAATAAAGAGATAAAAGACCGAAGTTATGAATAGAAACCAAAAAAAATTTTTTACGGTGGCTTTTCTATGAGAAAATAAGTACCGAAAATCGAAAAATAAAATGTAAAAAATTAATAAATAATTAATTTATTTTTAGATTTCTTTTTTAATCATTTCGATAATTATTTAATTGGCTATTATCTTATAAAAGAAAAAAAAATTATATATCGATATTTTTTCTGCTTAAAAAGGGGGAGTACATTTTCAATAGTTTTTCTTCAAAACATTACTTTTTGCTCCAAAAATAAGGTTTGCATTAAATAGATATTTATTTCTAGAATCTAAAAATATAACATTTTAAACTTAACATCAGGCTTTTCATATTTCAAATGAATTTTATATATTAATTTTTCATAGCAAAAATACTAAATTAAAGTTTTGGAATAAAATAACTGATGCATTATAAAATTAATTAATTGATAAATCAATTCTAAAAATTTAATTAAAATCGGATAATTACCTGATTTTTAGTAAAATATTTTGCAATCGTGAATGTTATATTAAAATTGTAAACAAGCGTCTAAAACCATTGAAAAGGAGACAGAATGGCGGATCGCGTCGAAATTGACCAAAACAAATCGTTTTAAATGTATTAAAAATAAACTGCATATGTAATGATTAACTATACCCTAAATGAGCCTAAAATGCGTTTTTGACAAAATGACTTTTTGTCCCCCCACAGAAAATAATTTACCAAAAATCAGGGAATTATCGGATTTTAATAAAATTTTCAGTGTTTATGTATCAATGAATGATCTTTATAATGCATTATTTATTTTATTTCAAAACTTTTGACCCCCCTTATGTTGGGGGTGTAAAAAAATTTGCGAGTTGGTCATTTTCGATACTAATTACAATATGAATAAACCAAAGTTATGAATAGAAACAAAAAAAAAATGTTTACGGTTGCTGTTCTGATGAGAAAATTAGTACCGAAAATTGAAAAATAAAATGTAAAAAATAATAAATAAATAATTTTTTGGAGATTTCTTTTTACTCATTTCGATAATTATTTAATTGGCTATTATTTTATAAAAGAAAAAATTATACATTGATATTTTTCCTGCTTAAAAAAGGGGGGGGGGTACATTTTCAATCGAGTTTTACTTCAAAATGTATACTTTTTTGCGCCTAAAATAAGGTTTGCATTAAGTAGATATTTATTTTTAGAATCTAAAAATATAACATTTTAAACTTAACATCAGGCTTTTCACATTTTATGTATTAATTTTTCATAGCAAAAATACTAAATTAAAGTTTTGAAATAAAATAACTAATGCATTATAAAATTCATTAATTGATAAATCAATTCTAAAAATTTAATTAAAATCGGATAATTACCTGATTTTTTAAAAAACTTTCAATTTTCTAAGCTAAAAAATATTACGTTTTTAAGCCTTTGGTCGTGGTCGTACTTTTCATCAAGATTTGTGGGCGTGTCTAAATATTTGTCCTGGCTGTATTTTTGTTTTCATAAAGATCTCTGTTCGTGGCTAATAGGCTGGACTCGAGCGAGTGGCAGTTGATCGTACTAAAAAAGTATTACCCCATTTTAATTTGTGTTTTGCGATAAATGATCGGTTTCATGTAGTCCTAAAGTGGGGGTTCATTTTATGATGTAGGTACAATGATAAACTGAACCCTCATTTTATGTCCCTCTTTTTGCAATAAACCATCTTTTCTTGCACACGTTACTAAAAATTTAAAGATTATTATTAAAGAAAATTTAAGAGTACTAAATATTTTCTTTGATAATTATCTTTAAATTGAATTTTCTTGTATTTCTTAATATTCATTTTAATATGTATATTTAATTTTTTTTTTTTTCATTTTTGTGACAGTTTAGTTTTAAAATGGAGGTTTGATTTACAAGGTAGGTATAATGATAAATTGGACCCTCATTTGTATCTGTATTTATTAGGTACCACCAATTTGACCCTGTGAAATTTACCCCCCCCCCTATATTTTACACAATGAAACTTTCAGAAAATTTAATATTTTCTTAAATTTTTTTTCCATTCGAAATAAAAAAAACATAAAAAAACTCTTAAACTCCTGATGAATTTTAAAAAATTTTTTCAGCATACGGAAATAATGAAAATTCTGATTGAAAAACAATGTTTTCATTTTTGCACTGTTAAATCAACTGAAATTTAACGTAGCTAAAAACAAGTTACGATAAGAGGATTTTTTAAAATTCTATGAAAAATCAATTAATAATCTGATTTTCACGAAAATTTCCATAAATGTTTACCATTGGATGTAAATACATCTGAAATATTTTTTTTCTAAAATATATTAGGGGAAATATTTTTTACGAGGTCTACCCCCCCCCCCATTTTATTTTATGAGATAAAAAATTTTTTTGAATTTTTTTTCTATAAGGATAAGAGTCTGAATAACTATATCAAAGAAATTGTATGAATGTACGAGGTGTAGTTTTTTGAGGAAAAATTAATGAAATCGGAAATAAAAAGTGCAAAAAAATGTCATAATATTAATATTTGAAACCTTTTTTTTGCTTATGTAATTGGTATGTACATATTCTATTAAATTGTCAACAAAAAAATTTTTTTTTTAAGAAATTAAGTTTTAAGAGATTTTCAATCTTTTGTGTGATTAAATATTTTTATTTTCTGCGTGAAATAAATTTAATTTTTTTTTTCCTGCGTCAAAAAATCGAATTTTTCACGGATATTTAAAAATATGAATTTTAGAATTCAGGTGAATTAAACACTGGTCCGATCCGAGCTCGATTAATATTTTTTTTAAAATTTGTAATTTTTATTGTTGAATAGTAATGTGTGATTCTTAGAATATACGGAAGAGCAAAACTGACATATTTGTTTTGTTTTATAACAAAGAGACGAGACGCTTCTCAGTAACCAAAGTTTGTTTTTGTTAGCGTAAAAAATATTTTATTCAACTTTTTTCGACCAATAGAATAAAAAGTAAGTAATATTGATTATTTTATCAGTTTTTCTCTTAAAAAATATTCAAATTTTCATTTTATTTTCGATTTTAAAAATTAATACTAAAACCGAAGACATTTTTAACGTTAATTTCACTGCGAAATTTTAAGATTAAATTTTTTCAAGTTTTTATTCATTTTAATAGTAAATTGTAATATTAAAGTTTTTAAAGAATTTATTCATTTTAATAGAAAAATTTTGGCTAAAACAGTACTTAGATGCATAACCGTAAGAGGGTAATAATATGTATTTTTTCTGTCTAAATTGTGGCTTGAAAATTACCCTTTCGCATGTAATACGGATAGGTTTGTTTATTTTTTAAGAAAACTATGTAATTTTTCCCAATCGGATAATTGATCTTTGAATTAACTATTTTTCTGTGTACCAACCCTGTCCGTACGATCTTTAATTGTTTTTTACGAGACTTCTGATAAACAAAGTTCGGAAATATTTATTTCCGTTTTATTCAAGATGGCCTAAACTGATTGGTGGTACCTAGTATTTATGTATTTTCATAGTCCATTCTAAAAATCTGACGCCTGCAATTCTAGATAGTAAAAAAATAGTGTATATAAAAGTTAATTTTTGTCAATTTCCGTAAAGTAAAGAACACTTCACTAAATATAAATAACACACACTTTATTTATAAATATTAAAAGAACAATAAATACAAAAACAAAGATGAACACATAAATTACGTGCATAAACTTCCTTATGCAAAGTAAATGTTACAATTACAATAGCCCAGGAGATAAGGACTTTAAAGAAACCTATAAGTTTTTTACACAATGAATTATATTCAATAACAATACCCCAGGAGATAAGGGACTTTAAAAAACCTATAAGTTTTTTACACAATGAATTATTATTCAATAACAATAGCCAAGAGATAAGGACTTTAAAGAAACCTATAAGTTTTTTACTAAATGAATTATTATTCAATAACAATACCCCAAGAGATAAGGGACTTTAAGGAAAACCTATAAGTTTTTTACTAAATGAATTATTATTCAATAACAATACCCAAGAGATAAAGGACTTTAAAGAAACCTATAAGTTTTTTACTAAATGAATTATTATTCAATAACAATACCCAAGAGATAAGGGACTTTAAAGAAACCTATAAGTTTTTTACTAAATGAATTATTATTCAATAACAATACCCAAGAGATAGGACTTTAAAGAAACCTATAAGTTTTTACTAAATGAATTATTATTCAATAACAATAGCCCAAGAGATAAGGGACTTTAAAGAAACCTATAAGTTTTTTACACAATGAATTATTATTCAATAACAATACCCCAAGAGATAAGGGACTTTAAAGAAACCTATAAGTTTTTTACACAATGAATTATTATTCAATAACAATACCCCAAGAGATAAGGGACTTTAAAGAAACCTATAAGTTTTTTACACAATGAATTATATTCAATAACAATACCCAAGAGATAGGGACTTTAAAGAAACCTATAAGTTTTTTACACAATGAATTATTATTCAATAACAATACCCCAAGAGATAGGGACTTTAAAGAAACCTATAAGTTTTTACTACAATGAATTATTATTCAATAACAATACCCCAAGAGATAAGGGACTTTAAAGAAACCTATAAGTTTTTTACTAAATGAATTATTATTCAATAACAATACCCAAGAGATAAGGGACTTTAAAGAAACCTATAAGTTTTTTACACAATGAATTATTATTCAATAACAATACCCAAGAATAAGGGACTTTAAAGAAACCTATAAGTTTTTTTACAAAATGAATTATTATTCAATAACAATACCCCAAGAGATAGGGACTTAAAGAAACCTATAGTTTTTTACACAATGAATTATTATTCAATAACAATACCCAAGAGATAAGGGACTTTAAAGAAACCTATAAGTTTTTTACACAATGAATTATTATTCAATAACAATACCCCAAGAGATAAGGGACTTTAAAGAAACCTATAAGTTTTTTACACAATGAATTATTATTCAATAACAATACCCCAAGAGATAAGGGACTTTAAAGAAACCTATAAGTTTTTTACACAATGAATTATTATTCAATAACAATACCCCAAGAGATAAGGGACTTTAAAGAAACCTATACGTTTTTTACACAATGAATTATTATTCAATAACATACCCCAAGAGATAGGGACTTTAAAGAAACCTATAAGTTTTTTACACAATGAATTATTATTCAATAACAATACCCCAGAGATAGGGACTTTAAAGAAACCTATAAGTTTTTTACAAAATGAATTATTATTCAATAACAATACCCCAAGAGATAAGGGACTTTAAAGAAACCTATAAGTTTTTTACAAAATGAATTATTATTCAATAACAATACCCCAGGAGATAAGGGACTTTAAAGAAACCTATAAGTTTTTTACACAATGAATTATTATTCAATAACAATACCCAAGAGATAGGGACTTTAAAGAAGCCTATAAGTTTTTTACACAATGAATTATTATTCAATAACAATACCCCAAGAGATAGGGACTTTAAAGAAACCTATAAGTTTTTACAAAATGAATTATTATTCAATAACAATACCCCAAGAGATAAGGACTTTAAAGAAACCTATAAGTTTTTTACAAAATGAATTTATATTCAATAACAATACCCCAGGAGATAAGGACTTTAAAGAAACCTATAAGTTTTTTACACAATGAATTATTATTCAATAACAATACCCCAAGAGATAGGGGACTTTAAAAAAGCCTATAAGTTTTTTACACAATGAATTATTATTCAATAACAATACCCCAAGAGATAGGGGACTTTAAAGAAAACTATAAGTTTTTTACAAAATGAATTATTATTCAATAACAATACCCCAAGAGATAAGGGACTTAAAGAAACCTATAAGTTTTTTACAAATGAATTATTATTCAATAACAATACCCAGGAATAAGGGACTTTAAAGAAACCTATAAGTTTTTTACACAATGAATTATTATTCAATAACAATACCCCAGAGATAGGGGACTTTAAAGAAGCCTATAAGTTTTTTACACAATGAATTATTATTCAATAACAATACCCCAAGAGATAAGGGACTTTAAAGAAACCTATAAGTTTTTTACACAATGAATTATTATTCAATAACAATACCCCAAGAGAATAGGGACTTTAAAGAAACCTATAAGTTTTTTACAAAAATGAATTATTATTCAATAACAATACCCCAGGAGATAAGGGACTTTAAAGAAACCTATAAGTTTTTTACACAATGAATTATTATTCAATAACAATACCCCAAGAGATAGGGGACTTTAAAGAAGCCTATAAGTTTTTTACACAATGAATTATTATTCAATAACAATACCCCAAGAGATAGGGGACTTTAAAGAAACCTATAAGTTTTTTACAAAATGAATTATTATTCAATAACAATACCCCAAGAGATAAGGGACTTTAAAGAAACCTATACGTTTTTTACACAATGAATTATTGTTCAATAACAATACCCCAAGAGATAAGGGACTTTAAAGAAACCTATAAGTTTTTTACACAATGAATTATTATTCAATAACAATACCCCAAGAGATAAGGGACTTTAAAGAAACCTATAAGTTTTTTACAAATGAATTATTATTCAATAACAATACCCCAAGAGATAAGGGACTTTAAAGAAACCTATAAGTTTTTACACAATGAATTATTATTCAATAACAATACCCCAAGAGATAAGGGACTTTAAAGAAACCTATAAGTTTTTTACAAAATGAATTATTATTCAATAACAATACCCCAAGAGATAAGGGACTTTAAAGAAACCTATAAGTTTTTTACACAATGAATTATTATTCAATAACAATACCCCAAGAGATAAGGGCCTTTAAAGAAACTGTTGCATGAGGAACTAAATCATGACTGTCACCGTTTTACGGTGACATTGGCTGTTTTCTGTTTCGCCCTGTAGTAGTAGTATATACACACGAGCTGACCAGAACCAATTGACTTACTGTTGATCGAATGGTCAGACAGGAATGACACATGGTGGCAACGAGAGGATAAAGAACGTCCCAAGGAAAAAAAAAAAAAAAAGAAAAGAAAGAACAGCACAAAGTTTAAAGTTTTCACGTAAGTTTTGTGTTTATTTTCAACCACGTGTGCGGGAAAAAATGGCGGAGCAGGATAGCCAAGAGTTTTGCAAGCCGGTGACCGGAATTAAATCACTACAACCTCTTTGTATGGATGGAAATCTAGCAAAAAATTGGAAGCTTTTTAAGCTGAAATGGCACAACTATGCTATCGTCGCATATTTAGCTCGGCAGCCGGTATATTACCAACGGCGTTACTACTTCACACGCTCGGAGATGAAGCGTTACAAGTTTACTACGGCTTTCATTTTTCAACTCCGGACGACGAAAGAACCCCTGAAGAATCATTCAAGCGTTTGATGAATATGCTATAGGCGAGACTAACGAAATTTATGAACGTTTCGTTTTTCATACGAGGAAACAAAGCGAAGGGAAAGTGTGGAAGCATTTATTTCGGCACTCCGGACATTGTGCAAAACTTGTAATTTTTGTGATAATTGTGTGACGTCAGTACTTCGGACCGGATAGTTCTGGGATATACAACCCCCAAACACAGGCTGAGTTGCTGAAGGTGAGAAATTTAGACTTACAGAGGTGTATAGATATTTGTAAGCTAACAGAAAATGCTGCACAACAATCTCTCGCCTTAAGACCCGAGGCGGTGAACAGAGTGGATTTTAAACGGAGGGAACAGGATCTACGTGGAAGTGGAAGGAATGCACTGCGTGTGCGACGAAACATGGACCGAGTAGAGAGCAGTGCCCGGCATTTGGGAAGACATGCTTTAAATGCCAAGGGAAACATCACTTTGCCATTAAGTGTAAATCCACAAGGAGGAAAATGTGCGGACAGTTGAGGCCCATCTAAGTGATAGTGACAGTAGTAGCAGTAGTTATAAATATGGATACATAGACACCGTCACAACAAGGGAGAGAGTTAATGGGGTCCAGCAGAATATGATAAAAGCAGAAATGATGGTAGGAGGAAAACCGATAGCATTTCAGCTTGATAGTGGAGCTTCTGTAAACATACTTAATGTGAAGCATGTCACAACGAAAAAACTGGAACCCTCAAAAAAGACTCTTGTGATGTGGAATGGGGCAGAAATATCTCTCTCTTTNTAATAGATATATATATAGAATATATATATTATATTATAAATAGTTATATAGTCTTTATTTTTATATATATAATATAATATATCTATTATATTATTTAGTAATAGTCTTATTCTTATAATATATATATATATATATAATATATATTATATATTATATTAATAGTATATAGTTTTTATGTCTTATAATAAATATAATATATTAATAATATAATTATATAGTTATATAGTTTTATTTTCTTATATATATATATATATATATATAATATATATATATTTATATGAGGTATATAGTTTTTATTTTCTTATATATTATATATAATATATATATTATATAGTTATATAGTTTTATTTCCTATATAATATATATATAAATATAATATTATAATAATATTATATAAATATATAGTATAAAATAAGTTTTTATTTCTTAATAAATAATATATATATATATATTATATATATATAAATATATATTAATAGTTATATAGTTTTTATTTTCTATAATATATTTTAAATAATATATATATTAATATATATTTAATAATATATATCACTATAGTAATATAGTTTGATTTCTTATATATAAATATATATAGATATATATATATATATATAATTATAATATATATTATATATTATATAGTTTTTAATTCTATATATTATATATATAATATATATAATATATATATATATATATAATAATTTATAATATTAATATTCATATATTATAGAGTTTTATTCGAAATATAATATAATATTATATATATATATATTCAAGACCCACAACCTTTCTTCAGGAGACTAAATGTGCTCTTACATTTTATATATTACTTACCTTGCAGGACAATTACCCTTCTGTCTTTATTTGTGTATTGACTTTAGTATTAGAAAATTAAGTGGCATTTTTCTTGTTAGTTAAATGCTGTCAGTGGATTACCACATCTACTTAAGTGTAATTTTAAGTAATGTTTAGTAAAGTAGGGAAGGTGATGTGATTTTTTGGTTTTTGAATCATGTAAGATTTTTAAAGAAGGGGATTGCTATTTTTTTTACATTTAACTTCAAAAAAATGCTTTGAAATTCTTATAAGAAAAAAACAAAAAAAAGCGAGAAACCTTTTCTTGTGAAGATGTGGAAATTAGCATTTTCCACAAAGCACTTTTTTGAAGTAATGTAAAAAAAGAATTCCCTTTCCTTTTAAACATTTCTTAACATTGAGGTCAAAAAAACAAAAATCCACACAACCTACCCTACTTATAACATTACATAAACATTACAATGAAGTAAGATGTTGTAAATCCAAACTTGAACAGCAATTTAACTAAACAAAAGAAAAAAAAATGACTAATTTTCTAACTAAAGTCAATACACAGAATAAAAAGACAGAAGGCCCGTAATCGCAGTAAGTATCATTAAAAATGTAAGAGCACATTTAGTCTAACTGAAAAGGTGTGTCTTGATATATAATAA
>CM042177.1:52046661-52165665 GCA_023376005.1 Doryteuthis pealeii
CTTGTAGTTTCGGTTATTTTGAAGTCGATCGCTGGTCGTATCGAGTATGATAGCTAGTATATTTTTTGTATCGTCGAATCTTGTAGAAATGTTCGCTTCTTTCTTGTCTTGTTCTAGGCAGAATATTGTTGTGTACTGGTAGTAGCCTTTTGTATCAACGAATGATGTAGAAATGTTCGGTAGTTGACTTGTTGATTGACTGCCTGGTGAGGTCAGGTTTGGGTAAGTTGGGGGGTGTGACCCCCGCTCTTTGATGTGTCCTTCTGTGAGGGTAGCGCTCGTCGTGCCTGCGTTCGTGATGGTGCCTTCAGTTCTGACTGCCGGTGCCCTTCAAAGCTGTTCGTTTTATAGAGATCGGCGGTCCCAAGTTGGATCACTTGGAGTTGTTTTCTATAATACAATGGTGGGTGCAAGAATGTGTATGTGCATATAAATGCACACTTAGTATATAGTTAAATAATAGTTAGTTAAATCGAATTAAAAAGGTAGTAAGTCAAACCACATATATGTGTATGTATGTTGTAGACCGAATAAGTAGTAGTAAAACCCATATATAAGATAAGTAGATAATGTGTGAATAGATATATGTATAGATAGATAGATACATATGTGTGCATGTATACATACATGTGTGTATACATATATGTGTATGTGTAAGTAGGCATATTGTTTGTAGGTGGCAACAGGCACAAAAGGTGAGATTAGGGTTTAATAGATATGAAAAGTGATAAAGGCCAGAAGCAGACAACATGTCTGGTCCTTTGGCACTTAATAGTTGACCAGTTGGTCATAAAAATCATGAGGGTGGTCTTTTAGACAAAGAACCCTTTCAAATCCCGCGGGGTTGATAAGATATAGGAGGATGAGATTTCGTGCGAGAGTGAGATGAGATTTGGGGATTCTGGGAAATTTAGAAAAGTTTAGACAGTTGGTCCCTAGGAGCCGAAGGGGGCACATGACAGTTAGTCTTGGGACAGCGGAGAGACCAGTTGGTCCCTAGGAGCCGAAGGGGGCACATGACAGTTAGTCTTGGGACAGCGGAGAGACCAGTTGGTCCCTGGGAGCCGAAGAGGACACATGAACAGTTAGCTTCTGGGGTCTACAAAGAAAAGGGGGGTGTCCCCCATCTCGACAACCAGGGCGATAGCAGCAGCCAAGTTATATGCCTCATCCTTGCCTTTTTCTGAAGTTCACCTGACATTGTCTTGTCTTCATTTCTCTTGTTGTTTTGTTTCCCTTATGACACATGGGTGCGTTTCAGACACGGCGTTGGGGTTTTGTCCGACGATCAAATACGGCCAGTGACAGAAGTGACAGAGAGATTTCCGGACAGATTGCTATTGGTCATCAAATTTCCTCTCCGGACGTCCTGTACGTAACAATCCAGAGTATCGATCTGGAGACTGCTATTGATAGTGATCAATATTCTCCCAGACGATTTGGACGAGAAGAACGGTGAAATGATGACGACGCGAACCCATGTGTCATATTTCACTTTACCCGGGAATCGCTTTCATTGGATGATATTCGAATTTTATTTACCAATTTTTTATTTTTATTTAATTTTGGGAATTGACTATCAAGCCGGAACTCTGATTTGGAGCCCATGCGCAGATATATGTTAAAATGGTCATTCCGTTTTAGGTAACGACCGAGGGCACTTCCGACTTTATCCGTCCCGTTGACGAGTGTATGTAGTTTGTATTAGTGAATCGGGAGATTTCGACTTTTGCATATACAACAATTCTTTTGTCAAGTTTTACTCCACAATCAACACTTCTGTATGACTGATGATACCTAACAGTTTAATAGACTCTCTATTTACTGTTTATTGTTAAATGATGTAATGACGTTCTTTGTTAAAATAAATTCTCTAAGGTTAAGAAGATTTCAAAGCGATCAGACATATGAGGAAATTCGCTGCTACTATGGGATATGAGATAGAGGAAAAGCAGAACCTTAAACGTGTATCGAGTGATTTTAAAAGGCCTACTATTTGCTAAGGAGATTTGTAAAGTTATTGTGTGAAAAGGAAAAGAAAACTTATTTTACGTGACACTGAATTAATACGAGAAATGAAAAAGGAATGTTTCAAAGAGATCTCTTCATTAATGTAAGTCTCTCATTGTTTAAATATTTTGCATTGTCACATTTGACTCCATAGCTTCAAGAACACTTTTGAACTTTTAACTGTGACCATTTCATATGAACTTTTGACTATGACCATTTTATACGAACTTTCAACTGTGACCATTATATAAGCTTTTAATTGTGAACTTTATAAACATAAAAAAAAGAAAGGAGAGAATCCTTGAAAGAAAATATGTTGATGTATTAACTGAATGCACGGCTAATACCCAGGATTGTCAGCCGCTGGTATTTATTTTATAATAAAAAGCTATTTGTTTTGTTTGTTATAAATGTATGATATTGTGTCCGTGTTTTCTTTGGCTTGACCAGTGTCCATTTTGCTTTCTCGGCTTATTCACTACCTTTCTGGAGCGGGAAGTAGAAGGCTTGATTTTCCCCTTTTATCCCTTCTATGAAACCTTTATCGTATTTTTTTTCTTTCTTGTGCGACACTGTGTTTGATCGTTCCTAATCAGCACAGGCGTTCGTAACAGCTGTAATGTTCTGTTTAACTTAACTGTTGCATGAGGAATGAAATCAGTGTTTGCCAGTTTCTCCCTGTAGTAGTACTATATAGACACGGTGTGAACAAAACCAGGAACAACACATGGTAACAACAAGAGGATAATTTGATATTTTAACTGGGTTGCATACTACCTGCTCTGCTGTAATAGCATTTAGTATTTTTTTTGCAAACTTTCTCATTTGCTTCATCATCATATATTACATAGACACAAATTTTGATACTAAAAGCGTTTTTAATCCATAATTTTTTTTTTTTACATTGCTCTATGCATAAAAATGCAGAGCAATATCACAATATTCTTATCAAGCTAGTATTAAACATGAATTGATTGATTTTAATGGCATGTCAATCCACCTAAGGTTATTTTATGCCTACAGGTTCTTGAATCGGTAAATTGTCCATTTATATTTACATTTTTTGGCGTAGTTATGATATCATGCATTCCTATCTAATACAAATAATTTGCAAACAAAATTATTTGACCCATAGATGTTACCCTAACAGATACTACCACCTCAGGTCAGAGTGAACCTGGGAATAATGGCAATAAAGGGTATTCTACACACTTTATTGAGAAACATTAGTTGGGACCCATCTATACTATATAGACACGGTGTGAACAAAACCAGGAACAACACATGGTGGCAACAAGAGGATAAAAAAAACAAAACAAGAACAGTATTTTTCGAACACGCACGAAGTTTAAAGTTTTCACGTCAGTTTTGTTGTGTTTATTTTCAACCACGTGTGCCGGGGAAAAATGGCTTTTTAAGCTGAATGCCATCGTCACATATTTAGCTCGGCAGCCGATACATTACCAAACGGCGATACTGCTTCACATACTCGAAGATGAAGCGTTACAAGTTTACTACGGCTTTCATTTTTCAACTCCTGACAACAAAAGAGCTCCTGAATAGATAATTCAAGCGTTTGATGAATATGCTATAGGCGAGACTAACGAAATTTTTGAACGTTTCGTTTTTCATCCGAGGAAACAAAGCGAAGGGGAAAGTGTGGAAGCATTTATTACAGCACTCCGGACATTGTGCAAGACCTGTATATATGTATATATATATATAATATATATATATAATATAATATAATATATATATATATATTATATAAATATTATAATATCTATAAATATTATATATTTATAAATATATAAATATTATATATTTATAAATATATAAATATATATAAAATATATAAATATATTTATAAATATATAAATATCATATATTTATAAATATATAAATATTATATATTTATAAATATATAAATATATATATAAAATATATATATATATATATATATATATAAAATATAAATATTTTATATTATATAATATATATTATATATATATATATATATATATTTATATATAAAATATAAATATTTTTATATTATATATATATATTATATTATATATATAAATATAAATATTTTTATATTATATATATATATATTTATATATAAAATATAATATATATTTTATATTATATATATATATATATATATTTATATATAAATATAAATATATATTTATATTTTATATATATATATATTTATATATAAAATATAAATATTTTATATTTATATATATATATATATATTTATATATAAAATATAAATATTTTTATATATATATATATATATATATATATATATATATATATATATATATATATATTATATATAAAATATATATTTATATTTATTATATATATATATATATATATATATATATATAATATATATATATTATATTTATATATATATATATATTATATATATATATATATATATATATATATATATATATATATAATATATATATATAATATAAATATTTTATATTTATATAAATATAAATTTATATTTATATTTCATAAATATAAATATATATTTATCAAATATATAAAAATATATAATGAAAAATTATATATTTTTCATTAATAAGGAAAAATATCACATTATTTTTGTGATAATTGTGTGACATCAGTACTTCGGGACCGGATAGTTCCGGGGATATACAAGCCCCAAACACAGGCTGAGCTGCTGAAGGTGAGGAATTTGGATTTACAGAGGTGTATAGATAGTTGTAAGCTGGCAGAAAATGCTACACAGCAGTCTCTCGCCTTAAGATCCGAGGGGGTGAACAGAGTAGATTTTAAACGGAGTCAACGTCTACGTAGAAGTGGAAGCAATGCACTGCGTGTACGATGAAACATTGGCCGAGTAGAGAGCTGTGCCCTGCATTTGGAAAAACATGTTTTAAATGCAATGGGAAAAATCACTTTGCAATCAAAAGTAAATCCACAAAGAAAAATAAATGTGCGGACAGTCGAGGCCCATCTAAGTGACAGTGACAGTAGTAGCAGTGATTATAGATATGGACACATAGACACCGTCACAACAATGGAGAGAGTTAATGGTGTCCAGCAGAATATGATAAAAGCAGAAATGATGTGATTGTCGAGAGCAAGATACGCGACATCACACACGAAAGCGTCCGCGATTTGCATGCACGTGTTGTGGAGCAGTTTGGAAGCGTGCTGAGCCGAGGTGCGCTGATGTAAATCTGAAACTCTGCAAATTAACCAATCGGTCGCCTCGCCGTAGCCTATAAAAGGAGTGTGTCGGAGGCTTGAGCAGTCGATCGTGAACCGATCGTGAATATATATAGATAGATAGATATATAGATATATGATTGTATACATGTATGTATATCTATCTATCGATATATCTATGTTTACAACATCTGTCTATCTCTCTATTTGTCTGTCTATGTATATTTGTATTTATGTATATATATATGTATATACTCATTTAGATATTTATATATGTAGTATCTGTGTATCTATGTAAACATCTATCTATGTATATTTCTATGTCTATGATACCTATTTGCCTGCATCTATTTATTTATGTATGTATTTCTATTGTATACATCCATGTATGCATGAGTATAGGTATGCATGTATGTGATATATGTACTAGCTTCGGTGGTACATCTACTAAAATTAGAACGATCTCTGTTATATATTTGTGTGGATATGTAACTATTTATTGACGTATGTATGTCAGTGTATCGAGAAGTGTTTACTGCACAAATGTTTTAAGTCTTGGAATTCTGTTCGAGAAATGTTTACTGCCCTGTCCGTGCAAAGGTTTTATTTAAGCTAGATAGCAGACCTTCTGTAAACATACAAAAAAGACTCTTGTGATGTGGAATGGGGCAGAAATGAAACCATTAGGAGAGTGTCGGGTTAAAATGATAAACCCCAAAACAGGACAAAAATATGCAGTGAAGTTTGTACTGGAGGACTTCCATCCCCTACTTGGTGCGAAGGCAATCCAGAAGATAAACAGTCTATAATGACAATTTCAAGATAGTTGCCAAAGTATCACAACTGGAAAGGCTCAGCAACCAGCGTCCGGGCAACATCCTAGAGGAGTTCAAGGATGTATTTAAGAATGGGTTGGGACAACTACCAGGGGAGGTACACTTGGAGGTAGTTCCTAACATACGACCCCATGTGGCAGTGGCACTTAGAATTCCTGTGGCTCTCAAAGGAAAACTGAAAGCTGAACTAGGGAGACTAGTGGAAAAGAGGGTAATCGAGCCAGTAAGTGAACCAACACCATGGGTGAATGCACTAGCACTGGTGGTCAAGAAAAATTGGAATTTGCGGGTATGTATTGACCCAAGACCACTAAATAAAGCTCTGAAACGGGAACATTTTCACCTACCTGTACTGGAAGATCTGCTCCCAGAGTTGGCTGACAGTAAAGTATTCTCGACCCTAGATCTACGCGATGGATTTTGGCATCTAAAAATGGATGAAACAAACAGTCGTCTATCAACATTTGCCACACCATTTGGCCGGTTTCGATGGAAGGTGTTACCATTTGGAATTGCTCAAGCCCCAGAAATATTTCAGAAGGTTCTTTATAACAATGTTTCTGACTTGGTAGGAGTGGTCAACAAAGCAGATGATCTTCTGGGCAAAGGTAAAACCATGGAGGATCATGACAGAAACCTTAGGAAGCTGTTACAAAGATGTCATGAGCGTGGGATGCGGCTGAATGCTGAGAAATGGATTTAAAACAAACTTCTTTATCATTCATGGGCCATGTGGTGACCAGTGAGGGTTTGCGTCCTGATCCGGAAAAGATCAAGGCCATAAAAGGTATGCCATCGCCAACAGATGTGAAGGGAGTACAACGCTTGGGTGGGTTTGTGAACTATCTGGCAAAGTTCCTACCACACATTTCGAACGTGATGGCTCCTATTCTCAATCTCACCAAAACAGCTGTACCATGGACGTGGTCCCCAAATCAATGAAGAAGCATTTGAGAAAAAAATTGCGAGTGAAGCACCTATGCTAAGGTACTACGATCACAGGAAACCTCTAGTCATCCAATGTGATGCAAGTGAGAAAGGCTTGGGGCAGCACTGCTGCAAGAAGGTCAACCACTGGCCTATATCAGTCGGGCCCTTACAGATACTGAAACCCGGTATGCCTAGATTGAAACAAAGCTGTTTGCTGTAGTCTATGCACGTGAACTGTTTCACCAATATACATTTGGTCAACACGTCACAGTACTGAGTGATCATAGACCTTTGGAAGCAATAATAAAAAAGGAATTGGGGAAGTGCCCAAAACGCTTGCAGAACATGTTAATGAGGTTTCAGGGATATAACACTACGGTTCTGTACCACACAGGCAAGAAGGTGTACCTCGCAGATACACTATCGAGATCATATATCCATGTAATAAGTGCTGCTGATGATGATTATGACGATGATGACGATGTCAGGGAAAACAAATACATTCCTGTTACAGAGTGGAGGTTGTGCGTGCTGCGTTCCGCCATGGAAGAAGACAGAAGTATGCAGCAGTTACAGAATGTCATACTGGAAGGATGGCCAGATGACAAATTACTTCTGGACCCAGAGGTGAGATCATATTTCAACATTTGAGATTAAATGACCGTACAGGATGGATGAAGTTTTAGAGGAAACTGTGTGATAGTTCCGACAAGCCAGCGGGCCGTATTGAAAGAAAAATTACATTCCACACACTTGGGAGTAGAAGGATGTTGCAGAAGACCTAGAGAATGCTCTTACTGGTCAAATATGAACAGTAATATCAGGGACTATGTGGCAAATTGTCCAACATGTAGAAAATATGAAGTTACTAATCCAGCAGAACCTTTAATGGTCCATGAAATTCCGGAGCCTAAATTGGAGTGGACCTGTTCATGTTTGCAGATAGGGACTATCTATGCACAGTAGATTATATGAGTAAATTCTGGGAGATTTATCATCTCCCAAATACACAAACAAAGATTGATCACCAAGCTGAAACACCATTTTGCACGATACGGGGTTCCAGATCAGGTTGTCACAGACAATGTAACACAGTTTAGTGGACATGAATTTTCTACCTTAGCACAAAAGAAATAAGTGACGGATCCAATTCAACAAAAATCGTGTTCCTAGTGTTATTATTCGACATGCGCAATTATTAGGAATAACTGTTTTAATATTCATTATGTAGATGTTAGTAATATCAGTGACTAGATTATTAATCAATATACACAAATATCATGTATAACTTTATGAATGTTCATTGTGTAGATGTTAGTCATATCAGTAAGTAGATTATTAATCAATATACACAATTATTATGTATAACTTTATGAATGTTCATTGTGTAGATGTTAGTCATATCAGTAAGTAGATTATCAATAAACATACACATTTATTATGTATAACTGTATGAATTTTTATTGTATCAGTAACTTGTAAAAAGTTGGTTGCTGCTCTTGAAAAAGGAATTTTTTGAAAAGGCATCTTATTTTAATTTCCATCTATTTTTACCTACAGAATAGTTTTTTTTTTTTGTAATAACTTTCCAAAGATATGGGGTTCCAGATCAGGTTGTCACAGACAATGGAACGGAGTTTAGTGATTGTACCAAAATAAAAACATTGATTATGCACTGACTTTTAGAGGGTTTTTTTAATCTTCGTTTGGAGAAAATGTTAAGAACTTGGAATCAATATTCATAAGGTTATGAGCAAATTTATGGGTCGTTATTTCCACACACACACACACTAAACATTCTCACAAAATAAAAACTTTTAGAATATGCACATTGAAGTGAATATTAAAATAAATAACGAAAATATATTTTGTATTGTAACATAACGGGTGCAAGAAAAATAAAACATTTAATACAAAAACACGGACATAAAATGGGGGTTCAGTTTATTTTATGGTAGGAATTTACGACCAAATAGTCCTTTATTACCAAATGTTATATGTAAGAAAAAATAAAAAACACGAGAGCATGCTAACTGAAACAGTTACTGCTGTCCACAGAGTGACAATCCTGGTACTTGGAAGTAAAAAGGAGAAAAAGTCAGTTTTGTGCTTAGCACTATTATGTTCCGTACAAAGAAAAAGAAAATTCGTTAGTTATAATTTTTAGACAAATAAAAAATATCGGAAAATATGTTGCGCAAAATTGTGCATTTTTAATCATACATTATTAGATAGATTAAATATAGGGACTAGCAAAAAAATCAACTTCTACGAGTTTTAAAAGCGAATTAAAAATAATTAAATCTATTATTTAAGGTCAAACTTTGTCTAAATCGATAAGTAGTAACATAATGACCATTAAAAAAAAAGAAAAATATCATTACATATGCAGTTTATTTTTAATACATTTAAAAGGATTTGTTTTGGTCAATTTCGACGCGATCCATCATTCTGTCTCTTTTTCAAGGGTTTTGTAGCTGCCGCTAAAAACTGACCAGTTTAATTATGTTTTATTTTTGTATGAATATTTTTGTTTGTATAAATTAACTACCACCAAGAGTATTAAATTTAGGGTAGTTTAAGAGTTAGCATCATTTGGTGCAGGGCACTAGTTTCTGCAGTCTATGAACCCTAACCAAAAAGTGGAAAGGGGACCTTTAGTTAGATTATCGCTGCCAGGCTGGTCGGAATGAAGGAACAAGCTGTGAGTTTCTATCTCTTGATATGTTTTTTGTTGAATTTCTGTATTTTGAGATTCTTTTAAATTGTTCTTCTTTGTTGTATTCGCTGTTATTAAATGTTATTGTTTTTTTACAGTTTCACAGTGTTAATTGAATAAAATTAATTACATCAGTAAGAATTGTCAAGCCTTCACATTTATCCAGACCGGGGCAGCCGCTACAGGTTTTAAGCGCTTGTTTACAATTTTAATATAACATTCGCGATTGCAAAAAAATAAAAAGAATTTACCAAAAATCAGGTAATTATTCGATTTTAATGAAATTTTCAGTATTGATTTATCAATTAATGAATTTTATAATGCATCAGTTATTTTATTTTAAAACTTTAATTTAGTATTTTTGCTATGAAAAATTAATATATAAAATTCATTTAAAATAAAAATATTCGGATTTTTAGTTTAAAATGTAATATTTTTAGATTCTAGAAATAGATATCTATTTAATGCAAACCTTATTTTATTGCATGGATAAAAATATCGATGCATAATTTTTTTCTTTTAAAAGATAATAGCCAATTAAATAATTATCGAAATGAGTAAAAAAAAATCTCCAAAAAATTAATTATCTACTATTTTTTACATTTTATTTTTCGATTTTCAAAATTAAGCGATTTGAAAAAATGAGAAAGTTTTGAAATAAAATAAATAATACATTATAAAGTTCATTCATTGATAAATAAACACTGAAAATCTCATTAAAATCCGATAATTCCCTGATTTTTGGTAAATTATTTTCTGTAGGGGGGCTAAAGTCATTTGGTCAAAAATGCATTTTAGTCTTATTTTGCCAGTTCCTAATTAAATAAAACTTGATTCATGACAAAAATATTGTTTCCTTGAAAAATAGGCCAATTGAATCAAAGAAAAGTCTTATTTTTGCAATAGATATTTTAGTTTTAAAGTGAGGGTTCGTTTTTACACTTCAACTTTTTACTCGTAAATTCCTACCAGCCTAATTTTATGGTAGGAATTTACGAGTTAAAAGTTGAAGATTACCTTTTGTTGTTATTTCTTTTCTTTTTGGCTTTGGTACTCTAAAAAAAAGTCAGATTTTAATCACCGTCGAAGAAAAAATAAATAAATAAAAGGAGGATCCAATTTATGCCTAAATTGTAAAACGAGCACCCACTTTTAAACTAAACATTGTCACAAAATAAAACCTTTTAGAATATAAACATTGAAGTGAATATTATAGCTACTAGCAAATATATGCACCCTCCGGGTGCAAGTATTTTAGTTAAATTTTATAATAAAATATGATATTAAATTAGAAAGGCTAATGAAACTGAATAAGAATGTAGATAAAAAGATTTGGAACTGAGGGGGTATGATTGAAAAATAGAACAACTTTGAAACTAACTCTTCCATCATTTTCCGTTACTCCCGTCTTTCATTGGTAAATTTTCCTAATTAAACTGTTTAGTTAAAATAGGAAGTAAAGAATAATATTACAGTTATTTCTTCTTGTTAAGGGATTTCTTTTAAGATTTATTGAGATTTTTGCTCATATTCAATAAGATAAAACCAAACAATTAGAAATCAATAATACTAAGCATATATTTATTAAAATCAATTTTTTAAGATCAATATGCAAATTAGCCTTCCCATTCATACTATAAACCTCTATTTTGTTGTATATATAAATACATTTGCATGTTATTAGTATGTAGATATGGTCAACAGCGTAAGTAATGTAAAACAATTTTATTAATAATTGAGGTTTAAATAAAAATAAAACCATGGAGAATATGATGTAAATAACTAAAGGAATTGTGATTTATATGGTAATATAGTTTCGGTTACAGACAGACAAACCCACAATCTCCATTATAATAAGATAGGCAAATTTGTCATCTGCTAGGAATTTAAAAAGCGAATTAGAAATAATTAAATCTATTATTTAAGGTCAAACTTTGTCTAAATCGATAAGTAGTGACATAATAACCATAATTAAAAAAAAGAAAAATATCATTACATATGCAGTTTATTTTTAATAGATTTAAAAGTGTTTGTTTTGGTCAATTTCGACGATATCAGCCAGTCAGTCTCGTTTTTGATGTTTTTAAGTGCTTGTTTACAATTTTACTGTAACATTCGCGTTTGCAAAAAAAAAATACCAAAAAATCAGGTAATTATCCGATTTTAATGAAATTTTCAGTATTGATTTAACAATTAATGAATTTTATAATGCATTAGTTATTTTATTCCAAAACTTTAATTTAGTATTTTTGCTATGAAAAATTAATATATAAAAATCATTTAAAATATGAAAATGCTGATGTTAAGTTTAAAATGTTATATTTTTAGATTCTAAAAATTAATATCTACTTAATGTAAACCTTATTTTTTAGACGAAAGTAATAAGTTTTGAAGAAAAACTCGATTGTAAATGTACCCCCTCAGAAAAAACATCGATGTATAATTTTTTTTTTTATAAAATAATGGCCAATTAAATAATTATCGAAATGAGTAAAAAAGAAATCTCCAAAAAATTAATTATTTATTATTTTTTTACATTTTATTTTTCGATTTTCGGTACTTATTTTCTCATAGAAAAGCCACCGTAAAACATCTTTTTTTGTTTCTATTCATAACTTCGGTCTTTTATCTTCTTATTTATACTGTAATTAGTATCAAGTACGGACCAACTCGAAACAATTTTACGCCCCCAGCATAAGGAGGGTCAAAATTAAGTGACCTGAAAAAAATGAGAAAGTTTTGAAATAAAATAAATAATACATTATAAAGATCGTTCTTCGATAAATAAACACTGAAAATTTCATTAAAATCCTATAATTCCCTGATTTTTGGTAAATTATTTTCTAAAGTCATTTGGTCGAAAATTACTTTGAGGCTCTGTTTGCCAGTCCCTAGAATATTAAAATAAAGAAAATATATTTAGTATTGTAAAATAACGGGTGCAAGAAAAATAAAACATTTATTGCAAAAACACGGACAAAAAATGAGGATTATCCGAAAAAGTTGAAAAATATTCGAGCAAATTGTTCTTTTTTACCCCTGATTTTTTGTTTGGGTGACAATCTATTGGTTTTACAATTAACCTCAGTATATTACCCACATATAGTTAAACTTTTTAAAATATCAAATATTATTTTTTGTTGATTTTTTTTTCTCTGGTTAATTATTTCTTGCGGGACCAGTTTTCTCTGAACACCGCCCATTTCCGTTGTTTTTGTTGGGAATCTTCTGTTGGTTACGTTTTATCACAAAAGAAAGAAACAACAATAAAAACAAAAAAGACAAGGTATTTAATTCAATTTTTTTTATTTTCAAATGAATTTTATTTGGTATGTAAAAAAAAAAAAAAGATAAACTTTTTAAATACATTGAATAGAATACAGAATTACAATAGAAAATTACTTAAAACTAGGGATACCCAAAAATCGGCTGCTACTGTTTTTTAAAAAAAAAAACGAATTAAAATTCATTAAATCTATTATTTAAGGTCAAACTTTTGTCTAAAAAGTATTAAAAATAAACTGCATATGTAATGATATGTTTCCTTTTTTAATGATGGTCAGTATGACATGACAGTTATCGAAATGAGTAAAAAAGAAATCTCCAAAAAATTAATTATCTATTATTTTTTTACATTTTATGTTCCGATTTTCAGTACCTATTCTTATAAAATATTCCATTTAATTTTTTTTTCTATTTACAACTTCGGTCTTTTATCTTTTTATTTCTACTGTAATTAGTATTAAAAAATGACCAACTCGCTGAGATTTTACGCCCCTAAAATAAGGGTGGGGGGGATAAAAATCAAGTGATTTGAAAAAAAAGAGAAAGTTTTGAAATAAAATAAACAATACATTATAAAGTTCATTAGGTACCACCAATTTGACCCTGTGCAAGTTACCCCCCTCTATATTTAACACAATGAAACTTGCAGAAAATTTAATATTTTCTTGAAAATTTTTTTCCATTCTAAAGAAAAAACATTGAACAAACTCCTGATGATTTTTTTGAATTTTTTATCAGCTTACGAAAATAATGAAAATTATGATTGAAAAACAATGTTTTCATTTTTGCACTGTTAAATCAACTGAAATTTAACGTAGCTAAAAACAAGTTACGATAAGAGGATTTTTTAAAAATTCTATGAAAAGTCAATTAATGGTCCGATTTTCACGAAAACTTCCATAAATGTTTACCATTGGATGTAAATACATATAAAATAGTTTTTTTCTAAAATATATTAGGAGAAATATTTTTTTTACGATGTCTATCACCCCCACCCCCATTTTATTTTATGAGATAAAAAAAAATGACGTGGAAAAAAAAATTTGGTACTTTTTTTTTCTATAAAGATAAGAGTCTGAATAACTATATCAATGAAATTGTATAACGTACCGAACTATAATTTTTTTAGGAAAAATTAATGAAATCGGAAATAAAAAGTGCAAAAAAAATGTCATAATATTAATATTTGAAAACTTTTTTTTACTTATGTAATTGGTATGTACTATATTCTATTAAATTGTCAAAAAAAAATTTTTTTTAAGAAATTAATTTTTACGAGATTTTCAATCTTTTGTGTGATTAAATATTTTTATTTTCTGCGTGAAATAAATTTTTTTTTTTTTCTGCAGAAAAAAATCGAATTTTTCACGGATATTTAAAAATATGAATTTTAGAATTCAGGTGAACTAAAAGTTGGTCCGATCCGTGCTCGATTAATATTTTTAAAAGAATTTGTAATTTATATTGTTGAATAGTAATGTGTGATTCTTAGAATATACGGAAGAGCAAAACTGACATATTTGTTTTGTTTTTTATACAAAGAGACGAGACGCTTCTCGGAAACTAAAGTTTGTTTTTCTGAGCGTCAAAAATTATTTTATTTAACTTTTACGACCAATTAGAATAAAAATAATATACTGAATGATTGTTTTATCAGTTTTTCTCTTAGAAAAAATATTCAAATTTTCATTTTATTTTCAATTTTAAGAATTAATACTAAAACCGAAGACATTTTTTAACGTCAATCTCACTGCGAAATTTTAAGATTAAATTTTTTCAAGTTTTTATTCATTTTAATAGTAAATTGTAATATTAAAGTTTTTAAAGATTTTATTCATTTTAATAGAAAATATTTGGCTAAAAAAAGTTTGTCCGTTACACCCATCTGTACTTAGATGCATAACCGTAAGAGGGGAATAATATGTATTTCTTTCTGTCTAAATTGTGGTCTGAAAATTACCGTTTCGCATGTAATATGGATAGGTTTGTTTATTTTTTAAGATAACGATGTAATTTTTCCCAATCGGATAATTTGATCTTTGAATTAACTATTTTTCTTTGTAACAACCCTGTACGATCTTTTTTTTTTACGAGATTTTTGATAAACAAAGTTCGGAAATATCTATTTCCGTTATATTCAAGATGGCCTAAACGGTGTGGTGGTACCTAGTGTTCTATGAGAAAATAAGTACCGAAAATCAAAAAATAAAATGTAAAAAAAATAATAATAATTTTTTTTTTAAATTTTTTTAGATGGCCTAAACGGTTTGGTGTTACCTAAAGTTCATTCATTTATAAATCAACAGTGAAAATTTCATTAAAATCCGATAATTCCCTGATTTTTGGTAAATTATTTTCTGTTGGGAGGGGGGCTAAGTTCACTTTGTCAAAAACGGATTTTAGGCCAATTTTGGGTATACCTACTTTAAACTCTTCTTTAAATAAAATATTAATTACATAGAAAAAAATATATTTATGCTTTTTTGTTTATTGTTTATTTTATACAAAGTCATAAAAAATTAACAATTAATTTTGTTTGGTACTGTAATTAGTATTAAAAAATGACCAACTCGCTGAGATTTTACGCCCCTAAAATAAGGGGGGGTAAAAATCAAGTGATTTGGAAAAAAAAGAGAAAGTTTTGAAATAAAATAAACAATACATTATAAAGTTCATTAGGTACCACCAATTTGACCCTGTGCACGTTTAAAACACCAACAAAAATCACCACCAAAAATCTGCGAACTTTACTTTATCCCATAGTCTATCTACATTGGACATTTAAACATTTCTTTTAAAAGTATGGTGATCCAAAAGTGTAATAATATGAATTATTCAGAATTGGATATTTTTTGGTAATTTTGCTACAGTTACTTTTAGAACACCAACAAAAATGTGCGAACTTTACTCTATCCCATCGTCTATCTACATTGGACATTTAAACATTTCTTTTAAATTATGGTGATCCAAAAGTGTAATAATATGAATTACGCAGGATTTGATCTTGAGTAATTTTGCTACAGTCACTTTTAAAACACCAATAAAAATCTGACAACTTTACTCTATCCCACAATCTATCTACATTGGACATTTAAACATTTCTTTTAAAGTATGGTGATCCAAAAGTGTAATAATATGAATTACTCTAGGGACTGGCAAAATTACTTTAGCTTCCCCCCTCCTACAGAAAATAATTTACCAAAAATCAGGGAATTATTGGATTTTAATGAAATTTCAGTGTTTATTTAACAATGAATGAATGCATTATTTATTTTATTTCAAAACTTTCTCATTTTTTCAGGTCGCTTAATTTTGAACCTCCTTATGTTGGGGGCGTAACATTTTTTTTCAAGTTGGTCTTATACTGTAATAATTACAGTATAAATAATGAGATAAAAAGACCGAAGTTATGAAAAGAAACAAAACCAAAAAAAATTACGGTGCCTTTTCTATGAGAAAATAAGTACCGAAAATCGAAAAATAAAATGTAAAAAAATAATAGCTAATTAATATTTTGTAGATTTTTTTTTACTCATTTCGATAATTATTTAATTGGCTATTATCTTATATAAAAAAAATTATACATCGATATTTTTTCTGTTTAAAAAGGGGGGTACATTTTCAATCGAGTTTTTTTTTTCAAAAAGTATACTTTGCAAAAAAAATAAGGTTTGCATTAAGTAGATATTTATCTTTAGATCTAAAAATATAACATTTTAAACTTAATATCAGACTTTTCCCATTTTAAATGAATTTTATATATTTATTTTTCATAGAAAAAATACTAAATTAAAGTTTTGAAATGAAATAACTGATGCATTATAAAATTCATTAATTGTTAAAGTAATACTGAAAATTTCATTAAAATCGGATAATTACGTGATTTTTGGTAAATTTTTTTGCAATCGCGAATGTTACAGTAAAATTGCAAATAAGCACTTAAAACAATTGAAAAAGAGACAGAATGGCGGATCGCGTCGAAATTGACCAAACAAATCCGTTAAATGTATTAAAAATAAACTGCATATGTAATGATATTTTTCTGTTTTTAATGATGGTCATTATGTTACTACTTATCAATTTAGACAAAGTTTGACCTTAAATGATAGATTTAATTATTTTTAATTCGCTTTTAAAATTCGTAGAAGCTGATTTTTTTGCTAGTCCCTAAATTACTCTACATTTTTGCTACAGTCACTTTTAAAACAGCAACAAAAATCTACCAACTTTACTCTATCCCACAATCTATCTACATTGGATATTTCAACATTTCTTTTAAAGTATGGTGATCCAAAAGTGTAATAATATGAATTACGCAAGATTTGATCTTGAGTAATTTTGCTACAGTTACTTTTAAAACAGCAAAAAAAATCTACCAACTTTACTCTATCCATCGTCTATCTACATTGGACATTTAAACATTCTTTTAAAGTATGGTGATCCAAAAGTGTAATAATATGAATTACGCAAGATTTGATCTTGAGTAATTTTGCTACAGTTACTTTTAAAACAGCAAAAAAATCTACCAACTTTACTCTATCCCATTGTCTATCTACATTGGACATTTGGACATTCATTTAAAAGTATGCAGATCCTAAAGTGTAATAATATGCATTTGTTTTACTTTAATAAAACTGTTAGTTATATTTTATTATCATATACATCGTTCGGCTAGAAACCACAAGTTCCTAGTTCGATACCGGTCCTCGCCAACTCAGGCCATGATGTAGCACAGGGATCTGTGCGGTAAAGTAAGGAGCTGATGGTAGGCATGGGCTCCACCTCAGATGCTAAAACAATCTCCTTGATCTAGCGCTATGAAAAGGGATAGACTCCCTCGCTGATTGGCTGATACGACTTTAGGCCGCCCTGTTGACTTTACTTTACTTACTTTTTTATCATATTTATATTTTTATTGTTTTTTGCTCACCAATTTAACTACCACTATACCAATAATCTAATCCTTTGAATGATTTTGTCAAACATTCTGACACACCTTACTATTTTGAAATAAAATAAATAATACATTATAAAGACGTTCTTTCGATAAATAAACACGTCGAAAATTTCATTAAAATCCTATAATTCCTGATTTTTGGTAAATATTTTTCTAAGTCATTTGGTCGAAAATTACTTTGAGGGCTCTGTTTGCCAGTCCTAGAATATTAAATAAGAAATATTTTAGTATTGTAAAATAACGGGTTGCATAGAAAAATAAAACATTTATTGCAAAAACCACGGACAAAAATGAGGATTATCCCGAAAAAGTTGAAAAATATTCGAGCAAATTGTTCTTTTTTACCCCTGATTTTTTGTTTGGGTGACAATCTATTGGTTTTACAATTAACTCAGTATATTACCCACATATAGTTAAACTTTTTAAAATATCAAATATTATTTTTGTTGATTTTTTTTCTCTGGTTAATTTATTTCTTGCGGACCAGTTTTCTCTGAACACCGCCCATTTCCGTTGTTTTTGTTGGGAATCTTCTGTTGGTTGTACGTTTTATGCACAAAAAGAAAGAAACAACAATAAAAACAAAAAAGACAAGGTATTTAATTCAATTTTTTTTATTTTCAAATGAATTTTATTTGGTATGTAAAAAAAAAAAAAGATAAACTTTTTAATACATTGAATAGAATACAGAATTACAATAGAAAATTACTTAAAACTAGGATACCCAAAAATCGGTGCTACTGTTTTTTAAAAAAAAACGAATTAAAATTCATTAAATCTATTATTTAAGGTCAAACTTTGTCTAAAAGTATTAAAAATAAACTGCATATGTATGATATGTTTCCTTTTTTAATGATGGTCAGTATGGACATGACAGTTATCGAAATGAGTAAAAAAGAAATCTCCAAAAAAATTAATTATCTATATTTTTTTTACATTTTATGTCCGCATTTTCAGTACTATTCTATAAAATATTCATTTTAATTTTTTTTTTTCTATTTAACACTTCGGTCTTTTATCTTTTTATTTCTACTGTAATTTAGTATTAAAAAATGACCAAGCTCGCTGAGATTTTACGCCCCTAAATAAGGGTGGGGGGATAAAATCAAGTGATTTGAAAAAAAAGAGAAAGTTTTGAAATAAAATAAACAATACATTATATAAGTTCATTAGGTACCACCAATTTGACCCGTGCAAGTTACCCCCCTCTATATTTAACACAATGAAACTTGCAGAAAATTTAATATTTTTCTTGAAAATTTTTTTCCATTCTAAAGAAAAAACATTGACCAAACTCCTGATGATTTTTGAATTTTTTATCAGCTTACGAAAATATGAAAATTAATGATTGAAAAACAATGTTTTCATTTTTGCACTGTTAAATCAACTGAAATTTAACGAGGCTAAAAAAAGTTACGATAAGAGGATTTTTTAAAAATTCTATGAAAAGCAATTAATGGTCCGATTTTCACGAAACTTCCATAAATGTTTACCTTGGATGTAAATACATATAAAAAGTAGGTTTTCTAAAATTATATTAGGGAGAAATATTTTTTACGATGTCTATCACCCCCACCCCATTTTATTTATGAGATAAAAAAAAATGACGTGGAAAAAAAAATTTGGTACTTTTTTTTTCTATAAAGATAAGAGTCTGAATAAACTATATCATTGAAATTGTATAAACGTACCGAACTATATTTTTTTAGGAAAAATTAATGAAATCGGAAAATAAAAAGTGCAAAAAAAATGTCATATATTTAATATTTGAAAACTTTTTTTACTTATGTAATTGGTATGTACTATATTCTATTAAATTGTCAAAAAAAAATTTTTTTTAAGAAATTAATTTTTAACGAGATTTTCAATCTTTTGTGTGATTAAATATTTTTATTTTCTGCGTGAAATAAATTTTTTTTTTTTCTGCAGAAAAAAATCGATTTTTCACGAGATATTTAAAAATATGAATTTTAGAATTCAGGTGAACTAAAAGTTGGTCCGATCCGTGCTCGATTAATATTTTTAAAAAGAATTTGTAATTTATATTGTTGAATAGTAATGTTGATTCTTAGAATATACGGAAGAGCAAAACTGAACATATTTGTTTTGTTTTTATACAAAGAGACGAGACGCTTCTCGGAAACTTAAAGTTTGTTTTTTCTGGCGTCAAAAATTATTTTATTAACTTTTACGACCAATTAGAATAAAAATAATAACTGAATGATTGTTTTATCAGTTTTTCTCTTAGAAAAAATATTCAAATTTTCATTTTATTTTCAATTTAAGAATTAATACTAAAACCGAAGACATTTTTTAACGTCAATCTCACTGCGAAATTTTAAGATTAAATTTTTTCAAGTTTTTATTCATTTTAATAGTAAATTGTAATATTAAAGTTTTTAAAGATTTTATTCATTTTAATAGAAAATATTTGGCTAAAAAAAGTTTGTCCGTTACACCCATCTGTACTAGATGCATAACGTAAGAGGGAATAATATGTATTTCTTTCTGTCTAAATTGTGGTCTGAAAATTACCGTTTCGCATGTAATATGGATAGGTTTGTTTATTTTTAAGATAACGATGTTAATTTTTCCCAATCGGATAATTTGATCTTTGAATTAACTATTTTTCTTTGTACAACCCTGTACGATCTTTTTTTTACGAGTTTTTGATAAACAAAGTTCGGAAATATCTATTTCCGTTATATTCAAGATGGCCTAAACGGGTGTGGTGGTACCTAGTGTTCTATGAGAAAAATAGTACCGAAAATCAAAAAATAAAATGTAAAAAAAAATAATAATAATTTTTTTTTTTAAATTTTTTTAGATGGCCTAAAACCGGTTGGTGTTACCTAAAGTTCATTCATTTATAAATCAACAGTGAAAATTTCATTAAAATCCGATAATTCCCTGATTTTTGGTAATTATTTTCTGTTGGAGGGGGGCTAAGTTACTTTGTCAAAAACGGTTTTAAGGCCAATTTTGGGTATACCTACTTTAAAAAACTCTTCTTTAAATAAAATATTAATTAATAGAAAAATATATTTATGCTTTTTGTTTATTGTTTTTTATACAACGTCAATTTTTATTAAAATGCAATCAGTTTATTTTATTTTAAAACTTTTAATTTAGTTAATTTTTGCTCCTATTTTTGAAAAATAATATATAAATCATTAAATAAAAATATTCGGATTTTTAGTTTAAAATGTAATATTTTAGATTTTAGAAATAGATTATCTATTTAATGCAAACCTTATTTTATTGCATGGATAAAAATATCGATGCATAATTTTTTTCTTTTTTAAAAGATAATAGCCAATTAAATAATTATCGAATATGAGATAAAAAAAAATCTCCAAAAAATTAATATCTACTTATTTTTACATTTTATTTTCGATTTTTCAAAATTAAAGCGATTTGAAAAAAAAATGAGAAAGTTTTGAATATAAAATAAATATACATTATAAAGTTCATTCATTGAATAAATAAACACTGAAAATCTCATTAAAATCCGATAATTCCCTGATTTTTGGTAAATTATTTTTCTGTAGGGGGCTAAAGTCATTTGAGTCAAAAATGCTTTTAGTCTTTATTTTGCCAGTTCCTAATTAAATAAAACTTGATTCATGACAAAAATATTGTTTCCTTGAAAAATAGGCCAATTGAATCAAAGAAAAGTCTTATTTTTGCAATAGATATTTTTAGTTTTAAAGTGAGGGTTCGTTTTTACACTTCAACTTTTTTACTCGTAAATTCCTACCAGCCTAATTTTATGGTAGGAATTTACGAGACGTTAAAAGTTGAAAGATTACCTTTTGTTGTTATTTCTTTCTTTGGCTTGGTACTCTAAAAAAAAGTCAGATTTTAATCACCGTCGAAGGAAAAAATAAATAAATAAAAGGAGATCCAATTTATGCCTAAATTGTAAAACGAGCAACCCACTTTTAAACAAACATTGTCACAAAATAAAACCTTTTAGAATATAAACATTGAAGTGAATTATTATAGCTACTGCAAATATATGCACCCTCCGGGTGCAAGTATTTAGTTAAATTTTATTAATTAAAATATTGATATTAAATTAGAAAGGCTAATGAAACTGAATAAGAATGTAGATAAAAAATTTGGAACTGAGGGGGTATGATTGAAAATAGAACAAACTTTGAAACTAACTCTTCCATCATTTTCCGTTACTCCGTCTTTCATGGTAAATTTCCTAATTTAAACTGTTTAGTTAAAATAGGAAGTAAAAGAATTTAATATTACAGTTATTTCTTCTTGTTAAGGGATTTCTTTTAAGATTTATTGAGATTTTTGTCATTATTCAATAAGATAAAACCAAACAATTAGAAATCAATAATACTAAGCATATATTATAAAATTCAATTTTTTAAAGATCATATGCAAATTAGCCTTCCCATTCATACTATAAACCTCTATTTTGTTGTATATAATAAATACATTTGCATGTTATTAGTATGTAGATATCGTCAACAGCGTAAGTAATGTAAAACAATTTATTATAATTGATGGTTTAAAAAAATAAAACCATGGAGAATATGATGTAAATAACTAAAGGAATGTGATTATATCGGTAAATAGTTTCGGTTACAGACAGACAAAACCCACAATCTCCATTATTAATAAATAGGCAAATTTGTCATCTGCTAGAATTTAAAAAGCGAATTAGAAATAATTAAATCTATTATTTAAGGTCAAACTTTGTCTAAATCGATAAGTAGTGACATAATAACCATAATTAAAAAAAAGAAAAAATATCATTACATATGCAGTTTATTTTTTAATAGATTTAAAAGTGTTTGTTTTGGTCAATTTCGACGATATCAGCCAGTCAGTCTCGTTTTTGATGTTTATGTATAGGTTACAAATTTTACTGTGTAACATTCGCGTTTGCAAAAAAAAAATACCAAAAAATCAGGTAATTATCCGATTTTAATGAAATTTTCAGTATTGATTTAACAATTAATGAATTTTATAATGCATTAGTTATTTTATTCCAAAACTTTAATTTAGTATTTTGCTATGAAAAATTAATATATAAAAATCATTTAAAATATGAAAATGCTGATGTTAAGTTTAAAATGTTATATTTTTAGATTCTAAAATTAATATTCTACTTAATGTAAACCTTATTTTTTAGACGAAAGTAATAAGTTTTGAAGAAAAACTCGATTGTAAATGTACCCCCTCAGAAAAAACATCGATGTATAATTTTTTTTTATAAAATAATGGCCAATTAAATAATTATCGAAATGAGTAAAAAAAGAAATCTCCAAAAAATTAATTTATTTATTATTTTTTTACATTTTATTTTCGATTTTCGGGTACTTATTTTCTCATAGAAAAGCCACCGTAAAACATCTTTTTTTGTTTCTATTCATAACTTCGGTCTTTTATCTTCTTATTTTATACTGTAATTAGTATCAAGTACGGACCAACTCGAAACAATTTTACGCCCCCAGCATAAGGAGGGTCAAAATTAAGTGACCTGAAAAAAATGAGAAGAAAGTTTTGAAATAAAATAAATAATACATTATAAAGATCGTTCTTCGATAAATAAAATAAACACTGAAAATTTCATTAAAATCTATAATTCCCTGATTTTTGGTAAATTATTTTCTAAAGTCATTTGGTCGAAAATTACTTTGAGGCTCTGTTTGCCAGTCCCAGAATATTAAAATAAAGAAATATATTTAGTATTGTAAAATAACGGGTGCAAGAAAAAAATAAAACATTTATTGCAAAAACACGGACAAAAAAATGAGGATTATCCGAAAAAGTTGAAAAATATTCGAGCAAATTGTTCTTTTTTACCCCTGATTTTTTTTTGGGTGACAATCTATTGGTTTTACAATTAACCTCAGTATATTACCCACATATATAGTTAAACTTTTTAAAATATCAAATATTATTTTTTTTGTTGATTTTTTTCTCTGGTTAATTATTTCTTGCGGGACCAGTTTTCTCTGAACACCGCCCATTTCCGTTGTTTTTGTTGGAATCTTCTGTTGGTTACGTTTTATCACAAAAGAAAGAAACAACAATAAAAAACAAAAAAGACAAGGTATTTAATTCAATTTTTTTTATTTTCAAATGAATTTTATTTGGTATGTAAAAAAAAAAAGATAAACTTTTTAAATACATTGAATAGAATACAGAATTACAATAGAAATTACTTAAAACTAGGGATACCCAAAAATCGCTGCTACTGTTTTTTAAAAAAAAACGAATTAAAATTCATTAAATCTATTATTTTAAGGTCAAACTTTTGTCTAAAAAGTATTTAAAAATTAAACTGCATATGTAATGATATGTTTCCTTTTTTAATGATGGTCAGTATGACATGACAGTTATCGAAATGAGTAAAAAAGAAATCTCCAAAAAATTAATTATCTATTATTTTTTTACATTTTATGTTCCGATTTTCAGTACCTATTCTTATAAAATATTCCATTTAATTTTTTTTTCTATTTACAACTTCGGTCTTTTATCTTTTATTTCTACTGTAATTAGTATTAAAAAAATGACCAACTCGCTGAGATTTTACGCCCCTAAAATAAGGGTGGGGGGTAAAAATCAAGTGATTTGAAAAAAAAGAGAAAGTTTTGAAATAAAATAAACAATACATTATAAAGTTCATTAGGTACCACCAATTTGACCCTATGCAATTTACCCCCCTCATTTTTAACACAATGAAACTTGCAGAAAATTTAATATTTTCTTTAAAATTTTTTTTCATTCTAAAGAAAAAACATTAACAAGCTCCTGATGATTTTTTTGAATTTTTTATCAGCTTACGAAAATAATGAAAATTATGATTGAAAAACAATGTTTCATTTTTGCACTGTTAAATCAACTGAAATTTAACGTAGCTAAAAACAAGTTACGATAAGAGGATTTTTTTAAAAATTCTATGAAAAGTCAATTAATGGTCCGATTTTCACGAAAAACTTCCATAAATGTTTACCATTGGATGTAAATACATATAAAATAGTTTTTTTCTAAAATATATTAGGGGAAATATTTTTTTACGATGTCTATCACCCCCACCCCCATTTTATTTTATGAGATAAAAAAAAATGACGTGGAAAAAAAATTTGGTACTTTTTTTTTCTATAAAGATAAGAGTCTGAATAACTATATCAATGAAATTGTATAACGTACCGAACTATAGTTTTTTTAGGAAAAATTAATGAAATCGGAAATAAAAAGTGCAAAAAAATGTCATAATATTAATATTTGAAAACTTTTATTTGCTTATGTAATTGGTATATACTATATTCTATTAAATTGTCAAAAAAAAAATTTTTTTTAAAGAAATTAATTTTTACGAGATTTTCAATCTTTTGTGTGATTAAATATTTTTATTTTCTGCGTGAAATAAATTTTTTTTTTTTCTGCGAAAAAAATCGAATTTTTCACGGATATTTAAAAATATGAATTTTAGAATTCAGGTGAACTAAAAGTTGGTCCGATCCCTGCTCGATTAATATTTTAAAAGAATTTGTAATTTATATTGTTGAATAGTAATGTGTGATTCTTAGAATATACGGAAGAGCAAAAACTGACATATTTGTTTTGTTTTATACAAAGAGACGAGACGCTTCTCGGTAACTAAAGTTTGTTTTTCTGAGCGTCAAAAATTATTTTATTTAACTTTTACGACCAATTAGAATAAAAATAATATACTGAATGATTGTTTTATCAGTTTTTCTCTTAGAAAAAATATTCAATTTTCATTTTATTTTCGATTTTAAGAATTAATACTAAAACCGAAGACATTTTTTAACGTCAATCTCACTGCGAAATTTTAAGATTAAATTTTTTCAAGTTTTTATTCATTTTAATAGTAAATTGTAATATTAAAGTTTTTAAAGATTTTATTCATTTTAATAGAAAATATTTGGCTAAAAAAAGTTTGTCCGTTACACCCATCTGTACTTAGATGCATAACCGTAAGAGGGGAATAATATGTATTTCTTTCTGTCTAAATTGTGGTCTGAAAATTACCGTTTCGCATGTAATATGGATAGGTTTGTTTATTTTTTAAGATAACGATGTAATTTTTCCCAATCGGATAATTTGATCTTTGAATTAACTATTTTTCTTTGTAACAACCCTGTACGATCTTTTTTTTTACGAGATTTTTGAAAACAAAGTTCGGAAATATCTATTTCCGTTATATTTCAAGATGGCCTAAACGGTGTGGTGGTACCTAGTGTTCTATGAGAAAATAAGTACCGAAAATCAAAAAATAAAATGTAAAAAAAATAATAATAATTTTTTTTTTTAAATTTTTTTAGATGGCCTAAACGGTTTGGGTGTTACCTAAAGTTCATTCATTTATAAATCAACAGTGAAAATTTCATTAAAATCCGATAATTCCCTGATTTTTTGGTAAATTATTTTCTGTTGGAGGGGGCTAAGTTCACTTTGTCAAAAACGGATTTTAGGCCAATTTTGGGTATACCTACTTTAAACTCTTCTTTAAATAAAATATTAATTACATAGAAAAAAATATATTTATGCTTTTTTGTTTATTGTTTATTTTATACAAAGTCATAAAAAATTAACAATTAATTTTGTTTGGTACTGTAATTAGTATTAAAAAATGACCAACTCGCTGAGATTTTACGCCCCTAAAATAAGGGGGGGGGTAAAAAATCAAGTGATTTGGAAAAAAAGAGAAAGTTTTGAAATAAAATAAACAATACATTATAAAGTTCATTAGGTACCACCAATTTGACCCTGTGCACGTTTAAAACACCAACAAAAATCACCACCAAAAATCTGCGAACTTTACTTTATCCCATAGTCTATCTACATTGGACATTTAAACATTTCTTTTAAAAGTATGGTGATCCAAAAGTGTAATAATATGAATTATTCAGAATTGGATATTTTTTGGTAATTTTGCTACAGTTACTTTTAGAACACCAACAAAAATGTGCGAACTTTACTCTATCCCATTGTCTATCTACATTGGACATTTAAACATTTCTTTTAAATTATGGTGATCCAAAAGTGTAATAATATGAATTACGCAGGATTTGATCTTGAGTAATTTTGCTACAGTCACTTTTAAAACACCAATAAAAATCTGACAACTTTACTCTATCCCACAATCTATCTACATTGGACATTTAAACATTTCTTTTAAAGTATGGTGATCCAAAAGTGTAATAATATGAATTACTCTAGTGACTGGCAAAATTACTTTAGCTTCCCCCCTCCTACAGAAAATAATTTACCAAAAATCAGGGAATTATTGGATTTTAATGAAATTTTCAGTGTTTATTTAATTATGAATGAATGCATTATTTATTTTATTTCAAAACTTTCTCATTTTTTTCAGGTCGCTTAATTTTGAACCTCCTTATGTTGGGGGCGTAACATTTTTTTCAAGTTGGTCTTATACTGTAATAATTACAGTATAAATAATGAGATAAAAGACCGAAGTTATGAAAAGAAACAAAACCAAAAAAAATTACGGTGCCTTTTCTATGAGAAAATAAGTACCGAAAATCGAAAAATAAAATGTAAAAAAATAATAGCTAATTAATATTTTGTAGATTTTTTTTTACTCATTTCGATAATTATTTAATTGGCTATTATCTTATATAAAAAAAATTATACATCGATATTTTTTCTGTTTAAAAAGGGGGGGGTACATTTTCAATCGAGTTTTTTTTTTTCAAAAAGTATACTTTAATGCAAAAAAATAAGGTTTGCATTAAGTAGATATTTATCTTTAGAATCTAAAAATATAACATTTTAAACTTAATATCAGACTTTTCCCATTTTAAATGAATTTTATATATTATTTTTCATAGAAAAAATACTAAATTAAAGTTTTGAAATGAAATAACTGATGCATTATAAAATTCATTAATTGTTAAAGTAATACTGAAAATTTCATTAAAATCGGATAATTACGTGATTTTTGGTAAATTTTTTTGCAATCGCGAATGTTACAGTAAAATTGCAAATAAGCACTTAAAACAATTGAAAAAGAGACAGAATGGCGGATCGCGTCGAAATTGACCAAAACAAATCCTGTTAAATGTATTAAAAATAAACTGCATATGTAATGATATTTTTCTGTTTTTAATGATGGTCATTATGTTACTACTTATCAATTTAGACAAAGTTTGACCTTAAATGATAGATTTAATTATTTTTAATTCGCTTTTAAAATTCGTAGAAGCTGATTTTTTTGCTAGTCCCTAAATTACTCTACATTTTTGCTACAGTCACTTTTAAAACAGCAACAAAAATCTACAACTTTACTCTATCCCATCAATCTATCTACATTGGATATTTAACATTTCTTTTAAAGTATGGTGATCCAAAAGTGTAATAATATGAATTACGCAAGATTTGATCTTGAGTAATTTTGCTACAGTTACTTTTAAAACAGCAAAAAAAATCTACCAACTTTACTCTATCCCATCGTCTATCTACATTGGACATTTAAACATTTCTTTTAAAGTATGGTGATCCAAAAGTGTAATAATATGAATTACGCAAGATTTGATCTTGAGTAATTTTGCTACAGTTACTTTTAAAACAGCAACAAAAATCTACCAACTTTACTCTATCCCATTGTCTATCTACATTGGACATTTCATTTAAAAGTATGCAGATCCCAAAGTGTAATAATATGCATTTGTTTTACTTTAATAAAACTGTTAGTTATATTTATTATCATATACAGCGTTCGGCTAGAAACCACAAGGTTCCTAGTTCGATACCGGTCCTCGCCAACTCAGCGTATGAGTAGCACAGGGATCTGTGCGGTAAAGTAAGGAGCTGATGGTAGGTGGTGCTCCACCTCAGATGCTAAAACAATCTCCTTGATCTAGCGCTATTGAAAAGGGGATAGACTCCCTCGCTGACTGGCTGATACCGACTTTAGGCCGCCCTGTTGACTTTACTTACTTTACTTTTTTTATCATATTTATATTTTTATTGTTTTTTGCTCACCAATTTAACTACCACTATACCAATAATCTAATCCTTTGAATGATTTTGTCAACATTCTCACACACCTTACTAGTTCCTGCTGGCCTCTTAGATTTACTGTAGACTTTCTGGAATGAAAAAGAAAAAAAAATAGAGGGGAAAAATAAATTCGACTTGTTGAAGAGTGGGGGGGGTCAACAATGTTGTCGCCGTCACAAAATCTATAGCACAAAAAATCTGTCGTCGTAAAATCACCAACTCATATATCTTCAGCAGCTGAATAATCGCAACTGCCTGCTGTTGTCTCCCCACTTCTACTTATACAAGTTTTTCCTTCAACATCCGGGTGTCTGCACCCCACGCACGAGATTCCCGAGCCAATCCCGGCTGCCGGAATCCTCGTAGCTATCATCTGGCACCTGGCGCTTACATCTGGGATTGTAGCTTCTCGACTTCGGTGACAATGTTTGCATTCTGAAGGAAGCGTGTTTGATTCTACAGTCCGACATGTCAGGCAAAGCCTAGCCCGCTTCCTTCAAGAATACGGCAGGCCTTGACGTTCGCCACTCACCTCATGTTCTCTGTCAGAGACTTTAAGACACAAAGTGGGTCAGGGATCAAAGAGTACATATACCATTCCTCCTCTTTTCCTCAAAAAACTACACCTCGTACATTCATACAATTTCATTGATATAGTTATTCAGACTCTTATCTTTATAGAAAAAAATTAAAAAAATTTTTCTGACGCGTCATTTTTTTTTATCTCATAAAATAAAATAGGGGGGGGATAGACCTCGTAAAAAAATATTTCCCCTAATATATTTTAGAAAAAAAACTATTTCAGATGTATTTACATCCAATGGTAAACATTTATGGAAATTTTCGTGAAAATCAGATTATTAATTGATTTTTCATAGAATTTTTTAAAAATCCTCTTATCGTAACTTGTTTTTAGCTACGTTAAATTTCAGTTGATTTAACAGTGCAAAAATGAAAACATTGTTTTTCAATCATAATTTTCATTATTTCTGTATGCTGAAAAAATTTTTTTTAAATCATCAGGAGTTTATTTTATGTTTTTTCTTTAAAATGGAAAAAAATATTTTCAAGAAAATATTAAATTTTCTGTAAGTTTCATTGTGTTAAATATAGGGGGGTAAATTTCACAGGGTCAAATTGGTGGTACCTAAAGAGTACATATAACATTCCTCCTCTTTTCACAACTGCTGGTTCAAGAGGGAACATGGTAATTATATTGCTCTCTTTTTAAAGAATTAACTTGATATAAGACACACCATTTCTTTCTTGTTTTTGCATTTCTATTGAAATGTATTCTCTTTTATCTTTATTGTTATCTATTTCTTCTTTTGTACAGTTTTTTATCCTGTGAGGTCTAAGCATTGCACGGTTACATATTCAGGTTAAAATAAGTACCTATATCTCTTAAATATTGATGGAAGCAACATTGAAATATCAGTATCTCAAAAAGAACTAAAGTCGGTTATAAAAATGTTAAAAAAATAATTTTTAATACTCATACTGTAAGATTCAAAGGTTATGACAAACTCCGACACAGGTTGAGGGACAAAACATTTAATAGTATACAGCACATGGATATGACGAGATACATAAAGTACATACATATACAGAGTAGAGATAATGACACATTCATGAATGGTAAAATACAAGATCTTTAGGTATCAAAGAGATACATAAAGTACATACATATACAAGAGTAGAGATAATGACACATTCATGAATGGTAAAATACAAGATCTTTAGGTATCAAAGAGATACATAAAGTACATACATATACAAGAGTAGAGATAATGACACATTCATGAATGGTAAAATACAAGATCTTTAGGTATCAAAGAGATACATAAAGTACATACATATATCAGAGTAGAGATAATGACACATTCATGAATGGTAAAATACAAGATATTTAGGTATCAAAGAGATACATAAATGTACATAAAAATGTAGTTACAGATACATGACTAAACGATAGTCATATATTGAGACTTACTAGCAGTGAGTGGCCAGTGTTAAGGGCTTAAGCCCCAACGAGAAGGGGCAGTCATAAAACTACCTCATTGTGTCTCGTAGGTTGAGCTGCAGGCAAAGATAGGCAGAGAAGTTCAAATCAGCTGCTTAAATACCCAAGGCCCCTAGCGGGAAACAGCGAAACTAAACGGGCAGACAACTCCCCAGCAAATACGAAAATAACTCCCATTACCAGAAATATGGGAATCATCTAACTTTAATAACATTTTTGCAATTTATTTATTAGGGAATTAATTTTATAATGAATGACTTATTTCTAAAAAAAACTGTTTTTATCATTTAACATTTTCACCAATATTTTTGTCATGAATGCAGATTTATTTTGTATCGCATGTTTTCTATTTTTGTTGTTAAAAAAATATTGATGTAAAAAAGGAGTCTTTCTTTTTTCAATCGACTCATTTTCATTCACTTAAAAGATTTCTAGTGAATTTTAACATCTGGAAGGTATGTTTTCTATTTTTGTAGTTAAAAAAATATTTATGTAGAAAAGGAGTCTTTCTTTGTCAATTCACCCATTTTCATTCACTTAAAAGTTTTTAGTGAATTTTAACATCTGGAAGGTGGCATGTTGTAAACAATATTTTTGGCATGAATACAGATTTATTTTATCTTTCTAAAAATGCATGATTAAAATTCTGCTATTTTGCACAATATTTTATTGGAGATTTTTATGTTTAAGTATTATTACTAAGGTTTTTCTTTTTCTATTTATGGCAGGCTACATTTGCATAGTGGAAAAAAAATCCGTTTTTACTTTAAAATAAAAGCAAAGTGAAATAAAGTTGGTGGAGTGGTCTACTGTCAGTATCAACCGGATAGTGAGGAAGTCTATCCCCTTTTCGCTAGTGCTACCTGGGAGTAATTATTTTCATTCAAGAGACACAAAAAAAACAAACACTTTTAAATCAAAGATGTTTTTCATTTAATTACATTACATAATCTGAGTGTTGCATCTAATCTTAAATAATTAAAATTTCCAGGATTTTATGGACCTTCACTGATAAAATTTATTTAATTTCATTGGTGAATTTGCCTTATCAATTACTGGTGCTAGATTTTATAAAAAAAAAAATTAAATCTATATTTATTACAAATATACTTTAATTATAATTTAATGAAATACTTTTAAAATTTGCTATTAACTTTTTTAATGGATAACATATTATTTGCATCAGAGAAAATACTTGTTTGTATAAATTTGAAAAAAAATTTTTTTTTTAAATATTGAAAATTGACATTTGTAGATTAAACTCTTTTGCTCAATTGCAAAATACTGAATGGATAAATTTCTCTAAGATTTTTAAAAAGTATTTTATCTAAATAATACTTTCTCCCTTCTAAAACAATTCTTTTTATATGTCAAATTTGTTAATAATACCTCTCAGCCAATTGAAATATGGTTAATTGAATTTCTTGAATTTATTGAATAATGAAGATTATATTAAATAAATTCCCATCTAAAAAAAATATTTTTTATATCTCAGATTTGGGAATAAAATATTGAATGCATTCCAGCTAATTGAAATATGGTTTTATTAAGATACTTAAGTTCATGAAATTATTAAATAAGAAAAAATTCATTAAATAAGGAAGATTTTTTTTATCCCTGATAAGAAAATATTTCTTATATCTCATATTTGTGAATGAAACATTGAATTATTGAAATATTTAATGCATCTCTACCAATTGAAATTGGTTTCTAATTAATTTCTTTATAACTTTATGACAATCATTTAATGTTTTGTATTATTTGTTTATTACAGATTTTCAAGAAGGAAGAAATAATTACTAGAATTCTACTGAACTTTTACTGAAATCTTATGGTAGAGTTTAAAACCTTTCCAAAAGATGACTAACAATTCCCAAGTGGTTGAAACCAAGCCAAAGAAAAAGGTGGCAGAACCCTAGCAGTCCAGACGGACATTTGGTGAATATGCAAAAGGCTGGCATTGTCCGCTTCTCCCATCCACTGCAGACCCCCAACCAAGTCGTATACCAATTATGAGTCATGTCCCTAAGAGGGTTTTCTAGAAGGGCTGTGGAGTTAGAACATAAAACCAACAAGCTACTGTTTATGCAGCAACTTTCAATTCCTTATACGATTTGGATATATCAATATAGGAAATTTAATTAGTTTCAAATATCGATTGAAAGCACTGAACAAGATTTTATCATTGCATCTAATTTTGATGCATGATCAATTGATTTTAACAGCATGTCAACCAGTCAGGGGTTATATGCCTACAGGTTAGGGTTTGGTTTGGTTTATGGCGTATCAACCTCGGTGGGTCATTTAATGCCAATAAAGTTTTGAAATTCGTTCTTAATGGATAATCAAATTTTGTTTATAAACTCATGTTTTTCTATTTGACTTCTAGGAGCAATGGTGATGAAGAGGTGCTCCACATTCCCCTGATCTCTAGAACTGGATTTTCAAGAAGGAAGAAATAATTACTAGAATTCTACTGAACTTTTACTGAAATCTTATTTGAAGCATCATAATTGAAAGCAGATATCACTTCCATTTTTTGCAGATGTGCAATTGATGGTGCATATGTGAATATACACTTGACAGAAACTACAATTTGAGTTAGGTGTGTTGCTCTGTCTTTTCTAATATCAAATTTCAGTCAAACTATGCAAATACACAGTGAAGAGAAACCATATTCTTGTGAGGTGTGTGGTCTTTCCTTTTCTGATGAATCAACATTAATTCAGCATATGAGAACACATACAGATGTGAAACCATTTTCATGTAAAACTTGTGACTCTCTTTTTTCAACTCAGTCAGAATTACGCATACATATGGGAACACACCCAACCAAGAAACAATATTCTTGTGAAATATGTGGATTTTCCTTTTCACAAAAAGGAACGTTGAATTTACATATAAGAACACACATGGAAGAAAAACCATATTCTTGTGAAGTGTGTGGTTCTTCCTTTACACAAAAGGGTGGATTGCGTATACATATGAGAACACACACAGGAGAAAAGCCTTATTCTTGTGAAGTGTGTGGCTCATCCTTTCTGCGGCAGGGAGCTTTGAGTGAACATTTGAGAACACACACGGGAGAAAAACCATATTCTTGTATTGAGTGTGGCACTTCTTTTACGCAGAAAGGAAGCTTGAATAAACACATGATAATACATACAGGAGAAAAACCATATTCTTGTGTTGAGTGTGGCACTTCTTTTACGCAGAAAGGAAGCTTGAATAAACATATGCTAATACATACAGGAGAAAAGCCATATTCTTGTGAATTGTGTGGCTCTTCCTTTACACAAAGGGGGACCTTGCATGAGCATATGAAAACACACATGGGAGAAACTCCTTTGAGTTATGAAGTGAGTGGTTCATCTTTTTCAGAGAAAGGAAACTTTGAACAATATATAAAAACACACATGCGAGAAAAGCCATATTCTTGTGAAGTGTGTGACTCTTCTTTTGTCAGGAAGCAATCCTTGGATATACATTTGCGAAAACACACAGGAGAAAAGCCATATTCTTGTGAAGTTTGTGATTCTTCCTTTGCAAGACAGGATAGCTTGAAATTGCACATGAGAACACACACAGGAGAGAAGCCATATTGTTGTGGTGTGTGTGGCTCATCCTATTCCATAAAGGATAACTTGAAAGTACATATGAGAACACATACGGGAGAGAAACCATATTCTTGTGAAATATGTAATTCTTGTTTTTCACAAAAATTACATTTGCGGCGTCATATGCAGACACACACGAGAGAAAATAGTATAGATGTCCATTTGCAAAAACACACAGGAGGAAAGCAATATTTTTGTGAAGTGTGTGACTCTTCCTTTGCAAGACAAGATAGCTTGAAATTACACATGAGAACACACACGGGAGATAAGCCATATTTATGTGAGGTATGTGGCTCTTATTTTTCACAGAAAGGAACCTTAAACCAGCATATGAAAATACACACAGGAGAGAAACCATATTCTTGTGAAATATGTTATTCTTGTTTTTCACAAAAGTCACATTTGCAGCGTCATATGCGAACACACACAAGAGAAAATAGTATAGTTGTATAGTTGTGAAGTGTTTTGTTCATTCTTTTCATGATACGGAAACTTTAACCATCATATGAGGACACACATGGGAAAAAAACATATTCTTGCAAATTCTGTGGATCGTCCTTTGCAAGAAAACAAACTTTGAATTTACAATTGAAGATGCAAATTTAACCAATGTTTTCAAGGCTGGCACTCACTGGGCACTTATTTTATTATAAATATCACTTTTTATTGTAAATTTCATTGGAAAAGATTTTTACTTAGAAAATGCACTGGAAATGATTCTTACTATAAAATAAATTAGAAAGGATTTTTACAATACAGAAAATGGTTTATCCTTTTATAAAAACAAATTCCAATATTACTTTATGAGTTTTAAATGTTTCTATGCAAGTTTTTTTGTTTTTTTTCACTCAAATATTTGCTTCAAATTGAAACACTTATCCAATGTTATTTTAACTAGTTTTAAATGTTTCTACACAAATCATCCAAGGCCTTTGAATGAATTCTGTGGATCTTCCTTTGCAAGAAAGCAAACCTTGAATTTACTATTAAAGATGCAAATTATCCAAAGCCTTTGAATGAATCACCTATCAGATATTGCTATAAACAATGAATGGACTGTTAACTTATTAGTTTTAAGTGTTTCTATAGAAGATTTCTTTTTCAAATTATCCAAAGCCTTTGAATGAATCACCTATCAGATATTGCTATAAACCTACACAAGATTCCAACTGAAGAATATCTGTATAATTGTGAATTGTGTGGTTCATCCTTTTCAGTAAATGGAAACTTGAAACATTATATGAGAAGACTCACAGGAGAAAATACATTTTCAGGAAGCAAACATTGAATCTCCATTTGGAAACACACACATGGGAGAAAAGTTATAAACTTGTTATATTTGTGGCTTGATAAAAACAAATTCAAATATTTTACTAATTTTGAATATTTCTCCACATTTATCTGCATATTAGTACATATTTATCTTTTTAAATTGTTGTGTTTTCATTTTCAAAAATAAAATTCTCATTTCATCTAACTACTCTTTTGGGTTTCATTTATGCTATATGATTCATAGGATCATATGAAAAAAAAATACACACACACACACATATACATTGGTTATATTTGGGCTTCATTTATGCTATATGATTCATACCAAAATATGAAAAAAACACACACACACACACACATATATATATATATAGGTTATATTTTGGGCTTCATTTTTGCTATATAATACATAGCAAAACATATGGACGATAAAGAATGTCCCAAGTAGAAATATTTGTGTGTGTGTGTGTGTATATATATAAAGCCTATTTCACCCCCTTGCTTTAAAATAAGTTAAAATGGCTAGAATCCAAATCCATGCCCCCACCCCCTCTCACTATTAAGGCATTGGTTGTTTGAAAGTAAGAGTCAGTGAAAGTTAAAATGACACAAGTCATGCAATGGCCAACTTCTGTAGAAAGCTAAGTGTTTATATTTCTTTTTTTTTAAATGCCGGTGTACTTGGTTTGTCGTAAAATATTTGCATTTATTTCATAAGCTTTCAATTTTCTAATAGAAAATTGTACCTGTGGACTTAAACTAAGTCAAAACTTAGGAAAAAGTTTTTAAAAAAATTTTTTTCCCACTGTGTAGATCTCGACAGATCATCCACCTGCACTCCCCAAATACTTTCAGTCATCTTGCCTCGGCTTGTTACTGATTCCAGTCTTCGGGGAAGGAGAGCATGTTGAGCGTGTCACACAACATGTCAACATGTGTAGATATTTCTACATGCGTGGTGAGGATGTGAGTGACTGAGTAGCCCCTGGGTAGGACTGCCCACCCAGATATCTGGGAAGGAGCAAATATCAAGCTGGCCGGTTGCCTGCAACTGGTGGCTGTTCACATTAACAGAATGAAAACAAGAAAAGATTACAACAAACCTTGGCTAGCAATAGCCACCTGAAATTTTCGGACATCTCCCGGGGCCCTGGACAATGAACTGGAGCCGTGGCAAAGAACTCTCGATATGGGGCAGACATCTTGAGCCTTGCAAAAGTCCGCTTCAGCGAGGAGGAACAATTGACAGAGGTGGGGTCCGGGTACACATTCTTTTGTATAAGCAGTCATGGTAGCTGTATGGAATTGAGGTAAGGCAGCTCAAGCACCCCATCCTAAAGCAGCCTCTGCGTAAATGGCACATGACGGACGGCATGGAAACATCTCCTACATCTGGGACTGATCACATGTTTGACTTATGTGGCAGGGCCTGCCTGTGGAGGGTTGGGATTCTCGATCACATACGGTCGCATGCGAGTGGAAACCTAGAAAGGGGTTTATGTGTGACAGGAAAGAAACAAACTTGAATCAGGGGACACTCGGCGTGCTCACATCCGAACTATTTGTAGAAATGGCCTTATTCTGTGAAGAAGTGGCAATCACCATATATATATATATATATATATATATATATATACTAGCAAAAGTACCTGGTCCATGACCGAATTAAAAAAAAACAAGTTGGATCCGTGGGCCATCTGCATGCTCACATCCGAACTATTTGTAAAAATGGCCTTATTCTGTGAAGAAGTGGCAATCAACATATATATATATATATATATAATATATATATATAACCAGATACATGCATTGAATATTTTACAATGTTTATTTGCATTTAGTGTACTGAGTTTCAATGAAAAATTGGTAGTCTTTATTAGTATCTAGTTTTTGTGCAGGCTTGTCTTGGTTTGGTACTTATTCATTCTTAAAATATTTACAAAATGTGGCTCTTGAGCAAAAATGAGGTGTGGTACTGAATATCACAGTCCCATCCAATGACCCAGTGATACTTCATTTTACTATTCAGCATAACACACACACACACACACACACATATATATATATATATATATATATATATGGTAAAAATAAGTAAGACAAAATTTATCTATGAAGGTAAGTAAAATGAAAACCACACACATACACATATATATATATATATATATATATGGTAAAAATAAGTAAGACAAAATTTATCTCTGAAAGTAAGTAAAATGAAAACCAATCTGCCTATTTTTCTATTTGTCTATCTATATCTGTTCTTTCGTTAACCTACCACCCCTGTTACCAAGATTTAGATTATCCTAACTGTAGCCCTTTCAGAGGAATAGGGTCACCTCTACCCACAAAAAAGGGTGTCTTTGATACACTAAACTTTATCTGATGATGAGGTTCCAGTTCTGTTTTTTATGGACTTTCTGTTCATTTGTATTACTCTAAGGTAAACTTTGACAATGTTAGGGTCCCATCTATGGGTTAAATAGGGTCACCTTTTAAGAGTGTCTTTGATACACTACACTTTATCTGATGATGAGGTTCCAGTTCTGGTTTTTATGGACGATCTGTTCATTTGTATTACTCTAAGGTAAACTTTGACAATGAGTGGTAGTATCTGTTAGGGTCCCATCTATAGGTTAAATATTTCTGTTAGAATTATTCAAAATTATATCAAATTCTTATGATACTACACAAAAATATGTGAATATGAGCATACAATGAACATGATTCCCTAACCTAAGAATTTGAAATAAATCTTTCTATGTACTGAAGAATAAATTTTATTATATCATTGTGAATGATATTTACTTCCAAAATTCTCTCTCTCTCTCTCTCTCTCTCTCTCTCTCTCTCTTCTCTCTTTCTATATATATATATATATATATATATATATATATCTGTCTAAGTCTCTTCCTCTCTGTCATTAATTTTGTTTTCTTTCCATCCAGAGATATTTTACTTTTATGCTTCAGTCAAAACAAAGAGTATTTTCCTCTATTTATTTTCTTAGATGAAGATCTTTCTGATCTGAAAAAGTATTTTACTATAAAAAAATGCATAGGAAATTATATTTATTATGAAATGCATTGGAAATGATTTTTAATATAAAAATGGATAGGAAATGATTTTTACTATAAAAATGCATTGGAAATGATTTTTACTATAAAAATACATTGGAAATTATTTTTACTATGAAAATGCATTGGAAATGATTTTTACAATAAAAATACATTGGACAATGATTTGTATTATAAAAATTCACTGGAAATGATTTTTACTATGAAAATGCATTGGAAATGATTTTTACAATAAAAATACATTGGACAATGATTTGTATTATAAAAATTCACTGGAAATGATTTTTACTATGAAAATGCATTGGAAATGATTTTTACTATAAAAATGCATTGGAAATGTTTTTTACTATATAAATGCATTGGAAATGATATTTACTATGAAAATGCATTGGAAATGATTTTTACAATAAAAATACATTGGACAATGATTTGTATTATAAAAATTCATTGGACAATGATTTTTACTATGAAAATTCATTGGACAATGATTTTTACTATGAAAATGCATTGGAAATGATTTTTACAATAAAAATACATTGGACATGATTTGTATTATAAAAATTCACTGGAAATGATTTTTATGAAAATGCATTGAATGTTTTTTACTATGAAATGCATTGGAAATGTTTTTTACTATATAAATGCATTGGAAATGATATTTACTATGAAAATGCATTGGAAATGATTTTTACAATAAAAATACATTGGACGATGATTTGTATTATAAAAATTCACTGGAAATGATTTTTACTATGAAAATGCATTGGAAAATGATTTTTACAATAAAATACATTGGACAATGATTTGTATTATAAAAATTCACTGGAATGATTTTTACTATGAAAATGCATTGGAAAGATTTTTACTATAAATGCATTGGAAATGTTTTTTACTATATAAATGCATTGGAAATGATATTTACTATGAAAATGCATTGGAAATGATTTTACAATAAAAATACATTGGACAATGATTTGTATTATAAAAATTCATTGGACAATGATTTTTACTACATTGGACAATGATTTTTACTATGAAAATGCATTGGAAATGATTTTTACAATAAAAATACATTGGACAATGATTGTATTATAAAATTCACTGTATGAAAATGCATATGAAAATGCATTGGAAATGATTTTTACAATAAAATACATTGGACGATGATTTGTATTATAAAAATTCATTGGACAATGATTTTTACTATAAAAATGCATTGGAAATGTATAGTTAAACTTTTTTAAATACCTAAATGTTTCTTGTTTGTTCTTGTTTTCTCGGGTCAATTATGTTGCGGAACCAGTTTTCCCTTAACACCGCCTATTTCCGTTGTTTTTGTTGTGAATGTTCAGTTGGTTGCATATATAACCAAAGAAACAATAATAAAAACAAAAAAGACAAGGTAATTAATCCAATTTTTATTTTCATATTATGAATTTTACATATAATTTGCTAAATTTTCGCTACCCTCGTAACAAGTAACTCACCCCCTACTGCAAAAGTTGTGTCTGGTTTTTGTTTGGGTGACAATCGACTCGTTTTACAATTAACCTCAGTACGTATATCACCTACATATAGTCAAACTTTTAAAATTATCTGGACCATATGACCTTTAGGCACCCCGTTTTGGTCTCTATTAAAAAAGAACATGTTTTTCATTTACACCGTCAATATCCGGTTGTTTTAACAGACGAGTTTTAGATTTTTTTTAAATCATAAAACTAACCCCTTATCTAGCTACTGGCAAAATGAGCCTAAAATGCGTTTTTGACCAAATTATTTTCTGTAGGGGGGGGGGCCTACAGAAAATAATTTACCAAAAATCAGGGAATTATCGGATTTTAATGAAATTTTCAGTGTTTACTTATCAAAGAATGATCTTTATATAATGCATTATTTATTTTATTTCAAAACTTTCTAATTTTTTTCAGGTCACTTAATTGTGACCCCCCTTATGTTGGGGGCGTAAAATGTTTTGCGAGTTGGTCATTTTCGATACTAATTACAGTATAAATAAAGAGATAAAAGACCGAACTTATGAATAGAAACAAAAGAAAAAAATTTTTTTTACGGTTGTTGTTAGGGACTGGCAAAAAAACATCGGATACTACGAGTTTTAAAAGCGAATCAAGAATAATTAAATCTATTATTTAAGGTTAAACTTTGTCTAAATCGATAAATAGTAGCATAATAACCATCATTAAAAAAAAGAAAAATATCATTACATATGCAGTTTATTTTTAAAAGATTTAAAACCATTTGTTTTGGTCAATTTCGACGCGATCCGCCATTCAGCCTCTTTTTCAATGGTTTTAGGTAGGGACTGGCAAACTGAGCCTAAAATACGTTTTTGACCAAATGACTTTAGCCCCCCCCCTACAGAAAATGATTTACCAAAAATCAGGGAATTATCGGATTTTCAGTATTTATTTATCAAAGAATGATCTTTATAATGCATTATTTATTTATTTCAAAACTTTCTCATTTTTTTCAGGTCACTTAATTTTGCCCCCCTTCCTTATGTTGGGGGGATTTGTTTTGGTCAATTTCGACGCGATCCGCCACTCTGTGTCTTTTTCGATGCTTTTAAGTGCTTGTTTACAATTTTAAGGTAACATTCGCGATTGCAAAAAATTTACCAAAAATCAGGTAATTATCCGATTTTAATGAAATTTTCAGTATTGATTTAACAATTAATGAATTTTATAATGCATCAGTTATTTTATTTCAGAACTTTAATTTAGTATTTTTGCTATGAAAAATTAATATATAAAATTCATTTAAAATAAAAATTTTCGGATTTTAAGTTTAAAATGTTATATTTTTAGATTCTAGAAATAAATATCTATTTAATGTAAACCTTATTTTAGTCAAACAAAGTATAAGTTTTGAATAAGAACTCGATTGAAAATGTACCCAACCCCCTTTTTAAGCCAAAAAAATATCGATGTAGAATTTTTTTCTTTTATAAGATAATAGCCAATTAAATAATTATCGAAATAAGTAAAAAAGAAATCTCCCCCAATTTTTTTTTTTTTTTAACATTTTATTTTCCAATTTTCGGTACTTATTTTCTCATAGAAAAGCCACCGTATTTTTTGTTTCTATTCATAACTTCAGTCTTTTATCTCTTTATTTATACTGTAATTAGTACAGTATAAGACCAACTCGAAAAAATGTTAGGCCCCCAACATAAGAGGGAGGGGGGGTCAAAATTAAGTGACCTGAAAAAATGAGAAAGTTTTGAAATAAAATAAATAATGCATTATAAAGTTCATTCATTGATAAATAAACACTGAAAATTTAATTAAAATCCAATAATTCCCTGATTTTTGGTAAATTATTTTCGCTAAAGTCATTTTGTCAAAAACGCATTTTAGGCCCATTTTGGGTATACCTACGGTATCCATATCTATAGTATGGGGGAGGGGGGCGCAAAATATCAGCGAGGTTATGTAATTTGGAAAGTAATTACAGTATATATAAAAAGACTGAAGGTGTGAATAGAAAAAAAAATTCAAGGGAACAATTCTGGTAGAAAATAAATACCAAAAAATTAAATGTAAAAAAGAAAAAAACATTTTTTTAGAGATTTTTTTTTTACTCTTCTCGATAATTGTTAAATAGTCTATTATAGCGTCTGGCAAAATGTTGATTCGTTTTCATTTTAAAAACAAATTAACGGTCCAATTCGAAACGTAGTAACATAATGAGTATCAGTAAAAAAGCAAAATAGTATTACACATGTAATTTATTTTAATGCCTTTTAAACTGTTTTTCGTTTGATTTTTCTCAAATAAGATGAATTAAAATCTGTATTTTACAAAATAAATTATTCCCCCCCCCCTGGACTAAAAAAACATTACCAGGGAATTATCCGATTTTAATGAAATTTTCAGTGTTAATTTATCAATAAATGAATTTTATAATGCATCAGTTATTTTATTTCAAAACTTTCTAATTTAATTAGGCATTTCTGTTATGTTAAATTAATAGATAAAATTCATTTAAAATATAAAATGCCTAATTTTAAGTTTCAATTTTTTTTAGATTCTAAAAACAAATATTCATTCAATTATTACTTTACTTTATTGTTACGTAATGCCTTTTCTTTGACGGTACCAAATAGATATATGTTATATACCTTCTTTACCGGCCATACATATCTTAATATGTTATATACTCTCCTACTGCTTACTCTGTCGTCTATTCTTCCGTCCGGCTTTGCTTCTTCTATCTTGGTCTGGTATATCTTCTACAGGTCTGGTCTTTCTTACATGGGGATTCCGGGTCTGGTTTCTGCTGGGGATCATTCCTTATCAGAAGCCCTGTGTCATTGTTAGCTTTTAGTAATAACCACAAGACTTCGATTTACTTTTGATGTTACTTTATTCATAAACCCAGACCAGACGACTGCGCAGTGAGACTCACATCTTGCTAGCTTCGCTTCTAAGTTCTAACTGCAACTGACTGAGTTGCTTACCCTTCAATCGGAAGGGGGCTTTCTATCGGGGTTCTGTTCTCACGGTCTATCCGCAAGGCAAGGTCAGAGTGAGGTCAAGCATTTTCACTCACTCTCAAGGCCATCAGCTGCACTAATATGATTTCTACACTATTGTCATAATCATTAGGTATCTAATGATTATGTAACATTATAATTATCATCTAATAATTTTTGTAGACATTCTATTGAAAATTTAGAAATAATTGTTTTTCTATAAAGATTTGACCCAGAAATTTGTTACAGAGGGTGGAAAGGCATATGCTGGCTTTAGACAACCGACTTATCATCAAGCTATACCCGGAATAAACCTTCTTAATTCTGGTGGCGATTGGGAGGTATCTGTGGACCTCCCAGACTGGCGCAATGGTTACCCGAAATAATAACTAAGAAGGGATTGCGACCAGAACATTGTTCTATTTTCAAGTGCAAACTCTAAGATCATCCTGGTAGAATTATTAATATCATATGAGAGCCGATTAGAACAAAGCCATATGTATAAAACCAGCAAGTACGAAGATCTTAAAACAGAGCTGGAAAAAAGAAAGGTATTGTGTGTTTGTTAGAGCTGTGATGTTGGAGCAAGAATATTTGTCACAAGATCCTGTACCAATTTCTGGGTCAAGTAGGAATCAAAGGGCGCAAAAGAACCAAGTGCATGAACACCTCACAGAAATAACGGAAAACAGCTCGATGTGGTTATGGAAAAAATGAAATGTCCCGTGGAACAATTCGCAGTAAAACATCATGTCATCAACTGCTCGCGAAAGCGTAACGCGATTCACACAACTTTCCATAGCATGCATTGTTTAAAAACATCTTTTCGTTGTTATTCAATCATATATATTTGATTATAAGATACATTTGATATATTCTGAGGGACTCACATCAGTGAGGGGGCTGGTGTGCAGTTAAAACTGTTGAGAGGAAGGCCCCGAAATGGTGCACAATTCTCTCCTGATGATCCCAAAATCAATTAAAAAACAAACAAGGAAAAAGAATCATGGAATTGAACTTCTCGTCGGCTATGCAACTAGAATGAGGAGCATTCAACATCCTGCTCACTTATGGTGAGTTTCCGTTACGTTCCAAGTAACTTTCTTTCTTTAGTGGAATTGATTTAATTATAAAATAGAAATAATTGTTTTTCTATAAAGATACAGTGGAATTGATTTAAATTATAAAAATGGAAATAATTGTTTTTCTATAAAGATACAGTGGAATTGATTTAATTATAAAAATGGAAATAATTGTTTTTCTATAAAGAATACAGTGGAATTGATTTAATTATAAAAATGGAAATAATTGTTTTTCTATAAAGATACAGTGGAATTGATTTAATTATAAAAAATGGAAATAATTGTTTTTCTATAAAGATACAGTGGAATTGATTTATTATAAAAATGGAAATAATTGTTTTTCTATAAAGATACAGTGGAATTGATTTAATTATAAAAATGGAAATAATTGTTTTTCTATAAAGATACAGTGGAATTGATTTAATTATAAAATGGAAATAATTGTTTTTCTATAAAGATACAGTGGAATTGATTTATATAAAAATGGAAATATTGTTTTCTCTATAAAGATACAGTGGAATTGATTTAAATTATAAAAATGGAAATAATTGTTTTTCTTATAAAGATACAGTGGAATGATTTAATTATAAAAATGGAAATATTGTTTTTCTATAAAGATACAGTGGAATTGATTTAATTATAAAAATGGAAATAATTGTTTTTCTATAAAGAACAGTGGAATTGAATTTAATTATAAAAATGGAAATAATTGTTTCTCTATAAGATACAGTGGAATTGATTTAATTATAAAAATGAAAATAATTGTTTTTCTATAAAGATACAGTGGAATTAATTTATTATAAAAATGGAAATAATGTTTCTTCATAAAGATACAGTGGAATTGATTTAATTATAAAAATGGAAATAATTGTTTTTCTATAAAGATACAGTGGAATTGATTTAATTATAAAAATGGAAATAATGTTTTTCTATAAAGATACAGTGGAATTGATTTAATTATAAAAATGGAAATAATGTTTTTCTATAAAGATACAGTAGAATGATTTATTATAAAATGGAAATATATTGTTTTTCTATAAAGATACAGTGGAATTGATTTAATTATAAAAATGGAAATAATTGTTTTTCTATAAAGATACAGTGGAATTGATTTAATTATAAAATGTAAATAATTGTTTTTCTATAAAGATACAGTGGAATTGATTTCATTATAAAATGGAAATAATTGTTTTCTATAAAGATACAGTGGAATTGATTTAATTATAAAAATGGAAATAATTGTTTTCTATAAAGATACAGTGGAATTGATTTAATTTAAAAATGGAAATAATTGTTTTTCTATAAAGATACAGTGGAATTGATTTAATTATAAAAAATGGAAATAATTGTTTTCTTTAAGATACAGTGGAATTGATTTAATTATAAAATGGAAATAATTGTTTTTCTATAAAGATACAGTGGAATTGATTTAATTATAAAAATGGAAATAATTGTTTTTCTATAAAGATACAGTGGAATTGATTTATTATAAAAATGGAAATAATTGTTTTTTCTATAAAGATACAGTGGAATTGATTTAATTATAAAAATGAAATAATTGTTTTTTTAAGATACAGTGGAATTGATTTAATTTATAAAATGGAAATAATTGTTTTTCTATAAAGATACAGTGGAATTGATTTAATTAAAAAATTGAAATAATTGTTTCTATAAGATAAAGTGGAATTGATTTAATTCATAGAAATGGAAATAATTGTTTTTTCTATAAAGATACAGTGGAATTGTTTATTTATTATAAAATGGAAATCATAGTTTTTCTTATAAAGATACAGTGGAATTGATTTAATTATAAAAATGGAAATAATTGTTCTCTATAAAGATACAGTGGAATTGATTTATTATAAAATGGAAATATTGTTTTTCTATAAAGATTACAGTGGAATTGATTTAATTCATAAAAATGTAAATAATTGTTTTTCTATAAAGATACAGTGGAATTGATTTAATTATAAAAATGGAAATAATTGTTTTCTATAAAAGTACAATGGAATTGATTTCATTATAAAAATTGGAAATAAATTGTTTTTTNTAAGAAGTTACTTTAAAGATGATGAGTGGTCTTGATTACTTCATTTCTACTTGTTGCTGGTTCCTGCTATCTTGTCTTATATCTGCATTGGAAAAATGCATTGGACAATGATTTTTATTATAAAAATGCATTGGAAAATGATTTTTACTATAAAAATGAATTGAAAAATGATTTTTACTATAAAAATAAGTTGGACAATAATTTTTACTATAAAAATGCATTAGACAATGATTTTTATTATAAAAATGCATTGGACAATGATTTTTTACTATAAAATGCATTGGAAATGATTTTTACTATAAAAATGAATTGGAAATGATTTTTACTATAAAAATGAATTGGAAATGATTTTTACAATAAAAATGAATTGGAAATGATTTTTCTATAAAAAATGAATTGGAAATGATTTTTTACTATGATTGGAAATGAATATAAAAATGCATTAGAAATGATTTTTACTATAAAATGCATTAGAAATGATTTTTACTATAAAAATGAATTGAAATGATTTTTACTATATAAAAATGAATTGGAAATGATTTTTATATAAAAATGAATTGGAAATGATTTTTACTATAAAATGCATTAGAAATGATTTTTACTATAAAAATGATTGGAATGATTTTTAACAAAAAATGAATTAGAAATGATTTTTTACTAAAAATGATTAGAAATGATTTTTACATAAAAATGAATTGGAAATGATTTTACTATAAATGAATTGGAATGATTTTTACAATAAAAATGAATTAGAAATGATTTTTACTATAAAATGCATTAGAATGATTTTTACTATAAAAATGAATTGGAAATGATTTTTACTATAAAAATGAATGGAAATGATTTTTACTATAAAAATGCAATGGAAATGATTTTTACTATAAAAATGCATTAGAAATGATTTTTACTATAAAAATGAATTGTTTCTAGTTGACTTCTAATTCTTCTGTTCTTTTAAATTCTTCTTAAGAGAAATCAGAAGACATAAAAGAACAGAAGTTGGTCTTCTTGGGCTAGACATTGTTTTATATTTAATATCCAACAAGACATTTTTTGCTTGATCAAGCTTTTATTTATTAGCCATGATCCCATCTATTCCTCCACAGTTCAATATTACCAAGTAGAGAGAGACAAACATGTCTAAGCTCCTTATGCTTGGGTTAATCTGATAACTAAAGTGAGTATTCCATGTCTCTGTGTACTGGAGGTCAGTTGGGTCATCTAAAATGTCAATCATAACCTTACAGTTATGGAAAACTACCCACTTCCGGTTTCAAATCTAACAAACTCTATCTAAAACTAACTTAACGTGTCTGCTCACAATTTATGAATTCTCAAGAATTGTAACAACAAGAGACTCATGATTCATTTAAAGTGTGAAAATAAGAATAAACCATTTTGTAATTCAATTAAGAGTGAAATCATTAAACATGGTTACCTCATTCAAATGTTTTAAAAATCATTGAAAAACTGAAACAAAGGAAAGACAACTTTTCATTTTTATAAGAAGTTGGGAAATACTGGCTTTTCTCATTTGGTAATTAACACTTTAAAGTTACCATATTTACCTAATTATTTGAAAAACAAACTGAAACAAAGGAAAGACAACTTATCATTTTTATATGACAAGTTTAAATCTATACAGAAAAAAAATTTCAACCAGCATTTTATTCCTTTTATTAAACCCTGTCCTTTGAAGATTGGGCTACGAAAACAAATAAGTAAAAAAATACACAGAAGAGAAATCTTATACCTTATTTTAACATTTTTTATTTAAAAATTTACGTATCTGTAGTGAAACTCAGGATTCCACTGGGACATGCACAGATAGCACCAGACTCTTGAAGCCAAGCAAGAAGTCGGTGAAGAGGTCTCTCCCCTGGCCCCGCACTCCTAGCATGTCTTCAGCTGCTTCGGTCAGCAGACGTCTCTCCTCAGACATAATTCAGGAGATGCTGCTGTCTAACCGTGCCTTACTCATCAAATGCCTGAAACAAGGGAAACTTATTGAAGCTAACCAGGTCATCAAGGTAAGCCTCTTGCACCGGTTGCACTCATTGCACCTGTTGCGATCTTTTAGTTGAGTGGGGTATGTAAAAAAATAAAAAAATGTGGGTATTCGTATGAACAAATACACAATCCATTATAAAAAATATAAACAATATAATGCTCCATGAAATTATTGTTAAAACCTTAAAATAATTTAAGTGAGTCAAATTAACAGAATGATTGAGGGGGGCAGTGTTTGATTGTTACATTATTAGGGGGCCTTGGATAATTAAGGTTTTAAAAGAAATGATCAGTTTTAAAAGAAATTGTGATGGAGGAAGAAGGAAAAGAAATGTTTTGAAAAAATATTTGAAAAAAGAATTTATTTGGAATGCGTCTTGTTTAAAATGTTTGTTGAAATTTCATTAGAGATTTGCTAAGGTTGAATGTTTTTGGGAAAATTACAAACACTGGCAGAGGAATGTCAGATTGTTTTGGCTAAAAATTCCAGTGTGGTAATTTGACAATATACAATAGAATTAAAATATATGTAAGAAATAAACAGCTTATTACGTAAGACAATAATCAACTGTTTATTTGTAATTATAAAAGATGGAGTGAATAGTCGAAAGGAAGGGATAACTAGCTGAAAATAAGAGGAGAACAAACTCCCAACCACGAAGGGTCTACACCATGATATGGCCTAGAATTAGCCTACCAAAAATAGAATGACATCTGTCATCCTATCTGTCATCCTCTCCAAGATATTATTATTATTATTATTGTTCACTCCTTTTGAGTTTTTCACATTAGCGTTAGCTGATTGCTTTTCACTGGAGTCTGAGTTACAACAAGTCTCCTTGGGTCTCCAGAACTCTTCTGAGTATTCTGGCAGATTGCAGCAGTGCAGTATTCTGGATGGTCTCGATTCTCCCTCTGATTTCCAGATTTTCCAATTTTTGGGACCGTTCCAAGTGCACCAACTACAATTGGTAATAACTTTGACTTTCATATTCCATAACTTTTTCAGTTCTCTGGCAAGGTCCAGATATTTGTCCATTTTTTCATTTTCCTTCAGATTCACCCTGTGATCTGCTGGAACTGCAAAATCCGCCAGTTGACAAGTTCTTTCTTTTTTGTTAATCAACAGTAGGTCTGGTCTTCTTGCTGGGATATTATTTATTATTATTATTTGCTCCTTTTGAGTTTTCACACATCAGTGTTAGCTGATGGTCTTTCACTGGAGTCTGAGTGACAGCAAGTCTCCTCAGGTCTCCAGGACTCTTCTGAGTATTCTGGCAGATTGCAGAATTGCAGTGTTTCTGAATGGTTTCAATCCTTCCTCTGATATCCAAACTTTCCAAACCCTTTTCTAATCCTTTGGGACTGTTCCAAGTGCACCAACTACAATTGGTATAACTTTCACTTTCATATTCCATAGCTTTTTCAGTTCTCTGGCAAGGTCCAGATATTTGTCAATTTTTTTCATTTTCCTTTAACTTCACCCTGTGATCCGCTGGCACTGCAAATCCACCAGTTGACAAGTTCTTTCTTTTTTGTTAATCAACACTAGGTCTGGTCTTCTTGCTGGATAAGGTGATCCGTTTTAATTTCAAAGTCCCAGAGAATTTTGTGCGTTTCGTTCTCAAGAACAGATTCTGGTTTATGCATATACCATTTTGTTGTGTGGTCAAAATTTAATTTCTTGCATAATTCCCAGTGGATCACCTTCACAACCCAGTCGTGTCTAGTTTTGTATTCTCGTTGTGCTAGTTTGCTACATTCGCAGAGTATATGGTTAACAGTCTCATCTCTATTACCGCAAAGTCTACATTTACTATTTTGTTGGGTCTTATCAATTTCGCTTTGATGTAGTTTGTCCTTATGGCATTATTTTGTGCAGCAATTATAAGTGATTCTGTTTCTCTTTGAGGTTTCCTTTTTCTTAACCATGTCCAAGTCTTTCATGTGCAACCTCATCTATTTGTCGTTTGAAGCGTCCATATAATTGTTTTTCTTCCCATTTTTGTTTTCTAGTCTTTGTCGTTTTTCTGTTGGTCCATCTGCCGTTTCTACTATTGTTGGTCGCCATAAGTAATTTGTCTTTGCTCTTCCTTGTGTAATCTTCAAGTTGTTGGATTGTGGTTTCTACGCATTCCTCTATGTTGGCAAAGACCTCTTCCCCCTTCCTTTCTTGACACATACAATCTATCTCTATCATCTCTAGGGTGGAGAGCCTTGTGCATGGTCATTAATTATTATATTATTATTATTATTATTATTAACTATTATTATCATTATAAAAGCAAATAACAGGCTTAGCATATCTAGTTTAAGTGAATTTATCAATTGTGATTTTCTTTCTATCTCCCTCTGCGTGGACAACTACTAGAATTTATCACCCCTCCCCACCAAAAAAAACAAAACATTTGTTGAAAAAAGTGTAGGCTTGTTGTGAATTTATTAAATCAAATTTTTAATATCAATATGCAAATTAGTCTTCCTGTTCACATGTAAACAGCTATTTATTGTATATATAAATATAATATCATGTTATTAGTATGTAGACGGTCAACATTATTAATATGTAAAACAATTTTATTAATAATTGAGGTTTAAATGAAAATAAAATCATGGAGAAGTAACTAAAGGAATTGTGACTTGAGTAGTAATATAGTTTCGGTTACAGACAGATGAACACACAATCTCCATTATAATAATAAGATTATTTCTCTGAATGTTTGAGATGAGGCTTGAAGATTAGTATTATCTGCGTTATTCGGACTATCGTCCCCATCTTCATTGTTATTTGTACAACGTTTTGGCTGATATACCCTCCGGCGTTCTTCAGGTATTTTTTTCGGACTCGGGAACCTTCTTTTCGGACTCAGGAACTTTCTTGTCGTATTCAGGAGCCATCACAGAACTTTGAACCTAACCCTTTATTTAGTCCACGGAGGTATCTGTTCTCAATTCCGCTAACCATAGCTGGGGTAGGAGTTGTGTTAATTAATTATTTTTCTAATGCTTGCACTCAGGATTGAACTCGGGTTCCAGATATAAATGTCACTTAGAACTGTCTTAACCTAACTGCCTTATCCACCTCGGCATGTGTCCAATTGGACAATTGAGTGTTGAATTATGGGAACTTATAAACCTAATGTCTTGATTTGGCTAGAATATCTACTATTTCTTATGTATGAATTTTTACCTAGACTCATAATATATAAGAAGATGTATCAAATATTTTGTGTAGAAAGAAATGTGCCCACTTACGAAGACAAAAGATACATTACATAACAGAAGACAACAAAAAAAACAAAAGAAATCCCATTTCTCTGAATGTTTGAGATGAGGCTTGAAGAATTAGTATTATTAGTGTTATTCGGACTATTGTGCCCCATCTTCATTGTTATTTGTACAACGATGGTCCCGAATACGACAAGAAAAGTTCCCAGAGTTCGAAAAGAAGGTTCCGAGTCCGACAAGAAGGTTCCCGAAGTCCAGACAAGAAATACCTGAAGAAACCGGAGGGTATATTGGCTGAAACATTGTACAAAATAACAATGAAGATGGGGACAATATCCGAATAACGCTAAAATACTGAAAGAAATCCCATGTTTTTGCTTTTATTGAAACCTAAAAGAAGAAAGCAAAACATAAAATTAGTGTATTTAAAATCTTATTTTTATTTCGAATATAAAGCAATAAATCATGGGATTTCTTTTAGTATTATTAGCGTTATTCGGACTATTGTCCCCATCTTCATTGTTATTTGTACAACGTTTCAGCCAATATACCCTCCGGCTTTCTTCAGGTATTTCTTGTCGGACTCGGGAACCTTTTCTTGTCGGACTCGGGAACTTCTTTTCGAACTCGGGAACTTTCTTGTCGTATTCGGGAGCCATCGTTGTACAAATAACAATGAAGATGGGCACAATAGTCCGAATAACACTAATAATACTAATCTTCAAGCCTCATCTCAAACATTCAGAGAAATGGGATTTCTTTTGTTTTCTTTTGTTGTCTGTTATGTAATGTATCTTTTGTCTTCGTAAGTGTGGGCACATTTCTTTCTACACAAAATATTTGATACATCTTCTTATTAGTATTATGAGTCTAGGTAAAAATTCATACATAAGTAAATAGGTAGATATTCTAGCCAAATCAAGACATTAGGTTTATAAGTTCCCATAATTCAACACTCAATTGTCCAATTGGACACATGGCCGAGTGGATAAGGCAGTTAGGTTAAGACAGTTCTAAGTGACATTTATATCTGGAACCCGAGTTCAATCCTGAGTGCAAGCAGTTAGAAAAATAATTAATTAACACAACTCCTACCCCAGCTATGGTTAGCGGAATGAGAACAGGATACCTCCGTGGACTAAATAAAGGGTTAGGTTCAAAGTTCTGTGATGGCTCCTGAATACGACAAGAAAGTTCCCGAGTCCGAAAAAAATACCTGAAGAACGCCGGAGGGTATATCAGCCAAAACGTTGTACAAATAACAATGAAGATGGGGACGATAGTCCGAATAACGCAGATAATACTAATCTTCAAGCCTGATCTCAAACATTCAGAGAAAAATCTTATTATTATAATGGAGATTGTGTGTTCATCTGTCTGTAACCGAAACTATATTACTACTCAAGTCACAATTCCTTTAGTTACTTCTCCATGATTTTATTTTCATTTAAACCTCAATTATTAATAAAATTGTTTTACATTATTAATAATGTTGACCGTCTACATACTAATAACATGATATTATATTTATATATACAATAAAATAGCTGTTTACAGTGTGAACAGGAAGACTAATTTGCATATTGATATTAAAAATTTGAATTTAATAAATTCACAACAAGCCTACACTTTTTTCAACAAATGTTTTGTTTTTTTTTGGTGGGGAGGGGTGATAAATTCTAGTAGTTGTCCACGCAGAGGAGATAGAAAGAAAATCACAATGATAAATTCACTTAAACTAGATATGCTAAGCCTGTTATTTGCTTGTTATAATGATAATAATAGTAATAATAATAATAATAATAATAATAATAATTAATGACCATGCACAAGGCTCTCCACCCTAGAGATGATAGAGATAGATTGTATGTGTCAAGAAAGGAAGGGGGAAGAGGTCTTGCCAACATAGAGGAATGCGTAGAAACCACAATCCAACAACTTGAAGATTACACAAGGAAGAGCAAAGACAAATTACTTATGGCGACCAACAATAGTAGAAACGGCAGATGGACCAACAGAAAAACGACAAGACTAGAAACAAAAATGGGAAGAAAAACAGGACGCTTCAAACGACAAATAGATGAGGTTGCACATGGAAAGACTTGGACATGGTTAAGAAAGGGAACCTCAAAAGAGAAACAGAATCACTTATAATTGCTGCACAAAATAATGCCATAAGGACAAACTACATCAAAGCGAAAATTGATAAGACCCAACAAAATAGTAAATGTAGACTTTGCGGTAATAGAGATGAGACTGTTAACCATATACTCTGCGAATGTAGCAAACTAGCACAACGAGAATACAAAACTAGACACGACTGGTTGTGAAGGTGATCCACTGGGAATTATGCAAGAAATTAAATTTTGACCACACAAAAAATGATAAACCAGAATCTGTTCTTGAGAACGAAACGCACAAAATTCTCTGGACTTTGAAATTAAAACGGATCACCTTATCCCAGCAAGAAGACCAGACCTAGTGTTGATTAACAAAAAGAAAGAACTTGTCAACTGGTGGATTTTGCAGTGCCAGCGGATCACAGGTGAAGTTAAAGGAAAATGAAAAAATTGACAAATATCTGGACCTTGCCAGAGAACTGAAAAAGCTATGGAATATGAAGTGAAAGTTATACCAATTGTAGTTGGTGCACTTGGTCCCAAAGGATTAGAAAAGGGTTTGGAAAGTTTGGATATCAGAGGAAGGATTGAAACCATTCAGAACACTGCAATTCTGCAATCTGCCAGAATACTCAGAAGAGTCCTGGAGACCTGAGGAGACTTGCTGTCACTCAGACTCCAGTGAAGACCATCAGCTAACACTGATGTGAAAACTCAAAAGGAGCAAATAATAATAATAATAATATCCCAGCAAGAAGACCAGACCTACTGTTGATTAACAAAAAAGAAAGAACTTGTCAACTGGCGGATTTTGCAGTTCCAGCAGATCACAGGGTGAATCTGAAGGAAAATGAAAAAATGGACAAATATCTGGACCTTGCCAGAGAACTGAAAAAGTTATGGAATATGAAAGTCAAAGTTATACCAATTGTAGTTGGTGCACTTGGAACGGTCCCAAAAAGTTTGGAAAATCTGGAAATCAGAGGGAGAATCGAGACCATCCAGAATACTGCACTGCTGCAATCTGCCAGAATACTCAGAAGAGTTCTGGAGACCCAAGGAGACTTGTTGTAACTCAGACTCCAGTGAAAGCAATCAGCTAACGCTAATGTGAAAAACTCAAAAGGAGTGAACAATAATAATAATAATAATATCTTGGAGAGGATGACAGATAGGATGACAGATGTCATTCTATTTTTGGTAGGCTAATTCTAGGCCATATCATGGTGTAGACCCTTCGTGGTTGGGAGTTCATTCTCCTCTTATTTTCAGCTAGTTATCCCTTCCTTTCGACTATTCACTCCATCTTTTATAATTACAAAATAAACAGTTGATTATTGTCTTACGTAATAAGCTGTTTATTTTCTTACATCATATTTTAATTCTATTGTATATTTCAAATTACCACACTGGAATTTTTAGCCAAAACAATCTGACATTCCTCTGCCAGTGTTTGTAATTTTCCCAAAAACATTCAACCTTAGCAAATCTCTAATGAAATTTCAACAAACATTTTAAACAAGACGCATTCCAAATAAATTCTTTCTTTCAAAATATTTTTTCAAAACATTTCTTTTCCTTCTTCCTCCATCACAATTTCTTTTAAAACTGATCATTTCTTTTAAAACCTTAATTATCCAAGGCCCCCTAATAATGTAACAGTCAAACACTGCCCCCCCAATCATTCTGTTAATTTGACTCACTTAAATTATTTTAAGGTTTTAACAATAATTTCATGGAGCATTATATTGTTTATATTTTTTATAATGGATTGTGTATTTGTTCATACGGATAGCCAAATTTTTTAATTTTTTTACTTACCCCACTCAACTAAAAAAAGATCGCATTAGGTGCAATGAGTGCAATAGGCTTACCTTGATGACCTGGTTAGCTTCAATAAGTTTCCCTTGTTTCAGGTAATTTGATGACTAAGGCACGGTTAGACAGCAGCATCTCCTGAATTATGTCTGAGGAGAGACGTCTGCTGACAGAAGCAGCTGAAGACATGCTAGGAGTGCGGGGCCAGGGGAGAGACCTCTTCACCGACTTCTTGCTTGGCTTCAAGAGTCTGGTGCTATCTGTGCATGTCCCAGTGGAATCCTGAGTTTCACTACAGATACGTAAATTTTTAAATAAAAAATGTTAAAATAAGGTATAAGATTTCTCTTCTGTGTATTTTTTTACTTTATTTGTTTTCGTAGCCCAATCTTCAAAGGACAGGGTTTAATAAAAGGGAATAAAAATGCTGGTTGAAATTTTTTTTCTGTATAGATTTAAACTTGTCATATAAAAATGATAAGTTGTCTTTCCTTTGTTTCAGTTTGTTTTTCAAATAATTAGGTAAATATGGTAACTTTAAAGTGTTAATTACCAAATGAGAAAAGCCAGTATTTCCCAACTTCTTATAAAAATGAAAAGTTGTCTTTCCTTTTGTTTCAGTTTTTCAATGATTTTAAAACATTTGAATGAGGTAACCATGTTTAATGATTTCACTCTTAATTGAATTACAAAATGGTTTATTCTTATTTTCACACTTTAAATGAATCATGAGTCTCTTGTTGTTACAATTCTTGAGAATTCATAAATTGTGAGCAGACACGTTAAGTTAGTTTTAGATAGAGTTTGTTAGATTTGAAACCGGAAGTGGGTAGTTTTCCATAACTGTAAGGTTATGATTGACATTTTAGATGACCCAACTGACCTCCAGTACACAGAGACATGGGAATACTCACTTTAGTTATCAGATTAACCCAAGCATAAGGGAGCTTAGACATGTTTGTCTCTCTCTACTTGGTAATATTGAACTGTGGAGGAATAGATGGGATCATGGGCTAATAAATAAAAGCTTGATCAAGCAAAAAATGTCTTGTTGGATATTAAATATAAAACAATGTCTAGCCCAAGAAGACCAACTTCTGTTCTTTTATGTCTTCTGATTTCTCTTAAGAAGAATTTAAAAGAACAGAAGAATTAGAAGTCAACTAGACAACAATTCATTTTTATAGTAAAAATCATTTCTAATGCATTTTTATAGTAAAAATCATTTCCATTGCATTTTTATAGTAAAAATCATTTCCAATTCATTTTTATAGTAAAAATCATTTCCAATTCATTTTTATAGTAAAAATCATTTCTAATGCATTTTTATAGTAAAATCATTTCTAATTCATTTTATTGTAAAAATCATTTCCAATTCATTTTTATAGTAAAAATCATTTCCAATTCATTTTTATAGTAAAAATCATTTCTAATGCATTTTTATAGTAAAAATCATTTCTAATTCATTTTTATTGTAAAAATCATTTCCAATTCATTTTTATAGTAAAAATCATTTCTAATGCATTTTTATAGTAAAAATCATTTCCAATTCATTTTTATAGTAAAAATCATTTCCAATTCATTTTTATAGTAAAAATCATTTCCAATGCATTTTTATAGTAAAAAAATCATTTCCAATGCATTTTTATAGTAAAAATCATTTCCAATTCATTTTTATAGTAAAAATCATTTCCAATTCATTTTTATTGTAAAAATCATTTCCAATTCATTTCATTTTTCATTTTTATAGTAAAAATCATTTCCAATGCATTTTTTATAGTAAAAATCATTGTCCAATGCATTTTTATAATAAAAATCATTGTCTAATGCATTTTTATAGTAAAAATTATTGTCCAACTTATTTTTATAGTAAAAATCATTTTCAATTCATTTTTATAGTAAAAATCATTTCCAATGCATTTTTATAATAAAAATCATTGTCCAATGCATTTTTCCAATGCCAGATAGAAGACAAGATAGCAGGAACCAGCAACAAGTAGAAATGAAGTAATCAAGACCACTCATCATCTTTAAAGTAACTCTCTAATCTCTCTCTCTCTCTCTCTCTCTCTCTCTCTCTTTCTTGTATACCAGATGTTGGGTATATAACATGGTTCTCTTTAATATAACCTGTTTTTTTTATTCTCAGATATCAAATGAAGTGTTAGACAAGAATTTGAACCTGGCATATCAAAGTTAAATGTGATTTATTCTAATTTTCACACATTAAAGCAGGAGTCTCTTGTTTTCTTTAATAATACTTGTTTTTTTTTTTATTTCATTTACAGATATCCAATGTAGTGGAGGAGAAGGATTTTGAAATTTTAAAAAAGACTGAAGAGAAAACCTATTCTTGCAAGGTTTGTGGACCTGCATATTAAATGTGTTCTTGTTAAGATGTTGAATCCAAAGAAAACAAAGAAGAGAATACTTACTCCTGAAAAGACAGTTCATCATTTTTATTGAACTTGCTTTTCATGCAACTAAACACAGAAAAGAAACACTACTGTTACCAAGTGAGCATATTGGTTATTTTACATCATTCAAAACAAATATGGAAATTGACATGCAAAAATGCACTGCAGAGAAGCTTTCCTTGGATACAGTGTGTGAATCAACATTTTCAGACGGTTCCCATATAAAAGGTCACATGCAGAAACGTATTGTAAAGAAACCATTTTCTTGTGAAGTGTGTGGATCAGCATTTACAATAAATACATCTTTAAAAAGACACATGCGAATACACACTGGAGAGAAACCATTTGCTTGTAAAGTATGTGGATCAGCATTTACAATAAATTCATCTTTAAAAAGACACATGCGAACACACACTGGAGAAAAACCATTTTCTTGTGAAGTTTGTGGATCAGCTTTCTCAGAAATAGGTCATTTGAAAAGCCATGTGCGAACGCACACGGGGGAGAAACCTTTTTCATGTGACTTGTGTGAATCAGCATTTTCGGAAAAAAGAACTTTGAAAAGCCATATGCGAACACACACTGGTGAGAAACCTTTTTCTTGTGAGGTTTGTGGATCAGCATTTTCAGAAAAAGGGCATTTAAAAGGCCACATGCGAACACACACTGGGGAGAAACCATTTTCTTGTGAGTTGTGTGGATCAGCTTTTTCCCAAAGAGGAGAATTGAAGATACACATTCAAACACACACTGGAGTGAAACCTTTTTCTTGTGAAGTTTGTGGATCAGCCTTTGCACAGATAGGCCAATTGAAAAGCCACATACGAACACACACTGGCGAAAAACCTTTTTCTTGTGATGTGTGTGGATCAACATTTACACTAAGAGGGACTCTGGAAAGCCACATGCGAATTCACACTGGAGAAAAACCTTTTTCTTGTGAAGTGTGTGGATCAGCATTTTCACAAAAAGGAACTTTGAAAAGACATATGCGAACACACACTGGTGAGAAACCCTTTTCTTGTGAAGTGTGTGGGTCTGCATTTTCAGAAAAAGCACATTTGAAAGGCCACTTGCGAACACATACAGGAGAGAAACCTTTTTCTTGTGAAATATGTCGATCTGCATTTTCAAATAGAGGAACTTTGAAAAGCCACATGCGAACACACAAGTTAGCAGATCATCCGATTCACAAAAAGGAGAAATGAAAATAAATATGTGAACACACTCGAGAGAATCCATTTTCTTGTGCAGTTTGTGGATCAGCATTTTCACAATGAGAACACACTCTTCAAACTAACCTTTTTATTGTGAAGTTTGTGGATCTGCATTTTAATGTAATTCACCTTTGAAAAGACATTTTTCTTGTGAAATGTGTGCTTTTAAACTTTCTCAGAAAGAAATTAGAAAAATAGTTAAATGAACAAAGATGAAGTAAAACGATTCAATTGTTATGCATATGAATCTGCATTTTAAACAAGTTCCAATTTAAAACACAAGCATACAAAGATGGTATGACTGTGTTGCTGAAAGATGGAATCACTGAACTGCTAGCTAAAGGTCTGGCTGAGATGCAGACAGAAGGAATGTCTTTTTTATTTAAGAAAAAGTGGTTTCTGCCATCACAGTACAACATAGGCTTTTATTTTGAACTCCTTTCTGGCCAGTTGTTTAACTAAATCACAATAGTGACCAGACTTAGATCTGGTAAAAGTAATGGCTGAGATACTGACAAAAAGTATGACTTGGCTGCTGGCAGATGGTATGACTGTGGGGTTGTGTGGCTGACAAAAGTTAAGACTGGGCTGCTGACAGATGGTATGACTGAGTTGCTGAAAGATGAATGGGTGAGTTGCTAGTTAAATGAGTGGCTGAACTGCAGGCAGAAAGAATGTCTCTGTTGCCAGCTGACTCATTCATATAATCCAGAGTTTGTATTATGTTCATGTAATTAATAATTCATCATTAATAAGTGGAAATAAATGACCTTGCATGTGGATCTGCATTTTAAACAAGTTCCACTTTAAAACACAAGTATACAAAGTATCAAAACCATTAAATAAAATTCTTTTAATGGGATTTAAAATTGGAGTTTCAAAGTAATTTAATCCATACACAAACAGGCAAAGGATAGGAACTATTTTCTAATATTTACACGTTATAAATGCTGGGACAAAAATTTATTCATATACTGTGTAAATTTCTATGGGTTATAGAATGTGAATTTGAAAATGTTTGTGTTATATATTTGCTAAACTCAATAAACTGAAGTTGTGTTTTTCCTGTATTCAATGTATATCTTTTTTTTGCATGTAATCTTGTTTATTGTTAAATGTTCTAATGGAATTATTTTATATATTCTATAAGATTCTTTTGTCAATTTTACTCCACAATCAACACTTCTGTATGACTGATGATACCTAATAGTTTAATAGACTTTCTATTTCCTGTTTATTGTTAAACTTTGTAATGATGTTCTTTGTTAAAATATATTCTACAAGGTTCTTTTGTCAGTACAACATAGACGTTTTGTTGTGAACTCCTTTCTGGCTTGTTGTTTAGCCAACCCACAACAGTGACCAAATTTAAGTCTGGTAGACGTAATGGCTAAAGTACTGACAAGTAGTATGATGAGGCTGACAGAATTTATAATCTGGCTGAGAAAAGGTGTGGATGACAGAAGATATGTCTTGGCTGCTGGCAGACGGTATGACTGAGTTGCTGAAAGATGGAGTGGCTGAGCTGCTAGCTAAAGGTGTGGCTGAGGGGCAGACAGAAGGAATATCTTTCCTATAAAAAAAGTGGTTTCTGACATCACAGTTATAGTGATTTGGCCCCTATATTTTTACGGCATGTGGAATTGAATAAATTAAAATAATTAAGTTTTCTTAAATAACTAGTTTTACAATTGTATGTCATGAATTTAGAATTAGGTAAACAAAAGATAATCGAAATAATATTAGTTTGGAAATATTTTAGAAACAATAGATAATTGTTTACAATGTAGATAATCTAAGGACAAAGGATTGTTTACAAACGAGAAATAATAGTTGAAAATTCCAATGATAATATTTATATCAATAGAAAACTGAACGGTCATTGGAATGCCACAAGTAACAGAATCAGCTGATATTTTAACATTCCGATGGCAATATCTACGTCATTAGAAAACTGCCGATATTCAATGGAATGCACAAAGATCAGCTGATTTTTTATTAATAATTAAAATCATAAAAAGACCCTTTTAGCTGAAAAACAAGCCAGTGGGAGCTTACGATCTTCCCGACTCGACAGAGTTGGAGCTAAGGCTCCTAACTCGACAGTAGGAGCGAAAGTTCTCCCCCAACATCGACACAATGGGGAGAAGTCACTGCCCGAAGACACAAAATGATATATCCGGTTGGTCTTGTATTTTCGTTTCCAATTTTCTCTCTCACTTGCTTGACAACAACAAATTTCAATCACAGACATTGTTTAAAAAACTGCTACAATGTTGACACAACAAATATAAACAATACATGTCACACTTGTCACACACATACAGTCTGCAACTGAAAGAACAATTGAATATACCATTTGTAAATTAATGTATATAAAGTTTGTTTCCTTTACCAATTTTGTCTTTTTCTTTTGTTTTCTACGGAAACTTCATTTCCATAGTCTTATACATTTAAATTGTGGGGATCAAAACTCAGATCTTCTTCAACTCCTCAACTAAACACTCACCAAACAACCACGGTCCCTACACAGTACAACATAGGCTTTTATTTTGAACTCCTTTCTGGTCAGTTGTTTAACCAAACCACAACAGTGACCAGACTTAGATCTGGTAAAAGTAATGGCTACTGGACTGCTGAAAGATGGAATGGCTGTGCTGCTAGCTATAGGTATGGTCAATATGCAGGCAGATGGTATGGCTGACCAGCTAGCTGAAGATATGTCTGGGCTGCTGGCAGATGGTATGGCTGAACTGCTAGTTAAAGGTATGGCTGAGATGTAGGCTGATGGAACGTCTATTGCCTACTGGCTCATTCATATATTCCTCAGTTTTTCTGAGTTCATGTAATTAATAATCATTTATCATTAATGATTATTAAAGAAATGCATTGGAACTGATTCTTATTTTTTAAAATTATTTTGACTAAAAATGCCGCCGAAATAATTTATCATTAATAAGCGGAAATAAATGACCTTGCTATATAGAATAATAGTACATGCATCTAATAATAATCATCATCATCATCATCATCATCATCATGTCGCGCATGTAGCACGGGCATCCATGACAATCTTTCGCCAGCCCTCCCTATCATTCATTACACCTGGAAGCTCCTCTGCGGAGCATCCAGCATCTTCACATAACTGGTCAATGTATGTCCTTGCTGGGCGCCCCACACTTGCATGTCTATGTGTTGGCTTCCATAGGAGAACGTCGCTTATGAGTTCATCCCTGCTTCTCCAGCAGTGTCCTGCATGCCTTGTCCGTCTCACTCGGATAGTTTGTGAGATGGGGGGCAGGTGGCCGTACAGCTGTTTCCTTGTGGGGTGCTGTTTCCACGATTTATTCAAGACTGCACGCAGCATTCTTGTGCAGCTCCCATCTAGCTTATTCTCAAGACGCTTTGTCAGGGTCCAGGTGGTGCAGCCATACAGCAGCACCGACACCACCACAGCCTGGAAGAACTGTCGCTTCAGCTTGCCAGGGAGATCGGACCTCCATATGACTGATAATCTATTTGTGGCCGCCCATGCCTTTGCTATTCGTGTATTAACATCGCTCTCTGTGGAGGAGATATTACCACCTAGGTATGTGAATTGTTCTACTGGCCTAAGAGGCTTGCCGTCTAGTGTGGAGATGTCTCCTTTATTTTTGAAATTCATGAACTCTGTTTTACCGGAGTTCACATAGAGGCCTATATTCTTTGCTGCCTCCTCCAAGCTGTGTAGCAGTGATTCAGCCTTTGGCGGTGTATCTGCAAGAAGTGCAAGGTCATCAGCATAGTCCGCATCTGTGATTGTTTGTGCGGGATATCGCCTGCTTCTTGCCTTTTTTAGTGTGAGACCTTTTTCTTTTATGGTATCTAATGATGTTCGGAGTACGTAGTCTAGACATATTATAAATATGTATGGTGCCAGTGTGTCTCCTTGTAGGACTCCAGCGGCGATGTCAAAGAAATCTGTGTCGCCATCAGGTGAGCGTACCATCGCTTTAGTGTCTTTGTATAGCATCATTATAGCTGAAACCGTTTCATTGGGGATGCCATATGCTAATAGTATTTGTTCCATTTTTCCTCTATGTATGGAATCGAATGCCTTGGAGAAATCTACGAATAATAACGTTGCCTCTAGATTCTTTGCTCGTATCCCTTCTATGATCCGTCGAATAGTCAGGATCTGAGAGGTTGTGGATCGATTTCTGCGGAATCCATTTTGGTTTCTCCTAAGGATTTTTTCTATTTCGGGTCGGATGCGATTAAGTAGAAGGGCATTATATATCTTGGCTGCAATAGCAGTGAGAGTTATGCCTCTGTAATTTTTAGCGATTCCGAGATCTCCCTTTTTAGGGAATGGGAGGATGCAGCCTTTCGTCCATTTATCTATTCTATTTTGTCTATATACTGCATTGCATAGCCTAAGCAGTATGTCATTGAACTTTCCTATCTTCCACACCTCCGGGGTATTTCGTCAAGTCCTGCTGCTTTTCTACCTTTTAGCTTCTTTAAAGCTTGGTTGATTTCATCTATTGTGAAATCTCCCAGCTTGATATCTAGTTGTTTATCTACAATCTTTTGGATATTACTTTCTATGATTTCTGGGGGGCTTCCTAGCAGTTTCTGGAAGTGGTCCTTCCATTTTTTTAGTCTATCTTCTTGGCTGGTTGCCTTTAATTTTGATTTAGAGGTGCTTTTTCTACCACTAATTTCGTTTACTGTTTGCCAGGCTAATCGCGACTGTCTGTCTTCTACCGATTGTCTGATATTATTTATTTGTGTCTGTATGTACTCTATTTGTTCCCTTTTGTATGTTTTGTTAAAGGCTACCTGGGCTTTCTTAAGGTTGTATAGGTTGGTGCTAGTTGGGTTTGTTTTATTAATTTGGGCTGTTTCTTTGATATTATTTCTCTTTTCTCTAACTGCTTCTGTCTCCCAGGGGACAGAGCGTTTGGCTCTCAGTTCGGTCGGTATGCATTCGGATGCTGCTTCTAGGTGGGCATTGACGAAGTTTTCGTATTCTTCGTTTGCGGTGGGGCTTTCAAATGCCTCCTGGAGGATATCGGATCTGTTTCTTACTGCCACAGCGTATCGATTGCATATACCACTGTTGGCAAGTGTTGACCAGCTGTATCGTACAGTCTTACTGGTTTGCTTTTTGTTCCTACGTAGGCTAAGTCGTAATTTTGCTGTGACTATTCTGTGGTCGGAGGATACTCCTTCAAAAGAGGAGTATGCTTCGCAGTTCATTGCGCTATTTATCCATTTTTTATTTATTAGGATATAGTCTAATTGGGCTCTTGTATTGTTTGGGTATGTGTAGGTCCATAGTTTGCCTTTTCTTTTCTGGTATTTTGTATTTAGGCATACTAGCCTGTTCTCAAGAGAGAACTCTGCTAGTAATTCGCCGTTCCTGTTTGGGGTGTTATGTAGGCAGTATTTATTGTTCTCGCTTATGCCTATCTGCGCATTCATGTCGCCCCCAATTACTAGGACATTGTGTTTGGGAATCTGTCTGCATAGGGAGGATAGCTCATTATAGAACTTTGCTATGTCCGTTTCTTCGCTGACATTAGTGGGGCTATAGCACGAGACTACTGTCATACAGGGATTCCCATTAAACGTAGTGCATATGATTCTCGGTTGGATTTTTTCTATACTGTTTAGTGCTCTCATAGCCTCGGGGCTGAGGAGCATTCCTACGCCTCCTATAGTGGCATTTGTGGAGTTTTTCCACGCAGATGCTGACACAAAAGTCCATCCGTTACCTGTTTCGTGGTATTTTATATCTAGTTCACTGTGATCAAATCTATGCTCTTGTACGCAGATTATGTCTATATTTTTGTCCTCTGCAGATGCAGTTAACTCGGGCAGTTGGTTTATAGTTTTTAGTGTTCTGACATTGAATGTGGCTAGATTTAAGGTTTGTTTACACCTTAGTAGGTGTGTTTTACATCTAGGTTCTATGGTTGACTTTTTGGATATGGTTTTCAGAGCTACGACGTTGGTGGTGGGTGTGTCTTGTTTGTCTGCTCTGCGTGTGATGCGGTTTGTGTGTGTTTGATGTTGTTGGGGCGCTGTAGCAGATTTTTCGACACAGGCCAGCGCTCGAACCCGTGGACGTTGAGACACTGTAGCCAATTTTCCGACACAGGCCAGTGCTCGAACCCGTGGACGCGCACCTTCTTCAGCGAGAGTGGCGATGCTGTATGATTTGATATTTTTGTGTAATGTCATAGGTTTGGTTGGCTCGATGTCATCGATACCTTTCGGTGGCTAATTTGACTCATCAATAGACGCCAGACTTAGAGATGAGGAGCAGTAGTTTCCTGACTGAACTGTTTGATCCTGGCCGTTGGCCCGCTTTTAGGCTCATCCGCCCAGCATCACGTGAGATACACCGTTGACCCATTTTGGGTTCATCCGCCATGTCTCACATCCACCACGCTGCTACCCATGGTTTTATTTGTGAGGTAAGATGTATAATCTGCCTCGAGTTGTTTCCCGAAGAAGGGGTTAAAAAAAAAAAAAATTTTTTTTAAATTTTAAAAAAATCCATCCACTATTAAGTTTCAACTTAGTTTAAGTCAAATTAATCCCTACCATTTTGGCAAAAAGAGAACCGTTTCTAAGTCGAGAGTCTTCTTAGTGAAAGATGGATTTAAATTGGCTGTGATAGGACTGTAGAATTTCTGTGTTAGAATTAGTGGAAAATATTTTGATGAAATTTAAGACTAAAAAAATAATGCGACAGAATTAGACACAAAATTTGTACAAAATTAGTTAACAAAAACAATTCTCATCCTGAATTCAAACGAATATTATTGTTGATAATTTACTTACAAAGATTTCGTCAGATAATAATATCTATATCGATAATTATTAGCTCTTGAATTAGTTTCAGGCATTTGGAAAAGTATGTTGTTAGCTGGAGAACCGAAATTTAAATGTATATACTCGCCAATAAATCTAAGGAACACGTGTTGGAATATGTTGTTGGAGGGGGGGTAAGGTCCCAGTGCCAGTACATCTACAGACAGATGCATCTAATAATAATAATTATTATATTTAATGATAATGACAATAAGGTCCCAGTGCCAGTACATCTACAGACAGTGCATCTAATAATAATAATTATTATATTTAATGATAATGACAATAAATGACTTTTTAAAAGAGAATAATAGTTCATATAATTGATAATATTAATTTATTATTAATGAGTGGAAATAGTTGACCTTATTATAAAGAATAATGACATAGCTGACCAGATAGCTAAAGGTATGGCTGAGATAGGCAGAAGGTATGTCTGGGCTGCTGGCTGATGGTATGACTGAACTGCTAGCTAAAGATATGGCTGAGATAGGCAGAAGGTATGCCTGGGTTGCTGGCAGATGGTATGACTGAACTGCTAGCTAAAGATATGGCTGAGATAGGCAGAAGGTATGTCTGGGCTGCTGGCAGATTGTATGACAACTGCTAGATAAAGGTATGGCTGAGATAGGCAGAAGGTATGTCTGGGCTGCTGGCAGATTGTATGACAACTGCTAGATAAAGGTATGGCTGAGATAGGCAGAAGGTATGCCTGGGTTGCTGGCAGATGGTATGACTGAACTGCTAGCTAAAGATATGGCTGAGATAGGCAGAAGGTATGTCTGGGCTGCTGGCAGATTGTATGACAACTGCTAGATAAAGGTATGGCTGAGATAGGCAGAAGGTATGTCTGGGCTGCTGGCAGATGGTATTACTGAACTGCTAGCTAAAGATATGGCTGAGATAGGCAGAAGGTATGTCTGGGCTGCTGACAGATGGTATGACTGAACTGCTAGCTAAAGGTATGGCTGAGATGCAGGCTGATGGAATGTCTCTTCTGTATAAAAGAAAGTGGTTTCTGACATCTGTAAAAAGGGATGAGAGTCCTTTAGGAAAAGAAGTGAAAGAACAAAGATGAGGATGACTTTAGAGTAAGACTTTTTTATTAGTTGATTCACACTATTTATTTGAGGGAACATATTTTCCTAAGCTAGTCAATAGGTGTTTCTCTTTGAAATTGTTGGGGTAAAAAGGGATGAGAGTCCTTTATGGTGGGAAGAATGAGGTGGGGGGATCTGTACATGTCTTCTGGGCTTTTCCAGTCTCAACCCTTCTGGAAGATTGTTATTTTTTGTCTCTTTTTATTTATGGTTTTCATTCAATTTAATTTTGTTTTATTTATTATCATTTGGTTTAATTTCATTTTTAATAATCACCACAAAATATACTTAATGTAATTAATGATAATAATTTATTATTAATTGGTGCAAATAACTGCCCTTGCAATAAAAAATAATAGTGCAGGTAGTTAATAATAATAATAATAATAATAATAATAATGATTATATTTAATAATAATTAATGAAAATAAATGACCTTACTATTAAGAATAATAGTTAATGTAATTAATAATAATAATAATCTGTTATTAATAAATGGAAATAAATGACCTTACTCTCAGTCGGTAGAGTGTTCGGCTAGAAACTACAAGGTTCCTAGTTTGATACCGGTCCTCGCCAACTCAGCTTATGAGTAGCACAGGGATCTGTGTGGTAAAGTAAGGGGCTGATGGTAGTTGTGGTGCTTCACCTCAGACACTAAAAAAATAATCTCCTTGGTCTAGTGCTATTGAAAAGGGGATAGGCTCCCTCGCTGACTGGCTGATACCGACTTTAGGCCGCCCCGACGACTTTACTTATATTTCATAATAATTAATTAGTGAAAATAAATTACCTTGCTAGAAAGAATTTATAATTAAATACTGGGGATAAATGACATAATATAAAGAATAATAATTCCTATAATTAGCAATACCCAAAAGTCGGCTGATACATGTTTGTAAAAACGAATTAAAATTAATTAAATCTATCATTTAAGATCAATTTTTTGTCTAAATCGATAAGTAGTAACATAATGACCATCATTAAAAAAAGAAAAATATCATTACATATGCAATTTATTTTTAATACATTTAAAACGATTTGTTTTCATCAATTTCGATCATTTTCGGCCATTTTGGCTCTTTTAAGTGGTTGTTTACAAATTTAATGTAACATTCGTGATTGCAAAAGAAATTACCAAAAATCAGGGAATTATCCGATTTTAATGAAATTTTCAGTATTGATTTACCACTTAATAGATTTTATAATGCATCAGTTATTTTATTTCAAAACATTAATTAAATATTTTTGTTATGAAAAATTAATATATAAAATTAATTTAAAATAAAAATATTCGGATTAATTTAAAAATGTTATATTTTTAAATTCTTGAAAGAAATATCTATTTAATGCAAACCTTATTTTAGTCAATCAAAGAATACGTTTTGAAGAAAAACTCTATTGAAAATGTACCCCCCCCCCTTTTTTAAGCAGAAAAAATATCGATGTATATTTTTTTCTTTAATAAGATAATAGCCAATTAAATAATTATCGAAATGAGTAAAAAAAAAAAAATCTCTAAAATATTATTATTTATCATTTTTTTACATTTTATTTTCCGATTTTCGGTACTTAATTTCTTATAAAATATTCCACTTAAAATGTTTTTTTCTATTTACAACTTCGGTCTTTTATCTTTTTATTTCTACTGTAATTAGTATCAATCAAGGACCAACTCGACAATATTTTACTATCCCAAAGTAAGGGGGGTCAAAATTAAGTGACCTAAAAAAATGAGAAAGTTTTGAAATAAAATAAATAATGCATTATAAAGATCATTCATTGATAAATAAACACTGAAAAGTTCATTAAAATTCGACAATTTCCTGATTTTTGATAAATTATTTTCTGTAGGGGGGCTAAATTCATTTTGTCAAAAACGCATTTTAGGCCGATTTTGGGACTACCTACTTATAATTATTAATGACCTTGCTAGAAAGAATTTATTATTAATTTGCAGAAATAAATTACTTTGCTATAGAGAATAATAATATATTTATATTATATGGGTTAGTTCAATAGGATGTCTTGGATTGACAAGTTAAACGAAAATGTGTGTTAAAAAGATTTTTTTAAATGTGAATGCCCAACAAAAATGAATAAAACAAAACGTGAGATACTGTGAGATTTTGGTTGTCACTGACGATAAATAAAACTTCCTTTCTTTAATGGCGGAACACTTCGACACGAACCTCGCACTGTTTTTTTTCAGATCGATCATAAACGATAGCGATATTTAAATTTTAATTCAACCCGATAAAATTTAGTTTATTCAAAACTTTACATTTTTTATCGCATTTCACTAAGGTTGCATTTTTGTAAAGAAAAAAGAAAAAAGAAATCAGGCGAATTAATATCGAAAGAAGTAAGTATCACCATTTAATTTCTTTCTTTATCTTTACAAATAAAAATACGCATTTTTTTGTATTTGTAGAGAAAGACTTATTTTTATTACTTGGGTTAAAATTTGATTTAGTCCCGCAGTGAATGTTTGTTGGAAAATATATTCATTTTAATTTATATTTTGTGATAAATGTTTGGTTTTACTTAGATTTAAAGTGGATGTTTGATTTTACTATATATCGACATAATGATAAATAGGTTTTATTCAAGATGGCCTAAACGGTTTGGTGGTACCTAATGATAAACTAAACTGTCATTTTATGATTCGATTGAACCCTCAATTTATGTCTGTCTTTCTGCAATAAACGTTTTTTTTTTCTTACACCGGTGATTGAATAATAATCTTTAAATTTTCTTTATTCATTAAATTTATTTTAATATGTATATCTTAGGTATGTATACTCAATGTGTCGAAAAATACGTGTTTTACTTTCTTTTTTTTAATTCACCCGTAATTTTAATTTTAAAGATTCTTATTAAAGAAAATATTCAGTACTCTTAAATTAGTAATTTAAGAATACTAAATATTTTCTTTTATAATAATCGTCAATCTGTATTTTGATATTCATTTCAATGTGTGTTATATCTATTTTTTTCCTTTTTGTAAGAAAGGTTAGTTCTAAAGTAAGGGTTCGATTTACAATCTAAACATTATGATAAAATTAACCCTCATTTTGGCAATAAACTTTTTCTATTTATTTATTTTTTTTAATTCTTAATTTAAGAGTACTAAATATTTTCTTTATGTATTTTGATATTCATTTTAATGTGTATATCTATTTATTTTTTATTTTTTTAAATTTTTGTGAGAAAGGTTAATCCTGAAGTGGGGGTTCTATTTACAATGTACGTATTATGATAAACTAAACCCTCATTTTATGCCCGTATAGATGTTTTTTCATAGTCCTTTAACAAAATCTGACGCCAGTAAATATAGAGTACAGAAAACTAAAAGAAAAAAAATATTGTATTTAAAACTAAATTTTTGTTACTTTTCTCTAATGGGTCATTTGACTGTAAAGTGGGGGTTCGATTTACAATGTAAGCATTATCATAAACTGGATCCTGATTTTATGCCCATCTAGTAAAACCTTTTTCTTTTTCAGCGATCATAATCTAGCGTACGTTATTTTACAATACGGAAGCCCAAAATTATTTAAGTTGCAGTTTCTATTTGCCCCCCCCCAAAAAAAAAAACAGATATAAGTAGCTAGCGGCAAAAATTGCCAAGGGAGGTAAATTTTTTTTTTTTTTAATTTCTTAATTTTAAAACAATTACCAAAAATCAGGGAATTGTCCAATTTTAATGAAATTTTCACCAAATTATTTTCCCACGACTTAATTTTATAAGGATTAGTTTATTTTATGGAAGAAACTTGAAAAAATACTATTTTTATAAATTCAGAATGTGGAAGAAGAAAAAATCCCGGTCCCTTATTTTTACATTTCTTGAAAGATCATATCCTGAAGAATATATAAAAAAATAAAAAATATAAATTCAATAACCTAAAAAAGTGATTTTAAAATTTAAAATTCATTTTCTTAAAACTCAAAAAATAAATAATGTAGCAAGTTTTTTTTTTTTCGTAGTATTATAAAATATAGTTGTCTTTAAATTGATGTAAAAAAAAAAATTCTATCTTAAGTTAAACTGAGTTTTGAACTACCTTAAAAATTTCAAGGTCAATTTAATATGTCAAATAGCAGTGCGGACTAATTATCAATTTTAACCAAAGATAGCCCAGAATTTTATCTTTGAAAAAATCTAAGTTAAAAAAAGCGGAATTCCTGGGAGTATATTTTAAAAGAATTAAATCGATTTTTTAAAAATCGTCAATTTAAAATATGGAAGCCTAAAAGATCAAAATTATCTCCCCTTCTGACCACGGTCTTTACAGGGTGATTTGTGAACGAATTCAACTCATTTCCCAAGTTATTATGATTCATTCATTAAAGGATCACTTTATTTCTAAAAGTACATTGTTCTTTTATTTATTTATTTTTTTTTTTACATTCCTTTCGCAAATAGTAAACTTGAAATTAATACCTAATCAAATTAAAAGAAAAAAAAACATTGAACACTAAAATTAAACTGAATGTTGTTATACTAACACTAAGTAGTAAACATTTTTGTAGTTATATTAATTAAAAAAAAAGCAACCACAAACAAATAACAGTTTTGTTAGACACGTGAAATTTTGGTAGTTTTCATGTAAATTTTAATTCGCATTAACAGGAATTATTGGCAAATGAATTCTCTTTTTGTTTATGAAATTATTCGCTATTGAAATTTTTTAATTAAAATAAGTTTATAGTAAAATTTACACACGATGATGGAATGTAAATTGTTTACAAGTCGCGTGTTTAAGTTTTTATGTTCCCTTCGCGTGGCTGAATATTTTTAAGAGGTTTCTCCTTGCAAATGAAGACATTTATTGTTGGTTAAAATTTATATTTTTATGAAAAATTAAAATTAAAAGAACTTGTGAAAATTGTCAAGTGGTAAAAAAAATTTCGGCGGACCTGACATCTAAAATTTTTGTTTTAAATTTTTTTTCCTTTTCTTTGATGGATTATTATCGATTACACACTAATCTATCAGATTGTAAAAAAAAATATTCTAAAACGTTCTTTATTTTTCGAGTTTTCAGGGGTGCTCATTTCCCCGTATAAGTTTATAGTGAATTGATCCCCCATATCGGAACCACTCTAACTTAACAGTTGGGCTGAATTTGCACGAAGGTGTCAAAATTAAGGTGACACAGAAAAAACAGAACCCACAAATTTTGTAATAAAACTGTTAATTTTAACTAAGGGTGTTTAAGAAAAATAAAACATTTATTGCAAAAACACGGACATAAAATGGGAGTTCAGTTTATTTAATGTTAGGAATTTACGAGCAAATTTTATTACCAAAATATTTACCTAAACAGCGATTTTTTAAAATTTAAAAAAAATTTTTTTTTTTACATGTTTCGTCATTAAATTCTCTTTCAAGAAATGAAAAATTAATTTTCCTCTACCAAAAAAAAAACAACAAAAACAAAAACAAACAAAACAAATACAAAGAAACTAAATTTCTTCGCTTTTTTTTTTTTTTTTTTAATAAGTTACTTATTATTGTACACTGTGGGGGTAAAATACCCGCACTTTTAATTTAAAGTAAAGATTTATTTAAAATATAAGATCTTACTACTTGATAAACAGAACATTTTATTAAATTCGGATTAGTAGTTGTTAATTAATGATTAAAAAGTAAAAAAAAAAAAAGTAAACAAAAACCAAAAAAGATTTTACGAGTTTGTTTTTTTCTTAAGACTTAAAAAATTCATAGAGCTTCTTTCTTAAAATAAAAAATAAATCTTTATTAAACTTTGTTTTTATTTAAATTATTTTTTTATCATAATTGAGGCAATACTTTTAAAATTAACTATTCAATAATCTTTTACTTTAAAAAAGCAGATTTGACATCCGGATATTTCAAACATACGAAATAGTATCACTATAAATAAATAAAGGCCTCCATATTTAATATTTTCTACCGTATTCAAAAATGAAGAGCTCCAATTTCTTAAAATAGGAATTTATCTCCCTTACACACCAGTTTTTGCCGCTAGCTAGATCTAAGTGATATAGTAGTAAAGTAATTTTTGTGTTTTAATTCCCCAGAAATGCACTAATTATCAGTTTTTAATTACAATTTTCGGAATTTAAAGTAACATAAACACTAACAATTTAGGCTCAGATTTTCACTTAAAAAACGAATTAATTCAATCGATTATTTAAGGTTAATTCTTTGTTTTAGTCGAAAAGTAGTTACATAAAGAGTATCAGTTTAAAAAAAAAAAAAAAGGCAAATACTATTATATAGGAAAATAATTTTTAATACATTTTAAACATTAAATTCGATCCAAAATTTAAGTAATCTGATGCTAAGCGTGAATTAACTTATGTACTTACTAAACATGTTATCAAATTTAGAAAAAAAAAAAAAAAAAAAAAATTTCTTAGACATCAATAACAAAAGAAATTAAATCCACTATGTAGAGAAAAATCATTAACTTGTTGATATTTTATTTAAGTGAAATATCTTTTGTTCCAAATATGCTGAAAAACTAAAGTGCACTAAAATATTCTTGTGTTTTGTTTTTGTTTTTCAACAAAAAGTCACTGGGAAATATGTTGAAAATATGATGGCCGATAAGTGACTCAAATTAATAAACAAAATAATACCAAAAATCAGGGAATTATCTGATTTTAATAACATTTTCTCTTAATGAATTTCATAAGGAATGTTTTAATTAAAGATAGTAAGAAAGAAATGAACTTACCTTTCTTTTAAATTTCTGAATTGTTTTAATCAAACTGATTCAATGAAAATAAATCGAAATTCTTTAAAATTTATATGCCTAATTAATAAATAAAATGCATTTAAAATATAATACGCTAAATTTTAAATTTTAAATTTCATATTTTTGATTCTAAAAACCAATATCTATTTAATATCAAGTTTACTGTAGTAGGATGATGTAATGATTGGAGAAAATCTCAGTTTAAAAGTTAAGCTCCCGTCCTTTTAAATCAAACAAATATTGATGTATAATTTTATTTACTGTTAATCTAAAAATATATTATATTTCATAAACAACAGAGTAATAAAAAAAATCTCAAAAGGTTTTTTTTTAGTTTTTTGCACATTTAATTTTCAGATATTAAGCATTTATTTAGTCCCAAAATTGTTTTTTAGAAAAACTTTTTTTCTTTTTACACCTTTGGTCTTTTGTCTATTTATTTATACTGCAATTAGTTTCACTTTTAAAGAATCCCATTAATATTTTGAGTCCCCCAAAATAAGGGGGAGGATCAAACTTGAGAGACCTGAAAAATCAGAAAGTTTTAAAATATAATAATTGATGCATTATAAAATTAATTCATTAAAAATCAGATAATTCCTAGCTTTTTAGTATTTTTTTTTCAATCAGGGGTATTAATTTGATTTTGTAATGTCTATGACATCAAACTTATTGGTACCTAAAGTAATAAGGAGGTTTCTTGCAACATTTGACCTTGAAATTGGTTAGAAAATTTAGCAATTTAGATATTTATGATTGTGAAAATATTGTCATTTTATTAAAATGAACAAACTAAAATATTATAACAAGAATTCAAATTGAAAATATGCTCCCTCATCAACACTAACACCTCTGATATGCTGCTTTTTAGCTCATTAATTAATTGGAAAGTTTCTTTTGTTAACTGCACGTTCAAACACGTTGAGAATGGGAAGCTGTTGTGATCACAGACTTTACACTGACCAAAATGACCAAATGATTGCTTATTGTATGTACAGTAGGTACCACCAATTTGACCCTGTGAAATTTACCCCCCCACTATATTTAACACAATGAAACTTACAGAAAATTTAATATTTTCTTGAAAATTTTTTTCCATTTTAAAGAAAAAACATAAAATAAACTCCTGATGATTTAAAAAAAAATTTTTCAGCATATGGAAATAATGAAAATTATGATTGAAAAACAATGTTTTCATTTTTGCACTGTTAAATCAACTGAAATTTAACATAGCTAAAAACAAGTTACGATAAGAGGATTTTTTAAAAATTCTATGAAAAATCAATTAATAATCTGATTTTCACGAAAATTTCCATAAATGTTTACCATTGGATGTAAATACATCTGAAATAGTTTTTTTTCTAAAATATATTAGGGGAAATATTTTTTTATGAGAAGAAAAAAAGGAAAATTTTTTTTCTGACGCGTCAATTTTTTTTATCTCATAAAATAAAATAGGGGGGGGCCCTATTTTATTTTATGAGATAAAAAAAATTGACGTGTCAGAAAAAAAAGTTTCCTTTTTTTCTATAAAGATAAGAGTCTGAATAACTATATCAATGAAATTGTATGAATGTACGAGGTCTAATATATAATAACTATATATATTGTCTGTACAGTATTAAACAGAAAGATTATTGTGCACCAAAATTTACATAGGTGTATTGGAAACTGTGATAAAACAGGCTTGAATTTTGGGTGATAAGAGTCATAAATAGTGAGGGAGTCTATCCCCTTTTTACTAGTGCTAGACCAAGGAGATTATTTTAGCATCCGCCTACCATCAGCTCCTTACTTTACCGCACAGGTCACTGTGCTACTCATATGCTGAGTTGGCGGGGGCCAATATCGAGCTAGGAACCTTGTGGTTTCTAGCCAAACATTCTACTGACTGAGCTAAACCGTTATTATTACCTTTCATTTGCTAATGAAATATTATTATTGTCCTTCAGAGGCAACTCATTTTGTGCAACTCTAGCTTTGTGCCTTCTTTTTTCAACATTTAAGACCCCTGTAAGCATAGGAAGGCCTTGTTTTATGACACAAGATTTTGGCAAGTAATATGTCTTGCTTAGCCCTCACAAACTCAGTGTTTAAGTAACACAGGTATGTGTGCGGTAAAATAAGGAGCTGATGATAGGTGTGGCACTCCCCCTCAGATGCTAAAATAATCTCCTTTGTCTAGCACTAGTAAAAAGGGGATAGACTCCCTCACTATCTGGTTGATACCGACATTAGGCCACCCCGACGACTTTACTTTTTATTTTTTAATAATATTTCATTAATGAATGGTACTCCACTTCAGACACAAAAAAGTGCATTTTCCAACCATTTTTATTAAAATATCTGAAAAGAAAATGTAATATATGATAACATAAGTAATTACACAAATTGGATGAAAATTTCAAAATTGAAAATAGAATTAGAAAAATATGATAAAAGTAATAACTTACCTAAACGCCTACACAATAAATGCAAGTTGCTAGATTAGCACATTAACACTTTAACATTTCAAATGAAAAACATTTAAAATGTAAATGATTATTAAGGTATTTAACAAATCTATTCTAATATAGAATACAATAGATTTAATTATTTTTGTTAAGTTAAAGGGAGATAATTTCTGCTGGTAGAAACTATGAAAATAACTAGATAAAAAGATGACTACATTCATAGGTAATTCATTATGTTAATTTTCAACTTTCACCACATGGGGATATTACAGTAGCAAAATCAACCTCCCCAAATATTTAGTCCCCATTTTTTTCTTCAAACTGCACTTGTGGCAAACATTCAATGTTAAATGGTAGGGTACTAAGTATTGGGTACTGAACACCTAAAATTAGTATAGTATGATAAAAGTTATTTACTTATCCAACCTCACAACTTGTATTAATAATACCTATTCTTCTTTTACAGATAACAAGTGCATTTGAGAACAAAAAAGATTTAAGAGAATCTATTAGAATTGAAAATAAAATTATGATTGTGTGATAAAGTTATTTACTTATCCAACCTCACAACTTGTATTTGTATTAATAATACCTATTCTTCTTTTACAGATAACAAGTGCATTGGAGAACAAAAAGGTTTAAGAGAATATATTTCATTCTGTTGCATTTGCAAAGTTTATTTGCAAATACACACTTAAAATAAACCATTTTCTTGTGAAATGTGCTGATCAGCATTTTAACGAATGTGCAATTTGGAAATCCACATACAAGCACACATTGGAGAGTACGTTCATATAATTCTATTATAACAAACATGGAAACCCATACAGGAGACAAACCTTTTTCTTGTGAAATTTGTGGTTCAGCATTTTCTTCTAATTCACTTCTGAAAAAACATATGAGAACACACACCGGAGAGAAACCATTTTCTTGTGAAATATGTGGCTGGAAATCTTCACAAAAACCTTATTTGAAAATACACATGCGAACACACACTGGAGAGAAACCATATTCTTGTGAAGTATGTGGATCAGCATTTTCACAGAAGTCTGCTTTGAAAATTCACATGCAAAACACACTGGAGAGAAACCTTTTTCTTGTGAAGTATGTGGATCAGCATTTTCACAGAAGTATACTTTGAACAGACACATGCGAACACACACTGGAGACAAACCAGTTTCTTGTGAAGTATGCGGTGCAGCATTTTCCACAACAAGTCATTTGAATATGCACATGAGAACACACACTGGAGAGAAACCTTTTTCTTGTGAAGTATGTGGATCATCATTTTCAAGAAAACATCATTTGAAAACACACATGCAAACACACACTGGTTTACCTGATAGAGAAAAACCTTTTTCAAATAATTCACACATGAAAAATCACATGCGAACCCACACTGGAGAGAAACCCTTTTCTTGTGAAGTATGTGGATCATCATTTTCAAGAAAACATCATTTGAAAATGCACATGCAAACACACACTGGAGACAAACCATATTCTTGTGAAGTATGCGGTGCAGCATTTTCCCAAAAATGTGGTTTGAAAGTGCACATGACAACACACACTGGAGAGAAACCTTTTTCTTGTGAAGTATGCGGAGCAGCATTTTCCCGAAAAGGTGGTTTGAATATGCACATGAGAACACACACTGGAGAGAAACCTTTTTCTTGTGAAGTATGTGGATCAGCATTTTCAGAAAAACGTAATTTGAGAAGACACATGCAAACACACACTGGAGACAAACCAGTTTCTTGTGAAGTATGCGGTGCAGCATTTTCACATACAGGTAATTTGAAGGTGCACATGCGAACACACACTGGAGACAAACCTTTTTCTTGTGAAGTATGTGGATCAGCATTTTCCCAGAAGTGTGCTTTGAAAAGACACATGCAAACACACACTGGAGACAAACCAGTTTCTTGTGAAGTTTGAAAGAAATAGACATCATACCCGTTGTGTTGGGCTGGTGAAAGAAAATTTGAAAAAATACCTTGAAACAATACCAGGGAAGCCAAGTTGCTATGACATACAAATAGCAGCTACCAAAGGAATATGCTCCATCCTAAAAAGATCCTTAGGAATCAAATATCATTTATAAAGAAATCAAGTGTTAGCTTCTGAAAATTCTATTGAGAAAATGAAACAAAAACAGAAAAGAAGTGAGAAACCATTCTCTTGATAAGTTTGTCGATCAGCACTTTCACTTTCACACTGTCCAGTATGAAAACCGACATGCAAACACACACTTGGGTGGAAACTTCTTGTAAAATTTGTGGATCAGCATTACAGATGAAGGATAGAAACTATTTTTAAAAATGTGCATGGGAACAGGCAGGAAAAAACTTTATTCATGAACTGTGTAGAGGTCAGTGCTTTTAGTGGGTTTTAGAGTGCAAATATTTGTGGGATGTATATCTTTTTGCCATATACTTCTGTCATTGTCAAATGTTGTTCTTTGTTAAAATATATTCTATAAGATTCTTTTGTCAAGTTTTACTCCACAATCAACACTTTTGATGATTTTTGATAGACTAAATGTTAATAACTTTTTTTTCTTTATTGCCAGGAAAAAAATTCTATGTTCTTTAACTTTTACTCCACAATCACACTTTTATGACTGATGATACCTATGCAGTAAGCACAGTCTCTCAAAAATGAGCATGTTACTCACTTCCTGACACCTTCAAACACACCAGTCGTTGTACATAATTGCTTTGCTCTCCCAGCAGTTCTAATCTTCTCACTAGCACTATCCAAATATATTTTCTCTTCCACTCGTTTCGACAACCAAAATGCTACTGCAGACTTTTTCCCCGATCTGGGAGGGCAGGTCCTTAAATACCTATTTGTTGTGTTTCATCCGGGCTCCTTAACTCTGAATTGCACGTTCGACATTCATCAGCACGCATCAATCCTCACGACGAGACTTTACATACGGGTTACTCTGCACTGCTCATGTGGAATTTCATCAGCATTTCAGCAACGAAGAGGTGATGAGTTCAATTTCCGTTGTCACCCACCACACTACTCCCCCTCGCACAGGCCAACCATATCTGGACTCCTTTCGTTCATGGGGGCTGGGAATCTGCTCGTCCAAACTTTTTTTAGAAATAAATCGAAATTATTTTTTCCATTCAACTTTGTCTTTCTTTTTTTGCATTTCTTCATGGATTTGAAATAGGCCTATTGACAAAAAAACTTGATTTTTAATGCAAGTGTAAAGAAAATTAAGGTAACTATGGTGTTGTTTGTTAACCTTGAATTTTTTTAATTTAAAAAATTCTTAAAATTTCGAGATAAAAATCTCTTCTACAGAACTTTGACAAAACATTTATTTTTAAAATTTTAAATATGAGACTCTTTATAACACATTAATAATGTTATGAAGTTGATTGGTGATATTAAATTAAATACTTAAGAATAATTAGGCTGATTTATTAAAAGTTAATGTTAGTATCTTTTGTAAGGAAATGTAAAAAAAACAAATAATGATATTAAAAATCACACGTGGTAACCTACAATCACTATACTGGGTTCCTTCAAAAGTCAAATCAAAAGTTAATGTTAGTATCTTTTGTAAGGAAATGTAAAAAAACAAAATAATGATATTAAAAATCACACCTGGTAACCTACAATCACTATACTGGGTTCCTTCAAAAGTCAAATCAAAAGTTAATGTTAGTATCTTTTGTAAGGAAATGTAAAAAAAACAAATAATGATATTAAAAATCACACCTGGTAACCTACAATCACTATACTGGGTTCCTTCAAAAGTCAAATCAAAAGTTAATGTTAGTATCTTTTGTAAGGAAATGTAAAAAAAACAAAATAATGATATTAAAAATCACACCTGGTAACCTACAATCACTATACTGGGTTCCTTCAAAAGTTTGCATCAACTAAGGATGAAATTAATAAGACAATGAAATTTGAAAAGCTTAATTTAAAATTTTGATTTTGATAAATAAAACCACTTATTTTGGATTGTCAGGTCAAGTCATTGCTAATTCTTATGGAAAATTAAAGGAAAATTCCAACTAAGTCTGGCACAAGGTCATTTACACAAAAATGAAAATATCGAGTGGAACACCAATCAAAGAAAATTGATTTTTTTCCTCCCTAAGATGTGCAACCCTGGGCCATGATTTTGATTAATTGTCCAATCAGACCCAATCTCGGGAGTGGGGGGGGTCTTTTTCTACCCTTCCTCAATGTTTATACTGTAAGGCCATTGGTCCGAAGTTTCTATTGGCTTTAATTTAATTTTAATAAGTCTTTAATTTAAGGGAAATAACAGGTAACTTTTAATGAAAAGGCTATTTTTACCAATTTTTGATAAATGGTTATAGGAATGGGGCTCTGAACTTAGAAAATTCTCAACAAGAGTTAAAGATACATTGAAAAGGATTTTTTTCTCTAAAAATAGATTGGCTAATGATTTTTAATATAAAAATGTAAAAATGCATTGGAAATGATTTTTACTATAAAAATTCATTGGAAATGATTTTTATAAGAAAAATGCACGGGAAATGATTTTACTATAAAAATTGCATTGGAAATGATTTTTACTATAAAAATGCATTGGAAATGATTACTTATAAAATAGCATTGGAAATGATTTTTATCTCTCTCTTGCTATAAATTTCATTGACAATGATTTTTTACTATAAATGCATTGGAAATTATTTTACTATAAAAAATTCATTGGAAATGATTTTTATAAGAAAAATGCATGGGAAATGATTTTTCTATATAATGCATTGGAAATGATTTTTACTATAAAATTTAATTGGAAAATGATTTTTACTATAAAAATGCATTGGAAATGATTTTTATAAGAAAAATGCACGGGAAATGATTTTTACTAATAAAAAATGCATTGGAAATGATTTTTACTATAAAAATGCATTGGACAATGATTTTTACTATAAAATTCATTGGAAATGATTTTTACTATAAAAATTAATTGGACAATGATTTTTACTATAAAAATGCATTGGAAATGATTTTTATTATAAAAAGCATTCGAAATGATTTTTATTATGAAAATGCATTGCCAATGATTTTTATTATAAAAATGCATTGGAAATGATTTTTATTTTAAGAATGCATTATGGTTATGGTAGTAGATATGGCAGTTTGATGTCAATATTCAATAAAAGTGTTCAAACATTTAAAGACCATATATAAATCAAACAAAATGGCATAGAAGACAAAACTCTTTGTTATATCAGAGAGAAGATATCTCTTATGATTCACAATTCTTACTCACAAAATACACCTCGCTAGCAAAAATCAAGTCGGAGGCAACAAGCGGAAGTGAACTCAAGGGTACCCTATCACGAAGTGACCAATTCGACGCAGTTCTGCGCATAGGCTCGGATTGAGTTACGCTTGAAAGGAATTCAAAAACAAAAAATAATATTGTAAGGAATCCGGATTTTCAGCCAATAAAAACTCTCCTGCTAAAAAAATCCAAAGGCATTCTGGAGCCTACATCGTAGCATATAAGCTCGGGTATTTTGAGAATCGGCAGTTGACGTACGGCCTCGACGCCGAGAACATCACCAGACGGGCAGGATCAAAAGGCGCTATTTTCCACTACCACATCGCACCCGCACCTACCCTGACACTTACTTCAACTTATCACACGGCCAGCCGATACCTTACCTTCCCTGACATCACTATTCACTGGGTCATTCTGACTTGGTCCCTACACAAGTGACCGTATCAACTCACAACTTCTACTACCTCACGCTCGAACAAGCCAAGAGAGATTCCTGACGTATTATCATACGATACCCACACTCACCGACCAACGGCATTCCTGACTTACAACCCCTCGGCACTCCAAAGAATACTACTATTATCTACGGTGACAACAACACAACGTTTTCACACTCGTTATTTTAATAAACGATTTTTATTCCAATTCATCTTGTCCATTATTCTTCTTTGCAAACCATACGCTTTTACGGAATATCTTAAGATATAACATCTTGATTAACAAAACAAATGGTATTAACAAGAATGTATACAAAAAGGTAGCATTGAATACTGGGCGAGGTTCCGCCAAAGTTCTTTTTTTTAAGTTCAGATGTAAAATGTAAGCTGGTATTTCACAGTTAAAAGTGAGAAAGAAAAGGTGAAAGTTTAAAGTCAACTCAAAAGCAGTCAGGCATAAGTTGAATGAATATAAGGTTTACTCCGAAAGCATAGGTTATTCAAAGAGAGAGAGAGAGAGAAGTGAGAAAGATACCTTCAGCGTGTAAGCGAAATGTTTCTTAAAAAGGGTGACGTGAATTCCCTTAGGCAAATGAGATCTTTCTGGTTAGGATCCGAAAGGCTGGCTTTATTTATAGTCCAGCATAGGCTCCAAAAGGGGTCTAGTTGATAAATTTTCTTATTAGGCGGGAACGCCTCTGATTGGTTGAATTTTACGAATTTTATTTTAAATTTTATTTTTACTAAGGTTGCACGATCACATGCGCAAACTACTTATTTTTGTCATTCGACCTCTGTTGTTGAAGCGATAACTTCCGGCTTCACACAATGGTCTTTAACATTTGATCTTTCTAGATATGCAAAAATTAGAGACTGGAATTTTATTGCCAATGATTTTTATTATAAAATGCATTGGAAATGATTTTTATTATAAAAATGCATTGGAAATGATTTTTTATTTAAGAATGCATTGGAATGATTTTTATTTTAAGAATGCATTGGAAATGATTTTTATTATAAAATTGCATTGGAAATGATTTATATTTAAGAATGCATTGAATGATTTTATATAAAAATGCATTGGAAATGATTTTTATTATAAAAATGCATTGGAAATGATTTTTATTATAAAAATGCATTGGACAATGATTTTTACTATAAAAATGCATTGGAAATGATTTTTATTATAAAAATGCATTGGAAATGATTTTTATTATAAAATGCATTGGAAATGATTTTATTATAAAAATGCATTGGAAATGATTTTTATTATAAAAAATTGGAATGATTTTCTATAAAAATGCATTGGAAATGATTTTTATTATAAAAATGCATTGGAAATGATTTTTATTATAAAAATGCATTGGAATGATTTTATTATAAAAATGCATTGGAAATGATTTTTATTATAAAAATGCATTGGAAATGATTTTTATTATAAAATGCATTGGAAATAATTTTTATTTTAAGAATGCATTGCCAATGATTTTTATTATAAAAATGCTTGGAATGATTTTTATTTTAAGAATGCATTATGGTCTTTAAGATTTGATCTTTCTTGATATACAAAAATTAGAGACTGGAATTTTTAAAAATTGAAATACCATACATTCTGAATTGATAAAAAATATTTTTTTATTTAAAAAATAAATAAAATTAGCTATTCATTATCAAGTTAAGTCTTTACATAAAGTAGGGAACATTTTATTAAACTCGTAAAATCCTGATTTTTGTTATTTTTTTTAAAATTAGAATTTAAAAAAAAACTTTTATCACCTCCCTCTTTTATTTTTGGACATAGGTATGAGAATAAAAAAAAGTTTTTTTATATTAGAGAATAATGAAAATGAAATAAAATCTAAAATCGCTGAAAAATGAAAAAATAAATTTTTAATTGCTGAATAAATGAAAAAAGATCTTGATTTTTGTTTTGAATTATTTCCCTTGAATTTTGTTCTTTTCAAAAATATTTCTTATCAATCATAAATGACGGCGATATTTAAATTTTAATTCAACAGATAAAATTTAGTTTAAAACTTTCTCTTTTTTTTGTCACTTTTAGTTTAAAACTTTCCCTTTTTTTGTCACTTTTAGTTTAAAACTTCCCTTTTTTTTGTCACTTTTAGTTTAAACTTTCCCTTTTTTGTCATTTAGTTAAAACTTTCCCTTTTTTTGTCACTTTTAGTTTTTAAAACTTTCCTTTTTTTGTCACTTTTAGTTTAAAACTTCCCTTTTTTTGTCACTTTTAGTTTAAAACTTTCCCCTTTTTTTGTCACTTTTAGTTTAAACTTTCCCTTTTTTTGTCACTTTTAGTTTAAAACTTTCCTTTTTTTTGTCACTTTTCACTAAGGTTGAATTTTTGTAAAGAAAAAAGAAACCAGACGAATTAGCAAGAAAGAAGTAAATATCACCATTTAATTTCTTTGGTAATAGTAACATTTTCGTAGACATACTTAATTTGTAAGAAATGTTTTTTGTGTTTTTTTTTTTTGCAAATAAAATACGTATTATTATTATATTATTATTATTATATTATTATTATTATTATTATAAATATTTTTTTATTATCATTTGTGCATAGTAAACATTTTCGTAGACATCTTTGTGTTGTGAGAAATGTAAGTATCACCATTTCATTTCTTTCTTTCTTTACAAATAAAATACGTATTTATTGGTATTTGTAGAGAAATACTTATTTTATTATTACTCTGTTCAAATTTTATTTAGTCTCGTACTGAATGTTTGTTGTAAAATATATTCATTTTAATGTATATTTTGTGATATAATTTCGATTTCACTTGGTTTTAAGTGGGAGTTCGATTTACAATCTAAACATTGTGATAAACTGAACCCTCAATTTATGTCCGTCTTTTTGGCAATAAATGTTTTTTTCTTCCAACTGTAATTTAAGAGTACTAAATATTAAAAAAAATGATAATCTTTAAATTTTCTTTATCTAAAAAATTTGTTTAATATTCATTTAATATGTATATCTTAGGTATACTCAATTTGTCGAAAATCTATGTTTTATAAAACAATTTTTTTTTTTGCACCGGAATTTTAAATTTAAATATTCTTATTAAAGAAAATATTCAGTATTTTAAATTAATAATTTAAAAGTACTAAATATTTTCTTCAATAATAATCTTCAATCTGTATTTTAATATTCATTTAATGGGTATTATATGTATTTCTTTTTTTCCTGTTTGTAAGAAAGTTTGTTCTAAAGTGGGGGTTGATTTACAATCTAACATGAAAAAAAAATTTTTGATAAACTGAAAAAACCCTCAATTTTTATGTCCGTCTTTTGGCAAACTGAATTAAAAAAAAAATTGCATTCGTAAGAGTATTAAGTATTTTCTTTGTGTATTTGATATTCATTTTAATGTGTTGATCTTTCTTCTTTTTGTTTTTGAAGAAAGATTAATTCTAAAGTGGGGGTTCTATTTTGCAAGATATGAATTTGATAAACTGGACCTCATTTTATGCCGTATATATTGTTTTTTCGTAGTCCCTTGTCCAATCTCATGCTTGTAAATTCTGAGTAATGAGTAGCCGTTTAGGCCTCTTGAATAAAACGAAAAAATAGATACTTTCCGAACTTTGTTTATAAATCTCGTAAAAAAAAGGATCGTAAGTAAAGTACCACAATTTGACCCTGTGCAATTTACCCCCCCTACATTTAACACAATGAAACTTGCACCAAAAAAATATATTTCTTGAAAAAATTTTTCCATTCGAAAGAAAAAACATTAAATAAACTCCTGATTGATTTTTTAAAATTTTTAATCAGCAATAACGAATAAATGAAAATTATGAATTGAAAAACAAATGTTTTTCATTTTGCCCACTGTTAATCAAACTGAATTTAACGTAGTAAAACAAGTTACGATAAGAGGATTTTTAAAATTCTATGAAAAATTCAATTAATGGTCCGATTTTCACGAAAATTGCAAATAATGTTTCCATTGGATGTAAATACATTGAAAGTTTTTTTTCCTAAATATATTAGGGGAAATATTTTTTTACGATGTTATCAACCCATAAATAACTATATCAATGAAATGTATAACGTACCGAATTAATAGTTTTTTTAGGAAATAATGAATGAAAATAAAAAGTGCAAAAAAAATGTCATAATATTAATATTGAAAACTTTTTTTTTCTTATGTATTGGTATGTACTTATATTCTATTAAATTGTCCAAAAAGAAAAAAATTTTTTTAAAGAAATTAATTTTCACGAGATTTTCAATCTTTTGTGTGATTAAATATTTTTATTTTTCTGCGGTGTGAAATAAATTAAATATTTTTTTTTTCCTGTTGGAAAAATGCAAATTTTCAACGGATATTTAATAAACTTGAAATTTTAGAGATCAGGTTGAACAAGTTGGTCGAATCCGTGCTCGATTAATATTTTTAAAGAATTTGTATTTTTATTGTTGAGATAGTAATCGTTGTGATTCTTAGAATATTACGGAAGAGCAAAACTGACATTGACGAGACGCTTCTCGGTAAACTAAGTTGTTTTATACTGATGGCGTAAAAAAAAATTTTTTTAACGGCTAAAAACAAAACTTTAGTTACCGAAAGCGTCTCGTCATATGTCAGTTTGCTCTTCCGTATATTCTAAGCATACAAATTACTATTCAACAATAAATACAATTCTTTTAAAAATATCAACGAGTACTTGAATTTTCTAAAAATTCATTTTTAAAATACTGTGAAAAATTCAGATTATTTAATTTATTCACGCAGAAAATAAAAATATTTAATCACAAATGCAGTTCTATTATAATTATTTCTTAGAAAAAAATTCTTTTTTTTGACAATTTAATAGATATATAGTAATACCAATTACATACAAAAAAAAGTTTTCAATTTGATATTAAGACATTTTTTCGCACTTTTTATTTTCCGATTTCATTAATTTTTCCTAAAAAACTATGTTCGGTTTACGTTATAGAATTTCATTGATATAGTATTCAGCTCTTATCTTTATAGAAAAAAGAAAATTTTTTTTTCCACGTCATTTTTTTTTATCTCATAAAATAAAATAGGGGGGGGGTTAGACCTCGTAAAAAAATATTTCCCACTAATATATTTTAGAAAAAACTATTTCAGATGTATTTAACATCCAATGGTAAACATTTATGGAAATTTTCTGAAAATGGAATTAATTGATTTTCATAGAATTTTTAAAAAACCTCTATCGTAAATTGTTTTTAGTACGTTAAATTTCAGTTGATTTAACAGTGCAAAAATGAAAACATTGTTTTTCAATCATAATTATTATTTTTTGTAAGCTGAAAAAAATTTTATAAATTCATCAGGAGTTTTTTAATGTTTTTCTTCGAAGGAAAAATTTTTCAGAAAATATTAATTTTTCTCAAAGTTTCATTGTGTTAAATATAGTGGGGTAAATTGCACAGGGTCAAATTGGTGTACCTAGAAGAGCCTAAAACGAAAAAAATTAAACTAAATTTTTGTAACTACTTTTCCTATTGTCATTTAATTAAATGGGGGGTTTCGATTTACAATGTAAAGCATCATCATAACTGGATCCTGATTTTATGCCCATTTTTTCTGCAAGTACAAACGTTTTCTAGGTAACCACCATTCTTCCCTGTGAAATATTATCCCCCCTCCCAACCTATTTAAACAGGAAACTTGCATAAAAGTTTATATTATCCTGAAAAAGTTTTGTCCAGTTTGTGAAAGATGAAACATTGAAAAAACTCATGATGTTTTTTATTAAATTTTTTTCAGCTTAATGAAATTTATAAACAAAAACAATGTTTAGAATTTTTCATCATTAAATCAGGTTGAAATTTAATGTAAATCAAAAGCAAGTTATGATTTGAGCCTTTTTTTAAAAAAATTCTATGAAAAAGTCAATTAATGGTCCGATTTTCAATGAAAAATTTCCATAATTAACTTACTTTTGAATGATAGCTTTTTCTAAATATGTTTGGGGAAAATATTTTATCATAATGGCGCGCTAGAAAGGCAGTATCTGGTCTATCATGTCCTGGGAATTACTTAAACTCTATTGATGGTGAGGTTTGCCAGTTTTCCGAAGATCTGGGCGACATCGTGGCAGTACCTTCATCGCATTGCTCTGGCAACCATTGACCCTAAAGTGGTAGTACCGTGTTAGGGTCCACATCTATGGTTAGATAGAAAACTGAGTTTATAAACAATAATATTGATTATAAATTAAGAATAAAATTTATTTAAAAACTTTGCCATCCAGCATTAATGATCCACCGAGGTTGATATGCGTAAAACCCCAAACCAAACCAAAAATTTATTGAGAAGCTTCTGTTTTAATGCCCTTTCTATACTTTTTGTTTTATTTATTTATTTATTTAAATTAGTTTTTTACATTAAAAATGCATAATAATGATTTTTAAATGCATATCAATGTCCTCGACCGGATTCAACCAGTTTGGTTTCCTGTAAATTTTCAAACGGGGTTAGCACCGTGCAAATAAAAGACATACAAGACACACGCGTATTTTAATAATTGTTTATTTTCCAACAATAATAATACAAAAGGAGGTTTGGGGTATTAATATATTTGGCCACTAGGAAACAAACAGGTGAGTTAACAGGGGTCAAAGGATTACGATTTTAAGAGAAAATAAGATTTAAATTACGAAGAATAACACAAGTGGGAATGACATTAGCATCAAGGGGCTCGTTTTTGTTACAGTGAAGGACCAGGGTAACAGGCGTACTCAAGAGTTAAGGGGAATGGGGAAGGATAAATCGGCCCTGATGACATGGCAAGAGAACTACTACACTATGACGATACCTGCCTACAGTGGCAGCACATGCAATGGAAAAGGTTTTTATTTATAAAAAGCATTGGAAAATGATTTTTACAATGAAAATGCATTGGAATATGATTTTACTATAGAAGATGCATGGAAAATGATTTTTACTATAAACTGCGTTGGAATGATTTTTAATATAAAAATGCGTTGGAAATGATTTTTACATAAAAATGCTTGAAATGATTTTAGAAAATGCATTGAAATGATTTTACTATAAAAATGCATTGGAAATGATTTTTCTTATAAAATGCATTGGAAATGATTTTTACTATAAAAATGTATTGGAAATGATTTTACTATATAAACATGCGTTGGAATGATTTTTAACTAATAAATGCATTGGAATTGATTTTACTATGAAATGCATTGGAAATGTTTTTTACTATAAAAATGCGTTGGAAATGATTTTACAATAAATGCGTTGGAAATGATTTTTACTATAAAAATGCATTAGAAATGATTTTTACTATAAAAATGCATTGGAAATGATTTTTACTATGAAAATGCATTAGAATGATTTTACACTAAAAATGCATTGGAAATGATTTTTATATAAAAATGCTTGTAATGATTTTTACCAAAATACATTTGAAAATGATTTTTACTATAAAAAATACATTTTGAAATGATTTTTACTATAAAAATGCATCGGAATGATTTTTACTATAAAAATGCGTTGGAATGATTTTTACTATAAAAATGCATTGGAAATCATTTTTATATAGAAAATGCATTGGACAAATGAATTTTACTATAAAAATGCCATTGGATAAGGATTTTTACTATAAAATGGCATTGGACAATGATATTTATAAAAATGCATAGGAATTATTTTATGCTGAAAATCTATTTGAAATAGTTTTTCTCATAAGAATACACAGGCAATGATTTTACCTCTATAAAATCATTGGTCGCATGATTTTTCTATAAAACATGGCACTGGAAATGATTTTTACTAATGAAAACTAAATTAGCCAATGTTTTTACTATAAAAATGAATATGATAATTATATATATTTTATAATAATTTTTAAAGTGTTATTGTAAGATGATAATAATGTTTTATATTATGAATGAATAAATATTTTTTGGTTATTTGATTTATGAATATTGTAATAATTTTAATTTCCTAATAAAACAATTCTTATTTCTATGAATTATCTCTTTGAAAATTTGGCTTTTTTGAAAAAAATTCATTCAATTATAATTAACGGTGATTAAAAGATTATTTAGGGACTGAAAAAAATATCGGATACTACGAATTTTAAAGCGAATTAAGAATATTAAATCTATTATTTAACGGTTAAACTTTGTCTAAATCATAAGTAGTAACATAATAACCATACTTAAAAAGAAAAATGTAATAATAAGTAGTTTTTTTTAAAAGATTTTAAAATTTGTTTGTTATTCGCACGACGATCGATATTTTGGATGTTATTTCAGTGGTTTAGGTGCTTGTTTACAATTTTAAGCGTCACATTTGGATGGAAAAAATTGTTTCAAAAATCAGGTATTATCCCAGTTAGATGAAATTTTCAATATTGATTTAGACATTAATGCATCTTATAATGCATCGTTATTTTTATTTTACAAAACTTTAATTAGTATGTTTGCTATTAAACTTTATATAGTAAATTCATTGAAAATTTTAATGTCCTGATGTTTGTAGTTTTTTTTTAGTGAAGAATACTGGTTGATAATGTACGCCTCCCCCTTTTTTTAAGCAGAAAATACATCGATAATATTTTATTTTATGAAATATAGCAATTAAATAATTTTTCAAATGAAAAAAAATAAATCTAAAAAAAAAAAACTATTTTATATTTTTTACATTTTATTTTTGACTTTTCGGTACTTCATTTTCTCATAGAACACTAGGTACCACCAGACGTTTAGTGCCATCTTGAATAAAACGGGAAATAGATATTCCGAACTTTGTTTATAAAATCTCGTAAAAAAAAGATGTACAGGGTTGTTAAAAAAATAGTTAATTCAAAGATCAAATTCCGATTGGGAAAATTAGGCATGGATTAGTCTTAAATAACAAACCTGGCCGTATTACATGCGAAAGGTAATTTCAGACGTAATATAGACAGAAAAGTTACAATTTTTTCACACTTCATAACGATTACCCGAAAGTATGGAATGAAAATTTGAAATATTTTTTCCTAAGAGAAAATGATAATAATTATTATACAGTTACCTTTATTTTAAATTATTGAAAAAAGTTAAATAAAAATAATTTTTTTCACGCTAATCATGTCAGCCTAACAGGAATATGGATTACTTAGAAGCGGTTCGTCTCTTTGTAAAAACAAATATGTCAGCTATGCTCTTCATATATTCTAATAATCACAGTATTATATTCAACAATACAAATTAACAAATTCTTTTTAAAATATTAATCGACGCTCGTATCGACCATGTTTTAGTGGCATCCTGATTCTAAATTCATATTTTTAAATATCCGTGAAAATTAGATTATTTATGTAGCGGGAAAAAATTATTTTAAATTTATTCACGCAGGAATAATATTTATCACACAAAAAATTGAAAATCTCTCTAAAAATTTTTCTTAAAAAAAGAAAATTTGTTGAGAAAAAAAAAAAATCTAATATATTCGTAATTTTAAAAACGAAACAAAGACAAAAAATGTGAAATTGTTATTTTCAACTTTTTCTTGCATTTTTATTTCTAATAATTTTTGTTTTTAATTAAAATACAGAATTTCTTTGTGAGAAAAGAAAAACAAAGTTTTTCTAGAACTCAGAACTGTAATTTGAACGATTTGTCGTTATTTTTTCGTAATGTTAAATATCGCATATGCACATTTCTTTCTAAAGTATGGGTCCAAAGTGTATAATATGTTCTTTTTTGGTGTTTTATTTCTTTTTCTTAATTGTACTCATTATCTTACTACTTTTCGGACATTAGACAAGGGAATTATGCCAATATTAATGAAATTGGTGGTACCTATAGAACAATAACAGAAACTTTAAAGAAAATTTTTCTATACATAACGTCGGTTTTTTTTCTTTAAATTATAACTCTTTGATTAAAAAACAATCCTATACAGCACGTATATTTACAGTATATTTAGTTAACATTAAATATACTAACGTTTTCCCTCAACACCGGGTCATATTCGTTATTTTTTGTTGGGAATCTTCAGCAGCTATCGTTATTACACAACGAAAGAAACACATAAAAAACAAAGAAAAGGTATTATTTATTTTTCATATGATTTTTACATCATGAATCTTTATTGGACTATGGACTTTTTATGGCGAAAAAATCTAAATAATTCGTAATTTAAAAAACAAACAAAGAAAAATAAAAGTGAATTGGTTATTTTCAACTTTTTCTTCATTTTTATTTTCTAATAATTTTTGTTTTTAATAAATACAGAACATTACTTTTGTGGAAAAAGAAAAAAAAAGGTTCTAGAACCAAGAATTGTAATTTGAACAATGTCATAGTGTTTTTATTTTCGTATATATTTAATATTGCATATCACCCCAACTTTTTTTCTAAGTTAGGTGATACCAAGTGTAATAATATGCTTATTTTTTTCTTTCTTTTTCTTAAATTGGTAACCTCCTAGAAAGGATGAATAAATCGATTATTTTATTTTTAATCCGATTGTATTGTTAGATTAAATAAAACTTATTTGATTCAAATTTATTTATAGAATTTTTTAGGGCATACCAAATTCGTCGAAAACGTGTTTTTACAAGAAAATTTAACCCCACTTCCCGTTCTAAAAAAAAAAATTAGCCAAAAATCAGGGATTATCCGATTTTTATGAATGTTCACTGTATGATATTATTAATGAATGATTTTAAATGCCTCGTTATTTTATTTCAAAACTTTGGGAAGGTTAATTTTATTTTGTAAACACGGATATTACGATATCTTTAATAACGGTTAGGATATTTTGAGTAAATAACCGAAAAAATAGAAGTTTTTAAATGTAATAAAATAATTGCAATATGTATATTATTTTGCTTTTTTTTTTTTTTTTTTTTTTTTTTTTTTTTTGCTGGATGCTCTTATTGTCTTCATCTTTTCATTCGACAATCAAATTGATCTTTAAATACTTGAATTTCATAATTTTTAATTCGTTTTAAAATGAAAGGAGAGATGAAAATTAGGGTATATATATTTTTTACATAATAAATGCCGATATGTAACAATTGACAAAATTGTTGACTTCAACATCATTTTCTGTGGTAAAAACTTGACCTAAAAAATCGGTTTGAATCTATAAATTACACAGAATTGATATTACTATTGGCTTTCTGGCTAGAGACGGACGGTCGGATCAATTGGCAGGCCATGCAAGCGCTAGCACCTATATGATTGCCCCAACTTTTTTCTCATATAGGTACTTTAGGAAATATTTCAAAATATAATTTTCAATTAAAAAGAACTGGCTTTTTTAGAAAATCAGAAAAAAAATGAATAGTATTTCGTATACATGTGACTCACCAAGTCACAGCATTTAAAAACGTTAAATGTTTATTTTTATCTATAATCCAAGAATTACTACCACATATGAAGGTAAAAACAGAACAAGTTCTTGTAATTCCTACATAAATAAATAAATTCTCATTTTTGTCAATGTTTTTTGCATAAATGTTTTTTTTTCTTGCACTTTTATTTTACAATACAAATATATTTTATTTATTTATTCTAATTTTCACTTCAATGTGTATATTCTAAAAGTTTTATTTTGTGAGAATGTTTATTTTAAAAAGTGAGGGGGCTCGTTTTACATTTAGGCATAATTGGATCCTCCTTTTTAGACCGTAATTTTTGTTTTTCATCGTTTTATTTTAGGTTAAAAGCCACAAAAAAGAAAGAAAAGAAATAACAACAACAAAAGGAGCCGCCATTTAAAAACGATTCTCAAAATAAAAACTTTTTAGATTTTTTTATTAATATTCTTAAATTATTTAATTTCTATAGTGACGTCTTTTCAAAAACGATAGGCCTCTTTTGACACTGGGATTTGTAAGCTATTGTTAGGGTTCATCTATGTTTAATAGAAAAATGTATTTATGAGAAAAATTTGTAGTATCATTAAGATGGGTGTGATTTTATATAATGATCTTTATCCTGTGATAGAAATGGTTTTGGATAGGTTTTGTCAGAGGCTCCATGTTTTCCAATTTCCTTGTATCAGCAGGGTTTGCAGAATATCATTCTCAATTTAGACACATGGTACCACAAAATATGTCCATTTTTTTTTATTAGTGCTTCATCACGTCCACTGAAGTAAAATAATTATCAAGTAACACATGATGATTTTTACTATGAATAATTATTTATTAAATCTGTCCTCACATGTGTTCGAGTGGTTGTCTTTATTATTAGTAGTAGTAGTATCCTTGTAATATGTTTCGGTGTTGGAAGTCCCCCATGTTTTATACCCTCTTTGTCGGTTTGGATGGAAGGTTTCGTAGAAAAAGGAACACCAAATTTTAATATTTATTATCGGCCTCATCAATACTTAGGGTTTTGTGAGGTTCATAATTGGATGGAAATTAATCTTCATGTTATCATAAACACCAAAAACAATATGAAAGAAAAGAGAAACTACCTTATGNAATTTGTGTAACTCTGTTATACTTATTATGACGTGATATTCCCTGTATCCATCGTGCTGTATAGTATTTAAATGGTTTGTCTAATTAACCTTGTCGGAGTTATTTGTATTTGGAAGCATGTGAACCATAAACGCATCCTACAATTGTGACACTTCCCAAGCTATGTGAACACGCACCCTTTTTTTGCCCAGACAGTCCGACCATAAAATAGATGGTCGTAATATATACTCGGGATTCCTTTCAACACAAACTCTTTTAATAAAAGAAAAAAAATCGGTTGACCAACCCCTCTCAAGAAACTGTTTTCTTTTTTCTCCGACAGTTATGACACATTTTTTTTACGCGCGATATTCTTCTAATCGAAAGTTATTTAAAGGCACAAGATTCAACACCAAGAATTTTTTTACCTCTGGACGGGAGTAGATAGTACTCAGCCATCAGGCCTGAGGGATCTAAGTAACCGAGTTCCGCAACCCCACCCCATTAGGGATACAGAGCATCTTCAATTTTCTTTTATACTTGGACTACTAAGTGATACGCACATGGCCACACCATAGTGACCTCGGATTACAAGCCGCCAATGGCTACTCAAGCAGAGAAAAATAAAAAAAATTTTTTTGCTACACCTGTCTGTAAAATTGGATGGTTCATCTAAAATGTTCACATTTTCAAGAATATAGGTAGCTGTGCCTCCCAGATCTACATCAAGTATCTGACCTTAAAATTTCAACTCGCCTTTCGGCGTCTTAAGGAAAGATCATTTTAACCATGTCAGCATTGAAGAATGTTGGAGCAAGAGACTGTTGGAATTTCTCAAGTTATTTTTTATCACACCACACAGAACATGTCTACTCCATCATTTTTCCACAAACTGTTTGAAAAATATGTCTACAAGCTCTGTACAGAAAATTTTCTATATGTCTAAAAGTGCGAACCATGGGAAATAATTTGTCGTAAATGATCTTTAACAGTTGTTTTTGAAAGCACCGTACAAAAAATATTTTTTCTATGCATAAGAAGTTTGTGACCTAGAAATAACTTTCGTAAAATTCTTTTTTAACATGTGTTTTTGTTTGACGGCATTTGTGTCCCTACCATTTTGTATTTTTCGCATGTGAGAATAAATTATCCTCAAGGATCAAATAGCTAGTCCTTATTTCTCAATCAGGAATTTGGAGATATAGCTTGTATTTCTTAAATTGTGAAGCCATACCACATAGGAGTTTTTTCCCACTGACTAGATTGAGCTACTTCGAAAATCTCTTGTCGTATAATTTTACAATTACATTCCGTGTTTTTTTCATGTTTTATTTTTATTGTTTGCGAACAGTATGCATATGCCAAATTATTTCTGTTTGTGATGCTATGAACTCTTTAACAATCTTGAACATTTCGAAAACTCTGTCTTTTCCTTAAAGGATATACTTATTTTTTGTTGCTCTTGTCTATAAATTTTTTTGCCCGCTAATTAAAGTTTAGGGGGATTGAGTATTTTGTAGGTGTTTTGTTATCTTCCTCTTGCGTGGAGTGTCTGCCCTTAAGTTCCCATGTAATGCCCGCTAGGGCTACCTGTAAGATATTAAAAAGCGGTCTCCACGCATTTCATAAAACCTTTCGCTCTCTCTCTTGAATAGTTTTCAGAACTACGACTGCACAGTGGTGGTAGATTCTATCATTAATACCCCGTTGAACGTGTGACTCCGCATACGCCCCTCTACATTACTTGTGAGTTCTCTATACAGCATGTACTATCGCTAGTCTTTCATGTCTGTACCTTTTATGTTTATACTTTGTATCTTTCATGAATGTGTACTCTTTATTTGTGTTAACTCTATTACTTCATTTATGAACGTTGTATTCCACTGATATCCATGTGCTGTATTATTAAAATGTTTGTCTAACCTTAAACTTGTCGATGTTTGCTATTTGAAGCAGTGCTTGAATGCTAAACACCATCCTTACAAGGGGAATAGACTCCCTCACTATCTGGTTTACCGACATTAGGCCACCCCGACGACTTACTTTTTATTTTTTAATAATATTTCATTAATGAATGGTACTCCACTTCAGACACAAAAAAGTGCATTTTCCAACCATTTTATTAAAATATCTGAAAAGAAAATGTAATATATGATAACATAAGTAATTACACAAATTGGATGAAAATTTCAAAATTGAAAATAGAATTAGAAAATATGATAAAAGTAATAACTTACCTAAACGCCTACACAATAAATGCAAGTGCTAGATTAGCACATTAACATTTAACATTTCATCGAAAAAACTTTAAAATGTAAATGATTATTAAGGTATTAACAAATCTATTCTAATATAGAATACAATAGATTTAATTATTTTGTTTAAGTTAAAGGGAGATAATTTCTGCTGGTAGAAACTATGAAAATAACTAGATAAAAAGATGACTACATTCATAGGTAATTCATATATGTTAATTTTCACACTTTACCACATGGGGATATTACAGTAGCAAAATCAACCTCCCCAAATATTTAGTCCCCTTTTTTTTCTCAAACTGCCACTTGTGGCAAACATTCAATGTTAAATGGTAGGTACTAAGTATTGGGTACTGAACACCTAAAATTAGTATAGCTATGATAAAAGTTATTTACTTATCCAACTCACAACTTGTTTATAATACCTATTCTTCTTTACCAGATAACAATGCATTTGAGAACAAAAAAGATTTAAGAACTATTAGATTGAAAATAAAATTATGATTGTGTGATAAAAGTTATTTACTTATCCAACCTCACAACTTGTATTTGTATTAATAATACCTATTTTCTTTTACAGATAACAAGTGCATTGGAGAACAAAAAGGTTTAAGAGAATATATTTTCATTCTGTTGCATTTGCAAAGTTTATTTGCAAATACACACTTAAAATAAACCATTTTCTTGTGAAATGTTCGATCAGCATTTTAACGAATGTGCAATTGGAAATCACATACAAGCACACATTGGAGAGTACGTTCATCAATTCTATATAACAAACATGGAACCCATACAGGAGACAAACCTTTTTCTTGTGAAATTTGTGGTTCAGCATTTTCTTCTAATTCACTTCTGAAAAAACATAATGAGAACACACACCGGAGAGAAACCCATTTTCTTTGTGAAATATGTGGCTGGAAATCTTCACAAACAATTTGAAAATACACATGCGAACACGACACTGGAGAGAACCATATTCTTGTGAAAGTAGTGTTGGCATCAGTATTTTTCAGCAGAAGATGATGCTTTGAAAAACAAACATATCGCAAACACACACGTGCGAAAAATATTCTTGTGAAGTATCGTGCAGCATTTTTCCACAACAGAGTTACTTTGAATAGCACATGAGAACACCACACTGGAGAGCAAACCGTTTCTTGTGAGGTATCGTGGAATCATGCATTTTCAAGAAAACATCATTTGAAAACACATGCAAACACACACTGATGAGAAAACCATATATTTCATGATGAAGTAATGTCCGATGACATTCCAAAAAGTGTTTGAAAATGCACATAGAAACACACACTGGAGACAAACCATTATTCTTGTGAAGTATGCGGTGCACATTTTTCCAAAAATCATGTTTGAAAATGCACATGAAACACACACGGAGACAAACCTTTCTTGTGAAGTATGCGGTGCAGCATTTTCCCAAAAAGTGTGGTTGAATATGCACATGAAACACACACTGGAGAGAAACCTTTTTCTTGTAAGTATGGGATAGCAATTTCAGAAAAACGTATTGAAAGACATATGCAACACACACTGGAGACAAACCAGTTTCTTGTGAAGTATGTGGATCAGCATTTTCACATACAGGTATTGAGGAAGCATGCACACATAGCAGAACACACAACTGCGAGAGCAAACCTTTTTCTTGTGAAGTATGTGGATCAGCATTTTCCCAGAAGTTGCTTGTTAAAAGACACATGCAACACACACTGGAGACAAACCAGTTCTTGTGAAGTTTGAAAGAAATAGACATCATACCCGTTGTGTTGGGCTGGTGAAAGAAAAATCTGAAAAAATACCGTTGAGAACAATACAGGAAGCCAAGCTGCTATGAAATACAAATTAGCAGCTATCAAAAGAACTATGCTCTATCCTAAAAAGATCACCTTAGGAACAAATATATCATTTGATAAAGAATCAAGTGTTAGCCAGGACAGCGCCTCTTGACTTCTAAAAATTACTAATAAGCAAAATGAACAAAAAAAAAGAGACAAACCTTCTCTTCTGTGTAGTTGGTTGTTTAAACTTATTTGGACATATGATTTATAAACTTCTAACTCCAATAGGTTGGCACGAAATAGATTTCCAATATAATCGCTAGAAAATGGTATTTTAGATCAGATATTTCAAGGAAGTATACTTTGAAAAGACATAGCGAACACAGTGATCATCATCACGCCTTTGTGGTTGGGCAACTGGACTGGCTGAAACAAAACCTAAAAAAAATACTAGAACAATACCAGGAGCCAAGCTGCTGTGAAGTGCCAAATAGCAAGCCATCAAAGGAAACATGCTCCATCCTACAAAAGATCCATTAGAGATTACAAGCTACTATTTATAAAGATCAAGTGGCTTAGACCCAGGACAGGGGACCTGCAATTCTAAAAATCTAATAGAAAATGAAACAAAAAAAATGAGAAACCATTTTTCATGGTGAAGTTTGTGAAACTTATTTTTCTATATTTGACTAAAATAATGTTTGCATTAATAATATTATATTCTAGAATCTACAAATATAACATTTTAAACTTAACATCAGAATATTTTTTTATTTTAAATTAATTTATATATTAATTTTTCATAGCAAAAATACTTAATTAACAGTTTGAAAATGAATTAACTGATGCCATTATAAAATTTACATTAAGTGATAATCCAATTACGAAAATGGATAATTCCCTGATTTTTTGAGTAAATTTCTTGTGCAATTACATTAAATTTTTTAAACAAGCCATATACCATTTATAAAGAACCTTAATGGCGAACGGCGATTGAAATTGACTAAAAAAATGTTTTTAATGTATTAAAAAAAATTGCCCAATACTGTAATATTTTTTCTTTCTTTGTATATGATGGTCATTATTTACTAATTGTTTTTAGACAAAAGTTAGACCTTAAAAATAAATTCCATATCATTTTTAATTTGTTTTTAAAAAAAATTGTAGCAGACCAATCTAGTGTAATATATTATACTATATATATATATATTATCGATGATCAGACATTAGAAAAGCAGTGAAGTCTTCTTACTTCGTTTATTTCACCTAACTTGGTTAAACAATTAGCAATATTTACTTATCTGCTAATTAATCATTCCTCTAGCTCTATTCCCTTATTTGCCCATAATCAATATTTAATGATTAATAGCAAGATACAGTTAAATATTTTGTAATTGTTGAACCCAAGTCTAGTGGATAACGAAGCTAAAAGACTTCACTCTTTTCTTAATGTCATCTCATATTATCAATATATATAATATTATATTATACACCTAGAATTGTCTGCTACATTTTTTTAAACAAATTAAAAATGATGGAATTTATTTATTTAAGCGTCAAACATTTTGTCTAATAACAATTTTAGTAACCTAATGACCATCATTATAAAAAAAGGAAAAAATCATTACATATGCAATTTATTTTTTAATACACTTAAAACGATTATTTTAGTCAATTTCAAACTGCCGTGTTCAGCCATTAAGGTTCTTATAAATGGTTATAAATGGTTGCTTTTAAAATTTAATGTAATTGCAAAGCAAATTACCATAAAATCAGGAATTATCCGTAAATTTCAGATATTTGATTTATCACTAATAATTGTTTATAATGCATCAGTTATTCTATTTCAAACTTTTAATTAGTATGTTGCTATGAAACTTTATATATAAATTCATTTAAAAATAAAAAAATATTCTGATGTTAAGTTAAAATGTGTATATTGTAGTTCTAGAAATAAATATCTATTTAATGCAAACATTATTTTAGTTCAAATATAGTTATAAGTTTCACAAACTTCACAATGAAAATGGCTTTCTCACATTTTTTTGTTTACTTTACTATTAGATTTTTTAGAATTCAAGGTCCCCTGTCCTGGCTCTAACACTGATTTCTTTTTATAAATCAGTACCTTGGTTCCTAATGATCTTTTTAGGATGCAGCAATGTTTTCTTGTGGCTGCATTTGCACTTCACAGCAGCTTGCTTCCTGGTATGATTCTAGGCTATTTTTTTAGTTTTGTTTCACAGTCCAGCTGCCCCAACCACAACGGGCATATTGAGTCATCTGTGTTCGCTAGTATTGTCTTTTTCAAATTATACTTCCTTGAAAATACTGATCTAAAATCAACCCATTTTTTCTACGCATTATATGGAAATATTTCGTGCACACCTTATGTGCAGTCATAGAAGTTTATAAAATCATATGCCAAATATTTCTTAAACCAAACAACTACACAGAAAGAGTTTGTCTCTTGTTTCATTTTTATAAGAATTTTTATCAGACTTGTAGCTAACACTTGATTATTTAAAATATATTTGTATCCATGATCTTTTTAGGATGAGCATTTCCTTTGTAGCTGCTATTTGTATGTCCATAGCAACTTGGCTGCTTCCTGGTATTGTTTCAAGGTATTTTTAAATTTTCTCTTCCAGCCCAGCCACAAACGGGTATGATGTCTATTTCTTTCAAACTTCACAAGAAACTGGTTTGTCTCCAGTGTGTGTTTGCATGTGTCTTTTTTTAAGCAACTTCTGGGAAAATGCTGATCCACATACTTCACAAGAAAAAGGTTTTCTCCAGTGTTTGTTTCGCATGTGCACTTCAAATACCTGTATGTGAAAATGCTGCACCGCATACTTCACAAGAAACTGGTTTGTCTCCAGTGTGTGTTTGCAATGTCTCTCCAAATTACGTTTTTCTGAAAATGCTGATCCACATACTTCACAAGAAAAAGTTTCTCTCCAGTGTGTGTTCTCATGTGCATATTCAAACCACCTTTTTGGAAAAATGCTGCACCGCATACTTCACAAGAAAAAGGTTTGTCTCCAGTGTGTGTTTTCATGTGCATTTTCAACCAATTTTTGGAAAATGCATGCACCGCATACTTCACAAGGAAATTTGGTTTTGTCTCCAGTGTGTTTCTCACATGTGCATTTTTCAAAATGTTTTGAAAATGTATGACCCCATACTTCACAGAAAGGTTTTTCTCCAGTGTGTGTTTGCATGTGTTTTCAAATATGGGTTTCTTTGTGAAAATGCTTGCAGATCCACATACTTCACAAGAAAAGGTTTCTCTCCAGTGTGTGTTCTCATGTGCATATTCAAAATACTTTTGTGGAAAATGCTGGTCCACCATACTTCACAAGAAATGGTTTGTCTCCAGTGTTGTTCGCATGTGTTTTGTCAAAGCTACTTCTGTGAAAATCTGACCACATATTCACAAGAATAATGGTTTCTCTCCAGTGTGTGTTCGCATGTGTATTTTCAAATGAGTTTTGTGAAGATTCCAAGCCACATATTTCACAAAGAAATGGTTCTCCTCCGGTGTGTGTTCTCATATGTTTTTTCAGAAGGAATTAAAGAAATGCTGAACCACAAATTTCACAAGAAAAAGTTTGTCTCCTGTATGGGTTTCCATGTTGTTATAATAGAATTATAAGAACGTACTCTCCAATGTGTGCTTGTATGTGGATTTCCAAATTGCACATTCGTTAAAATGCTGATCAGCACATTTCACAAGAAAATGGTTTATTTTAAGTGTTGTATTTGCAAATAAACTTTGCAAATGCAACAGAATGAAATATATTCTCTTAAACCTTTTTGTTCTCCAATGCACTTGTTATCTGTAAAAGAAGAATAGGTATTATTAATACAAATACAAGTTGTGAGGTTGGATAAGTAAATAACTTTATCACACAATCATAATTTTATTTTCAATTCTAATAGATTCTCTAAATCTTTTTTGTTCTCAATGCACTTGTTATCTGTAAAAGAAGAATAGGTATTATTAATACAAGTTGTGAGTTGGATAAGTAAATAACTTTTATCATACTATACTAATTTTAGGTGTTCAGTACCAATACTTAGTACCCTACCATTTAACATTGAATGTTTGCCACAGTGCAGTTTGAAGAAAAAAATGGGGACTAAATATTTGGGGAGGTGATTTTTGCTACTGTAATATCCCCATGTGGTGAAAGTTGAAAATTAACATAATGAATTACCTATGAATGTAGTCATCTTTTTATCTAGTTATTTTCATAGGTTCTACCAGCAGAAATTATCTCCCTTTAACTTAACAAAAATAATTAAATCTATTGTATTCTATATTAGAATAGATTTGTTAAATACCTTAATAATCATCTTACACTTTTAAATGTTTTTCATTTGAAATGTTAAAATGTTAATGTGCTAATCTAGCAACTTGCATTATTGTATGGTAGGCGTTTAGGTAGATTATTACTTTTATCATAATTTTCTAATTCTATTTTCAATTTTTGAAAATTTTCATCCAATTTGTGTATTACTTATGTTATCATATATTACATTTCTTTTCAGATATTTTAATAAAATGGTTGGAAAATGCACTTTTTTGTTCTGAAGTGAGAGTACCATTCAATTATTGAATATTATTAAAAAATAAAAAGTAAGTCGGTCGGGTGGCCTAATGTCGGTATCAACCAGATAGTGACGGGAGTTCTATCCCCTTGTAAGGATGGTTTAGATTCACATGCATTCAAACAATAAACTCCGACACAAAGGTTAAGAGACAAAATTTAATACATACAGCACATGGATAACAGTGGAATACAACGCTTAATAATAAGTAAACAGATTACACAATTAAAAATACCATCATGAAAATACAAGTAATAACATAAAAGAGTACAGACATGAGACTAGCCGACTAGTCCTGCTGTAAAGAAACTCACAGTTAATGTAAGGGGGCGGAGCCCCACGAGGGGTTAGATAGAATCTACCCCAATGTGGCTACGTAGTTCTGAACTTTCAAGAGAGATACGAGCGAAGTTTGTGGTGAAAACCGGCGTTTATATGGATGCCCTCACGGGCATCATGGAACTATAAAGGGGCAACAACTCCACCAGGCGATAAAACAACGCACAATACTCCCCCCTAAATTTTTAGCGGTGCGCAAAAAAAATTTATAGACAAGCAAACAAAAAGCTATTATTCCTTGTAAGGAAAAACGAGTTTTCGAATGTTCAAACGTTAAAAAGTTCAGACAGCAAAACAGAAATAAAATTTTGCATATGCATAACTTCCGGCAAACTATAAAACTAAAAACAGGTGAAAAAACAGGAATGTAATTTAAAAATATACACAGAGAATTTTTCAGATATAAGTCCATTGGGGAAAACTCTATGTGGTATGGTTACAATTTAAAGAAATCAACTATTCTTCCATTCCTGAGTTGAAAATACAGGACTGCTTTTTCCTTGAGGATAATTATTCTCCATGGTAAACAAAAAGGTAGCACAAAAATTGCCCCAAAATCACATGTTAAAGAATTTACGAACGTTATTTCAAGGTCCAACTTTAGCATCAAAAAAATTTTTTTTGCTACAGGTGTTTCAAAAAACAAATGTTTAAAAAGACATCCTTTACGAACATATATTTCAGGTTCCACTTTTAGCATATAAATTTTCTGTACAGTGTTACAATTTTCAACAGTTTGGGGAAAATATTGGAGCAAATGTCTCTTGTGAGTGTGGATAAAAAACTTGAAGTTCACGTCTCTTCCGATTCCATTCCTTCAATGCTGGACCTGGTTAAAGTCTTCTTAGACGCGCAACGGTCTGAGTTGAAATTTTCTTTAGAGGTAAGTACTTTGAGTCTGGAGAGGTCGACAGCTCACGTAAATTTCTGGAATGGACATTTTAGATTAGTACATACAACTTCATTTTCAGAGGGTAGCATGAAAAATGTGTTTTTTTTGTTTTCGGCTGAAGTAGCCTTGCGGCTGTATCCAGGTCACATGGTGTGGACCATTGCCGTATCCTAGTATTTTGTTGTCCGCCGATTGAGATGCGCTGATCATCAAGGGTGGCAAGGGGAGACGTGTCACTGGTCCCTGTGTGCATGGCTGAACTTTACCTATTTCCCTGCTGAAGGGTTAAAAAAATATTCTTGGGTTGCAACTTCTTCCTTTTAAAACATTCTTAAGAAGATATCCAGACGCTGTAAAAAAAATGTGTCCATAACTGTCGGGAGAAAAAAGAAAACATTTCTTTTGAGGGGGTCACCGTTTTTTTTTTTCTTTTTTAAAAAGATTGTAGTTTGAAAGTCCCGAGTACTTGTTTTACGACCTATATTTTTGTAGGTGACTTTGGGCAAAAAGGGTGCGTGTTCACATGCACTTCGGGCTGTCACCGAGTTTTAAGGATTGGTTTATGGTTCGAAATGCTTCAAATACAAATAACTCCGACAAATAGGTTAATAGACAACATTTAAATACTACAGGCACATGATAACAGTGAGATACAACGTTCATAATACAGTAACAGAGTTACACAAATAACACCAAGAGGAGATACACATTCATGAAAGATAAAGTATAACATAAAAGAGTACAGACATGAGACTAGCGATAGTCATGCTGTAAAGAACTACAGTAATGTAAGGGGGGCGGAGCCCCACGAGAGGGTTTAGATAGAATCTACCCCATGTGGCTCGTAGTTCTGAAAACTATCAAGAGAGAGAGCGAAGGTTTTGAAACCGGCGCTTTTATACTGGTGCCCTAGCGGGCATCATGGAACTAAAAGGGGCAGACAACTCCACCAGGCGAATACAAACAAACGCTACACCCTTTTTACTAGTGCTAGACAAAGGAGATTATTTTAGCATCTGAGGGGGAGTGCCACACCTATCATCAGCTCCTTATTTTACCGCACACATACCTGTGTTACTTAAACACTGAGTTTGTGAGGGCTAAGCAAGACATATTACTTGCCAAAATCTTGTGTCATAAAACAAGGCCTTCCTATGCTTACAGGGGCTCTTAAATGTTGAAAAAAGAAGGCACAAAGCTAGAGTTGCACAAAATGAGTTGCCTCTGAAGGACAATAATAATATTTCATTAGCAAATGAAAGGTAATAATAACGGTTTAGCTCAGTCAGTAGAATGTTCGGCTAGAAACCACAAGGTTCCTAGCTCGATATTGGCCCCCGCCAACTCAGCATATGAGTAGCACAGTGACCTGTGCGGTAAAGTAAGGAGCTGATGGTAGGTGTGGCACTCCTCCTCGGATGCTAAAATAATCTCCTTGGTCTAGCACTAGTAAAAAGGGGATAGACTCCCTCACTATTTATGACTCTTATCACCCAAAATTCAAGCCCGTTTTATCACAGTTTCCAATACACCTATGTAAATTTTGGTGCACAATAATCTTTCTGTTTAATACTGTACAGACAATATATATAGTTATTATATATTAGACCTCGTACATTCATACAATTTCATTGATATAGTTATTCAGACTCTTATCTTTATAGAAAAAAAGGAAAACTTTTTTTTCTGACACGTCATTTTTTTTTATCTCATAAAATAAAATAGGGGGGGGGGATAGACCTCGTAAAAAAATATTTCCCCTAATATATTTTAGAAAAAAAACTATTTCAGATGTATTTACATCCAATGGTAAACATTTATGGAAATTTTCATGAAAATCAGATTATTAATTGATTTTTCATAGAAATTTTTAAAAATCCTCTTATCGTAACTTGTTTTTAGTTACGTTAAATTTCAGTTGATTTAACAGTGCAAAAATGAAAACATTGTTTTTCAATCATAATTTTCATTATTTCCATATGCTGAAAAAAATTTTTTTTAAATCATCAGGAGTTTATTTTATGTTTTTTCTTTAAAATGGAAAAAAAATTTCAAGAAAATATTAAATTTTCTCTAAGTTTCATTGTGTTAAATATAGGGGGGGGTAAATTTCACAGGGTCAAATTGGTGGTACCTACTGTACATACAACAAGCAATCTTATGTCATTTTGGTCAGTGTAAAGTCTGTGATCACAACAGCTTCCCATTCTCAACGTGTTTGAACGTGCAGTTAACAAAAGAAACTTTCCAATTAATTAATGAGCTAAAAAGCAGCATATCAGAGGTGTTAGTGTTGATGAGGGAGCATATTTTCAATTTGAATTCTTGTTATATATTTTAGTTTGTTCATTTTAATAAAATGACAATATTTTCACAATCATAAATATCTAAATTGCTAAATTTTCTAACCAATTTCAAGGTCAAATGTTGCAAGAAACCTCCTTATTACTTTAGGTACCAATAAGTTTGATGTCATAGACATTACAAAATCAAATTAATACCCTGATTGAAAAAAAATACTAAAAAGCTAGGAATTATCTGATTTTTTAATGAATTAATTTTATAATGCATCAATTATTATATTTTAAAACTTTCTGATTTTTCAGGTCTCTCAAGTTTGATCCTCCCCCTTATTTTGGGGGACTCAAAATATTAATGGGATTCTTTAAAAGTTAAACTAATTGCAGTATAAATAAATAGACAAAAGACCAAAGGTGTAAAAAGAAAAAGTTTTTCTAAAAAACAATTTTGGGAGTAAATAAATGCTTAATATCTGAAAATTAAATGTGCAAAAAACTAAAAAAAAAAACCTTTTAAGATTTTTTTTTTATTACTCTGTTGTTTATGAAATATAATATATTTTTAGATTAACAGTAAATAAAATTATACATCAATATTTGTTTGATTTAAAAGGACGGGAGCTTAACTTTTAAACTGAGATTTTCTCCAATTATTACATCATCCTACTACAGTAAACTTGATATTAAATGAATATTGGTTTTTAGAATCAAAAATATGAAATTTAAAACTTAAAATTTAGCGTATTATATTTTAAATGCATTTTATTTATTAATTAGGCATATAAATTTTAAAGAATTTCGATTTATTTTCATTGAATCAGTTTGATTAAAACAATTCAGAAATTTAAAAGAAAGGTAAGTTCATTTCTTTCTTACTATCTTTAATTAAAACATTCCTTATGAAATTCATTAAGAGAAAATGTTATTAAAATCAGATAATTCCCTGATTTTTGGTATTATTTTGTTTATTAATTTGAGTCACTTATCGGCCATCATATTTTCAACATATTTCCCAGTGACTTTTTGTTGAAAAACAAAAACAAAACAAGAATATTTTAGTGCACTTTAGTTTTTCAGCATATTTGGAACAAAAGATATTTCACTTAAATAAAATATCAACAAGTTAATGATTTTTCTCTACATAGTGGATTTAATTTCTTTTGTTATTGATGTCTAAGAAGAAATTTTTTTTTTTTTTTTTTCTAAATTTGATAACATGTTTAGTAAGTACATAAGTTAATTCACGCTTAGCATCAGATTACTTAAATTTTGGATCGAATTTAATGTTTAAAATGTATTAAAAATTATTTTCCTATATAATAGTATTTGCCTTTTTTTTTTTTTTAAACTGATACTCTTTATGTAACTACTTTTCGACTAAAACAAAGAATTAACCTTAAATAATCGATTGAATTAATTCGTTTTTTAAGTGAAAATCTGAGCCTAAATTGTTAGTGTTTATGTTACTTTAAATTCCGAAAATTTTAATTAAAAACTGATAATTAGTGGATTTCTGGGGAATTAAAACACAAAAATTACTTTACTACTATATCACTTAGATCTTTGGGTTTTTTTTAGAAACTGCAACTTAAATAATTTTGGGCTTCCGTATTGTTAAGTTTAACTTAAGATAGAATTTTTTTTTTTTTTACATCAATTTAAAGACAACTATATTTTATAATACTACGAAGAAAAAAAAACTTGCTACATTATTTATTTTTTGAGTTTTAAGAAAATGAATTTTAAATTTTAAAATCACTTTTTTAGGTTATTGAATTTATATTTTTTATTTTTTTATGTATTCTTCAGGATATGATCTTTCAAGAAATGTAAAAATTAGGGACCGGGATTTTTTTTTCTTCCACATTCTGAATTTATAACAATAGTATTTTTTCAAGTTTCTTCAATAAAATAAACTAATCCTTATAAAATTAAGTCGTGGGAAAATAATTTGGTGAAAATTTCATTAAAATTGGACAATTCCCTGATTTTTGGTAATTGTTTTAAAATTAAGAAATTAAAAAAAAAAAAAAATTACCTCCCTTGGCAATTTTTTGCCGCTAGCTACTTATATCTTTGGGTTTGTTTTTTTTTTTTTTTGTTTTTTGTTGGTTTTTTTTTTTTTTTTTTTGGGGGGGGGCAAATAAAAACTCCAACTTAAATAATTTTGGGCTTCCGTATTGTAAAATAACGTACGCTAGATTATGATCGCTGAAAAAGAAAAAGGTTTTACTAGATGGGCATAAAATCAGGATCCAGTTTATGATAATGCTTACATTGTAAATCGAACCCCCACTTTACAGTCAAATGACCCATTAGAGAAAAGTAACAAAAATTTAGTTTTAAATACAATATTTTTTTTCTTTTTAGTTTTCTGTACTCTATATTTACTGGCGTCAGATTTTGTTAAAGGACTATGAAAAAACATCTATACGGGCATAAAATGAGGGTTCAGTTTATCATAATACGTACATTGTAAATAGAACCCCCACTTCAGGATTAACCTTTCTCACAAAAATTTTAAAAAATAAAAAATAAATAGATATACACATTAAAATGAATATCAAAATACATAAAGAAAATATTTAGTAATCTTAAATTAAGAATTTTAAAAAATAAATAAATAGAAAAAGTTTATTGCCAAAATGAGGGTTAATTTTATCATAATGTTTAGATTGTAAATCGAACCCTTACTTTAGAACTAACCTTTCTTACAAAAAGGAAAAAAATAGATATAACACACATTGAAATGAATATCAAAATACAGATTGACGATTATTATAAAAGAAAATATTTAGTATTCTTAAATTACTAATTTAAGAGTACTGAATATTTTCTTTAATAAGAATCTTTAAAATTAAAATTACGGGTGAATTAAAAAAAGAAAGTAAAACACGTATTTTTCGACACATTGAGTATACCTAAGATATACATATTAAAATAAATTTAATGAATAAAGAAAATTTAAAGATTATTATTCAATCACCGGTGTAAGAAAAAAAAAACGTTTATTGCAGAAAGACAGACATAAATTGAGGGTTCAATCGAATCATAAAATGACAGTTTAGTTTATCATTAGGTACCACCAAACCGTTTAGGCCATCTTGAATAAAACCTATTTATCATTATGTCGATATATAGTAAAATCAAACATCCACTTTAAATCTAAGTAAAACCAAACATTTATCACAAAATATAAATTAAAATGAATATATTTTCCAACAAACATTCACTGCGGGACTAAATCAAATTTTAACCACGGTAATAAAAATAAGTCTTTCTCTACAAATACAAAAAAATGCGTATTTTTATTTGTAAAGATAAAGAAAGAAATTAAATAGTGATACTTACTTCTTTCGATATTAATTCGCCTGATTTCTTTTTTCTTTACAAAAATGCAACCTTAGTGAAATGCGATAAAAAATGTAAAGTTTTGAATAAACTAAATTTTATCGGGTTGAATTAAAATTTAAATATCGCTATCGTTTATGATCGATCTGAAAAAAACAGTGCGAGGTTCGTGTCGAAGTGTTCCGCCATTAAAGAAAGGAAGTTTTATTTATCGTCAGTGACAACCAAAATCTCACAGTATCTCACGTTTTGTTTTATTCATTTTTGTTGGGCATTCGCATTAAAAAATCTTTTTAACACACATTTTCGTTTAACTTGTCAATCCAAGACATCCTATTGAACTAACCCATATAATATAAATATATTATTATTCTCTATAGCAAAGTAATTTATTTCTTCAAATTAATAATAAATTCTTTCTAGCAAGGTCATTAATAATTATAAGTAGGTAGTCCCAAAATGAGCCTAAAATGCGTTTTTGACAAAATGAATTTAGCCCCCCTACAGAAAATAATTTATCAAAAATCAGGAAATTATCGAATTTTAATGAACTTTTCAGTGTTTATTTATCAATGAATGATCTTTATAATGCATTATTTATTTTATTTCAAAACTTTCTTATTTTTTTAGGTCACTTAATTTTAACCCCCCCCTTACTTTGGGATAGTAAAATATTGTCGAGTTGGTCCTTGATTGATACTAATACAATAGAAATAAGATAAAAGACCGAAGTTGTGAATAGAAAAAAACATTTTTAAGTGGAATATTTTAAAAGAAATTAAGTACCGAAAATCGGAAAATAAAATGTAAAAAAATGATAAATAATAATATTTTAGAGATTTTTTTTTACTCATTTCGATAATTATTTAATTGGCTATTATCTTATTAAAGAAAAAAATATACATCGATATTTTTTCTGCTTAAAAAGGAGGGGTTACATTTTCAATAGAGTTTTTCTTCAAAACGTATTCTTTGATTGACTAAAATAAGGTTTGCATTAAATAGATATTTCTTTCTAGAATTTAAAAATATAACATTTTTAAATTAATCCGAATATTTTTATTTTAAATTAATTTTATATATTAATTTTTCATAACAAAAATATTTAATTAATGTTTTGAAATAAAATAACTGATGCATTATAAAATCTATTAAGTGATAAATCAATATTGAAAATTTCATTAAAATCGGATAATTCCCTGATTTTTGGTAATTTATTTTGCAATCACGAATGTTACATTAAATTCGTAAACAACCACTTAAAAGAGCCAAAATGGCCGAACATGATCGAAATTGACGAAAACAAATCGTTTTAAATGTATTAAAAATAAATTGCATATGTAATGATATTTTTCTTTTTTTAATGATGGTCATTATGTTACTACTTATCGTTTTAGACAAAAAATTGACCTTAAATGATAGATTTAATTAATTTTAATTCGTTTTTACAAACATGTATCAGCCGACTTTTAGGTATTGCTAATTATAGGAATTATTATTCTTTATATTATGTCATTTATCCCCAGTAATTAATTATAAATTCTTTCTAGCAAGGTAATTTATTTTCACTAATTAATTATTATGAAATATATGTAAAGTCGTCGGAGCGGCCTAAAGTCGGTATCAGCCAGTCAGCGAGGGAGTCTATCCTCTTTTCAATAGCACTAGACCAAGGAGATTATTTTTTAGCGTCTGAGGTGGAGCGCCACACCTACCATCAGCTCCTTACTTTACCGCACAGATCCTATCCTACTCATAAGCTGAGTTGGTGAGGACCGGTATCGAACTAGGAACCTTGTAGTTTCTAGCCGAACGCTCTACCGACTGAGAGTAAGGTCATTTATTTCCATTTATTAATAACAGATTATTATTATTATTAATTACATTAACTATTATTCTTAATAGTAAGGTCATTTATTTTCATTAACTATTATTAAATATAATCTTATTATTATTATTATTATTATTATTATTATTATTATTGACTACCTGTACTATTATTTTTATTGCAAGGTCAGTTACATCCACCAATTAATAATAAATTATTATCATTAATTACATTAAGTATAATTTCTGGTGATTATTAAAAATGAAATTAAACTAAATGATAATAAATAAAACAAAATTAAATTGAATGAAAACCATAAATAAAAAGACACAAAAAATAACAATCTTCCAGAAGGGTTGAGACTGGAAAAGCCCAGAAGACATGTACAGATCCCCCCCCACCTCATTCTTCACACCAATAAGGACTCTCATCCCTTTTTACCCCAACAATTTCAAAGAGAAACACCTATTGACTTGCTTGGGAAAATATGTTCCCTCAAATAAATAGTGTGAATCAACTAATAAAAGTCTTACTCTAAAGTCATCCTCATCTTTGTTCTTTCACTTCTTTTCCTAAAGGACTCTCATCCCTTTTTACCCCAACAATTTCAAAGAGAAACACCTATTGACTTGCTTAGGAAAATATGTTCCCTCAAATAAATAGTGTGAATCAACTAATAAAAGTCTTACTCTAAAGTCATCCTCATCTTTGTTCTTTCACTTCTTTTCCTAAAGGACTCTCATCCTTTTTACCCCAACAATTTCAAAGAGAAACACCTATTGACTTGCTTGGGAAAATATGTTCCCTCAAATAAATAGTGTGAATCAACTAATAAAAGTCTTACTCTAAAGTCATCCTCATCTTTGTTCTTTCACTTCTTTTCCTAAAGGACTCTCATCCCTTTTTACCCCAACAATTTCAAAGAGAAACACCTATTGACTTGCTTGGGAAAATATGTTCCCTCAAATAAATAGTGTGAATCAACTAATAAAAGTCTTACTCTAAAGTCATCCTCATCTTTGTTCTTTCACTTCTTTTCCTAAAGGACTCTCATCCCTTTTTACCCCAACAATTTCAAAGAGAAACACCTATTGACTTGCTTGGGAAAATATGTTCCCTCAAATAAATAGTGTGAATCAACTAATAAAAGTCTTACTCTAAAGTCATCCTCATCTTTGTTCTTTCACTTCTTTTCCTAAAGGACTCTCATCCCTTTTTACCCCAACAATTTCAAAGAGAAACACCTATTGACTTGCTTGGGAAAATATGTTCCCTCAAATAAATAGTGTGAATCAACTAATAAAAGTCTTACTCTAAAGTCATCCTCATCTTTGTTCTTTCACTTCTTTTCCTAAAGGACTCTCATCCCTTTTTACCCCAACAATTTCAAAGAGAAACACCTATTGACTTGCTTGGGAAAATATGTTCCCTCAAATAAATAGTGTGAATCAACTAATAAAAGTCTTACTCTAAAGTCATCCTCATCTTTGTTCTTTCACTTCTTTTCCTAAAGGACTCTCATCCCTTTTTACCCCAACAATTTCAAAGAGAAACACCTATTGACTTGCTTAGGAAAATATGTTCCCTCAAATAAATAGTGTGAATCAACTAATAAAAGTCTTACTCTAAAGTCATCCTCATCTTTGTTCTTTCACTTCTTTTCCTAAAGGACTCTCATCCCTTTTTACCCCAACAATTTCAAAGAGAAACACCTATTGACTTGCTTGGGAAAATATGTTCCCTCAAATAAATAGTGTGAATCAACTAATAAAAGTCTTACTCTAAAGTCATCCTCATCTTTGTTCTTTCACTTCTTTTCCTAAAGGACTCTCATCCCTTTTTACCCCAACAATTTCAAAGAGAAACACCTATTGACTTGCTTGGGAAAATATGTTCCCTCAAATAAATAGTGTGAATCAACTAATAAAAGTCTTACTCTAAAGTCATCCTCATCTTTGTTCTTTCACTTCTTTTCCTAAAGGACTCTCATCCCTTTTTACCCCAACAATTTCAAAGAGAAACACCTATTGACTTGCTTGGGAAAATATGTTCCCTCAAATAAATAGTGTGAATCAACTAATAAAAGTCTTACTCTAAAGTCATCCTCATCTTTGTTCTTTCACTTCTTTTCCTAAAGGACTCTCATCCCTTTTTACCCCAACAATTTCAAAGAGAAACACCTATTGACTTGCTTGGGAAAATATGTTCCCTCAAATAAATAGTGTGAATCAACTAATAAAAGTCTTACTCTAAAGTCATCCTCATCTTTGTTCTTTCACTTCTTTTCCTAAAGGACTCTCATCCCTTTTTACCCCAACAATTTCAAAGAGAAACACCTATTGACTTGCTTGGGAAAATATGTTCCCTCAAATAAATAGTGTGAATCAACTAATAAAAGTCTTACTCTAAAGTCATCCTCATCTTTGTTCTTTCACTTCTTTTCCTAAAGGACTCTCATCCCTTTTTACCCCAACAATTTCAAAGAGAAACACCTATTGACTTGCTTGGGAAAATATGTTCCCTCAAATAAATAGTGTGAATCAACTAATAAAAGTCTTACTCTAAAGTCATCCTCATCTTTGTTCTTTCACTTCTTTTCCTAAAGGACTCTCATCCCTTTTTACCCCAACAATTTCAAAGAGAAACACCTATTGACTTGCTTGGGAAAATATGTTCCCTCAAATAAATAGTGTGAATCAACTAATAAAAGTCTTACTCTAAAGTCATCCTCATCTTTGTTCTTTCACTTCTTTTCCTAAAGGACTCTCATCCCTTTTTACCCCAACAATTTCAAAGAGAAACACCTATTGACTTGCTTGGGAAAATATGTTCCCTCAAATAAATAGTGTGAATCAACTAATAAAAGTCTTACTCTAAAGTCATCCTCATCTTTGTTCTTTCACTTCTTTTCCTAAAGGACTCTCATCCCTTTTTACCCCAACAATTTCAAAGAGAAACACCTATTGACTTGCTTGGGAAAATATGTTCCCTCAAATAAATAGTGTGAATCAACTAATAAAAGTCTTACTCTAAAGTCATCCTCATCTTTGTTCTTTCACTTCTTTTCCTAAAGGACTCTCATCCCTTTTTACCCCAACAATTTCAAAGAGAAACACCTATTGACTTGCTTGGGAAAATATGTTCCCTCAAATAAATAGTGTGAATCAACTAATAAAAGTCTTACTCTAAAGTCATCCTCATCTTTGTTCTTTCACTTCTTTTCCTAAAGGACTCTCATCCCTTTTTACCCCAACAATTTCAAAGAGAAACACCTATTGACTTGCTTGGGAAAATATGTTCCCTCAAATAAATAGTGTGAATCAACTAATAAAAGTCTTACTCTAAAGTCATCCTCATCTTTGTTCTTTCACTTCTTTTCCTAAAGGACTCTCATCCCTTTTTACCCCAACAATTTCAAAGAGAAACACCTATTGACTTGCTTGGGAAAATATGTTCCCTCAAATAAATAGTGTGAATCAACTAATAAAAGTCTTACTCTAAAGTCATCCTCATCTTTGTTCTTTCACTTCTTTTCCTAAAGGACTCTCATCCCTTTTTACCCCAACAATTTCAAAGAGAAACACCTATTGACTTGCTTGGGAAAATATGTTCCCTCAAATAAATAGTGTGAATCAACTAATAAAAGTCTTACTCTAAAGTCATCCTCATCTTTGTTCTTTCACTTCTTTTCCTAAAGGACTCTCATCCCTTTTTACCCCAACAATTTCAAAGAGAAACACCTATTGACTTGCTTGGGAAAATATGTTCCCTCAAATAAATAGTGTGAATCAACTAATAAAAGTCTTACTCTAAAGTCATCCTCATCTTTGTTCTTTCACTTCTTTTCCTAAAGGACTCTCATCCCTTTTTACCCCAACAATTTCAAAGAGAAACACCTATTGACTTGCTTGGGAAAATATGTTCCCTCAAATAAATAGTGTGAATCAACTAATAAAAGTCTTACTCTAAAGTCATCCTCATCTTTGTTCTTTCACTTCTTTTCCTAAAGGACTCTCATCCCTTTTTACCCCAACAATTTCAAAGAGAAACACCTATTGACTTGCTTGGGAAAATATGTTCCCTCAAATAAATAGTGTGAATCAACTAATAAAAGTCTTACTCTAAAGTCATCCTCATCTTTGTTCTTTCACTTCTTTTCCTAAAGGACTCTCATCCCTTTTTACCCCAACAATTTCAAAGAGAAACACCTATTGACTTGCTTGGAAAATATGTTCCCTCAAATAAATAGTGTGAATCAACTAATAAAAGTCTTACTCTAAAGTCATCCTCATCTTTGTTCTTTCACTTCTTTTCCTAAAGGACTCTCATCCCTTTTTACCCCAACAATTTCAAAGAGAAACACCTATTGACTTGCTTGGGAAAATATGTTCCCTCAAATAAATAGTGTGAATCAACTAATAAAAGTCTTACTCTAAAGTCATCCTCATCTTTGTTCTTTCACTTCTTTTCCTAAAGGACTCTCATCCCTTTTTACCCCAACAATTTCAAAGAGAAACACCTATTGACTTGCTTGGGAAAATATGTTCCCTCAAATAAATAGTGTGAATCAACTAATAAAAGTCTTACTCTAAAGTCATCCTCATCTTTGTTCTTTCACTTCTTTTCCTAAAGGACTCTCATCCCTTTTTACCCCAACAATTTCAAAGAGAAACACCTATTGACTTGCTTGGGAAAATATGTTCCCTCAAATAAATAGTGTGAATCAACTAATAAAAGTCTTACTCTAAAGTCATCCTCATCTTTGTTCTTTCACTTCTTTTCCTAAAGGACTCTCATCCCTTTTTACCCCAACAATTTCAAAGAGAAACACCTATTGACTTGCTTGGGAAAATATGTTCCCTCAAATAAATAGTGTGAATCAACTAATAAAAGTCTTACTCTAAAGTCATCCTCATCTTTGTTCTTTCACTTCTTTTCCTAAAGGACTCTCATCCCTTTTTACCCCAACAATTTCAAAGAGAAACACCTATTGACTTGCTTGGGAAAATATGTTCCTCAAATAAATAGTGTGAATCAACTAATAAAAGTCTTACTCTAAAGTCATCCTCATCTTTGTTCTTTCACTTCTTTTCCTAAAGGACTCTCATCCCTTTTTACCCCAACAATTTCAAAGAGAAACACCTATTGACTTGCTTGGGAAAATATGTTCCCTCAAATAAATAGTGTGAATCAACTAATAAAAGTCTTACTCTAAAGTCATCCTCATCTTTGTTCTTTCACTTCTTTTCCTAAAGGACTCTCATCCCTTTTTACCCCAACAATTTCAAAGAGAAACACCTATTGACTTGCTTGGGAAAATATGTTCCCTCAAATAAATAGTGTGAATCAACTAATAAAAGTCTTACTCTAAAGTCATCCTCATCTTTGTTCTTTCACTTCTTTTCCTAAAGGACTCTCATCCCTTTTTACCCCAACAATTTCAAAGAGAAACACCTATTGACTTGCTTGGGAAAATATGTTCCCTCAAATAAATAGTGTGAATCAACTAATAAAAGTCTTACTCTAAAGTCATCCTCATCTTTGTTCTTTCACTTCTTTTCCTAAAGGACTCTCATCCCTTTTTACCCCAACAATTTCAAAGAGAAACACCTATTGACTTGCTTGGGAAAATATGTTCCCTCAAATAAATAGTGTGAATCAACTAATAAAAGTCTTACTCTAAAGTCATCCTCATCTTTGTTCTTTCACTTCTTTTCCTAAAGGACTCTCATCCCTTTTTACCCCAACAATTTCAAAGAGAAACACCTATTGACTTGCTTGGGAAAATATGTTCCTCAAATAAATAGTGTGAATCAACTAATAAAAGTCTTACTCTAAAGTCATCCTCATCTTTGTTCTTTCACTTCTTTTCCTAAAGGACTCTCATCCCTTTTTACCCCAACAATTTCAAAGAGAAACACCTATTGACTTGCTTGGGAAAATATGTTCCCTCAAATAAATAGTGTGAATCAACTAATAAAAGTCTTACTCTAAAGTCATCCTCATCTTTGTTCTTTCACTTCTTTTCCTAAAGGACTCTCATCCCTTTTTACCCCAACAATTTCAAAGAGAAACACCTATTGACTTGCTTGGGAAAATATGTTCCCTCAAATAAATAGTGTGAATCAACTAATAAAAGTCTTACTCTAAAGTCATCCTCATCTTTGTTCTTTCACTTCTTTTCCTAAAGGACTCTCATCCCTTTTTACCCCAACAATTTCAAAGAGAAACACCTATTGACTTGCTTGGGAAAATATGTTCCCTCAAATAAATAGTGTGAATCAACTAATAAAAGTCTTACTCTAAAGTCATCCTCATCTTTGTTCTTTCACTTCTTTTCCTAAAGGACTCTCATCCCTTTTTACCCCAACAATTTCAAAGAGAAACACCTATTGACTTGCTTGGGAAAATATGTTCCCTCAAATAAATAGTGTGAATCAACTAATAAAAGTCTTACTCTAAAGTCATCCTCATCTTTGTTCTTTCACTTCTTTTCCTAAAGGACTCTCATCCCTTTTTACCCCAACAATTTCAAAGAGAAACACCTATTGACTTGCTTAGGAAAATATGTTCCCTCAAATAAATAGTGTGAATCAACTAATAAAAGTCTTACTCTAAAGTCATCCTCATCTTTGTTCTTTCACTTCTTTTCCTAAAGGACTCTCATCCCTTTTTACCCCAACAATTTCAAAGAGAAACACCTATTGACTTGCTTGGGAAAATATGTTCCTCAAATAAATAGTGTGAATCAACTAATAAAAGTCTTACTCTAAAGTCATCCTCATCTTTGTTCTTTCACTTCTTTTCCTAAAGGACTCTCATCCTTTTTACCCCAACAATTTCAAAGAGAAACACCTATTGACTTGCATCTCTCTCTTTTTTTTT